>KZ308862.1:80486-322249 GCA_000376725.2 Ladona fulva | reverse complement strand
CATATGTCAAAACTGGTAGAATGCATTGGTTGAAGACCTTTCTCTTCAAGACCATAGGCATTTTTGACTTCAGAATATATATTTTCTTCCGAAGGCACTCAATCCAAGTTTTGGATTGGTACTTGTGCTGCAAAAGAATTATACATTACCTTAGTTTTCGATAAGTTTATCCTGAGTCCTATTTTCTATTGCGGATTGTTTTCAATTGTGTGTTTTTTTAATACAAAAAGAGAAGAAAAAGATGATCGACTCCAATGATTAAGCTTGGTAAATAATATTCTATATTTAAGTATCATATATTAGTAATTAAATAAAAATAATTTCAGTAAAATGGGAAATATAAACTAACATTAAGGTTAGTAATAGTAATCAATTCAATGTTATTACAAACATGACAGTACTGATAATAAAATTAGCTATCTGACTGAAGAGGTAAAGCGATCTTGTGTTTCATTATCTACAGAAAGATCAGTAGAATAATTCTTACTTAGAATTGTTAATTTTATTTTACTTACCGCGTGGGATATAAAGAAATGTGAGTTATTTAGTAGTTTAAAAATTATATATCAAAACTACTTCTCGATGTTTTCAGTGGATAAAACGCTCTAATTTCCAGATATTGAAATTTATGCAAATCGATATTGCTTAAAATATTTTATCTTTCTCACTACCTACGATATTGTTGTCGGAAAGTTTAAATAAAGAACTTTGAACGTCAGGGATTTCCAATTCATACTTCGAATATTAACACATTTATTTTCCTTGAGGATCACACAGCACAGCCAATCCACAAAACTTCTCCTCCGTATGTATTTATCATATTTCCACACGAATATTTAATTTCTGCGATTATTGTGTACGCCGCTAAGTACATCACTATATGACGAGCAAATACATTATACTCGACGCACGATGTTAATTAAAGACGACAAAGTAAATTAAGTGTTTTCTAAGTTCCAATGAAGTACATATATTTATCTATGAATAACTATTCTTCACCGAATTCGAAATTAATTTATGTAAGTATGAAAAGAACTAAACTGGAGGGTTGGTTTAATTTCTCCGGCGGACCGCATTATAGACTGCGGGTCGTTTGTTACATACCCCTGGGGTTGAAAGTGGTCGATGGTTGTATAAAAATACCGTGATGAGATAAAATAGCCACTTCCTGATAAAGCTGGGAAAAGATGGGATTAATTTCATAATTTAATTATGTGAAATATTTTTAAACAGACATGACGAAATATTTTGTTTGCATGAAAGTACTTTTATTAAAATGTTAAATAATCACATGCGTGTGAGTTATAGCTGACATTAAATACACCATGCGCGCAAATATTTGCTCGGGATCAGCTAATATATTAAAAGGTGAAGTTTATTACGTAATATACGATGAACCGCAGCTTGGTCTGTACTTCAAAAAGGCCTCCCAAAGATTTTCAAATCCCGACTGAAATATTTTGGAATCATACTTTCGTGTTTGCTTACCGAAACTGCCTTCTCTGATACATTTTCAACTCGGTGATGCTTTACCAACAAAAACCAGTACACTGATTCGATTCCTACTTTATAGTAAATCCATTTTGCAAAGAAGAAAACTGAGAGGAACAGTACGAAAATAAACTTTCCGTTAAATATTCAATTACGTAGGATGTTGGCTCTCATATGAGAGCGAAGGGTCAATATGAAAATTTGAAACGGGGGATAGAAACGAGATGGCGTAAAATGTTAAACAAAGCGTCTGTTGGAGAAACAGTGTACGAAGGAAGGGATGAGTGGTTATGAGGTCTCGAGAAATAATAAAAGGGAAAACCGAAGGGCCTATATGCATAAACGTAGTGCGGCAGAGGAATTGGGCTGTTGAAGAGAGGCCTTCGTCGGAAAGTGCGAAAAGAGGAGCGAAGGGGAAAGGGTGAGCAGTAAAAAAGGCGATATTGCCAATGGCTGCGGCCTCTCCGATGTAACGACTTGTTTCCATGGCTGTGTCGGATCGACAGATTTCTCAGGGGAGAACATAAAGCCAATTCGGTGGGATCTTTGATAATATAAATAGGCAGGTGAGATTTTTTGAGCTAAGAAAGGGACGCCCAAATTTATTTTAATCAAAACAGTAAAAATACAATAAAGATTCATTCATTTTCTTCTCAAAGAAAGGAAATAGAAGAAATACTGTCTTTCGACTGTTTCTTCTTGCATCTTTTTAAATGACTAAGGTTGACATATATTCTTCCTTCCTTGGTTAAGTAGGAAGGATATCTTTGACGACATTCACAGCTTCGAAAGATTTCAAAATAAGTGTTTTTAAATAGTGGAATTGATTTCAATGAATTATAAACTTCAATTTCATATTTTTTGGCATGCAGTTTGTGTGGTATGATATTTATATTTATATTCTACTCATAGACGATTTCCATCAAAGTATTGGACTAATTCAATGAAAAATACATTTAAAAATTATTTTGTGCTTTTGTGATTCGAATGACATGGGTCTAATGTGTAAAGCATTGATGTTATATTTTGACCATTTGAACAATCTTTATTAATAGCTGGCTATAGTTTCAGTGAATTTTATAACGAAAAGAGAAAGCAAAACTCACACTAAGACAAAGGGAAAAAAGGAGCAGTGGAGAAAAAGGAAAAGGATAGGAAAAGTGCTACTGCTCCACATTCTGCTTTTTTATTTTTTTATTGATTTTTCCAAACTAACAGTTGTCAAGAGAGATATCTCTGGAAATAAATCCATTCAAAAATTATATTTTAAGCTTTGCTCACATGAATCGTATGACAGAGAATTTAGTTGGAAGTGTGCCCCTGGATTGTAGATAATGCAAGTGGCAGCTATGTAGTGCGGGCAGCATAATCGATAGAATATCAGAACAGAGGATATATGATATAGTAGAACCTGTATCACGTAGTTATGTGTTCACTAGAACCGACCGCGTTGCAAAGACCTTACACTTCCTTATGGTTAAAAGTATTTACTTCTTTCTGTACACTCCATAAATATGGGTATTTGTCAGTTCTGCTACTAAAAAGCTTCACTTAACCGTCATTTCGTTTAGTTTCGAACTGCTTCCGTTTCCTTTATTTGATTAAAAAATGCAGACTTTATATTTTTTTATTTTTCATATCTTGAAAAGTGTGCGCTCGAATCGAATGATGTGATCAATCGAGATGTAGGCACGCGCTACACCCGAATAAACTAATTAACCTTTGACTGAAGAGCGTACACAATTTTGTAATTTCCACAGTGTAAATTACCAATTTGTGCACTCTTTTCAGTTTAATGACTTCCTAAGAAGACACATCTTATCACTCTTATTTCATTATTAACCTTTCTTTTAAATTAATAAATGTTGAGGACAATTTGCATTTAATTTATTCATTACCTCTCTTGAAATACTTTATCAACGCACAACCTTTCATTTAACTCAAAAGTTTCATCTTTGCTTCTCTCATCCATAGTCGAACCGAATTTATCGCTCTCTGAATTTACACCTTCAAGGGATAGTTCTTGTTGCCACAATTACATGAAATTTCTCTTATTTGTTATCTTTCCTATCTCATACTTGAATAGCAAATTAAACTTGAACAGTTTAGTACAAGTATCAAACGATTGAATGAATACAAACAGAGATTTATGAGACATACTAACTCAGGCGATCCAGAATTCTGCAAGTTAAAATATCATATTGGCTGAATCGAAGAATACTGACGAACAACTGATAGTGTACAAACATGTGAATGTACTGTACTGCCCCAGACTGTGATTTCATTTCAGATCTCGTTGATTTATAGCAGTTCCGTTTCATTCGTCTATTTGCGGTGGCAAATGTGAAAAGATTTGATTTGATGGCGCAAATGAAGTTTGATAAAATTTAGCTGGATTCTAAGGCAACGGTTAGGATCCAATTATCGAGATATCTATGATTCAGCCAGAATTTACGTTATTACTTTAATGATGAAATACAACTGAAAGATATCAAGGGAGATTTCAGGAGCAATGTTTATCTTGTGTATGGGTGAATGAAATGTGTGTGAGAGTGTGCGAAAGGGAAATGAGTGCTTTGGAATGGAATGCTGTTTTGTAGTTTCCCTCCCAATTTCCCATTCCGCCGCAGTATTCGCCGGTTTGTGGCGAAAATAAGGGTTTTTACTGGCGTCTCCTAGTATTCGAGAAAGAAACACTCTCTGCTTTCCTTCCCTTTTTGTCCTCTCTAACAAATCGATTCATGAGACAGTTTCATCTAAGTTGATCAACTGACTTTCCGACAGAGATTCCATACAAGAGTCTGACCAATCTCAGACAAGTAGGCAAATTCCTCGAATCCTTTTCTGGTGAATTACGACCAGTTAATTTTATTAATTAATAGGTAACTCTGATATTTTTAGAGATTAACTTGATCTTTAATCTGGACATAAACTGTGAGAAGAATTTTAACCTTTCATACCTGAGTCAACATAAATGTCGTCTTTTATGGCTGTTGGTATTTTTGAGCTTGGTAGATAACATTTTCATTAAGAACATTCTTATCTAATTATTTTTAGGTATTGAACTTTTTGTTAGTTGCTCTATGTATTGTTGGAGTATCCGCCAGGAAAGTCCACTTTTCCATCGCCGTTTATCGTTTGAATTTTCCAGAGCGCACGACTTTACAGTTGATATCTGATGTAATTCCTTAGGGGCTTTACCTTTATCTCTTGGTAGCTTAATCAGACATTTACATTTATCCTTCAGGTACTCTATTTTGTTCGGTCTTGTCGCGAAACGATTGCCGGAGTTTTCATTTTACTTCTAAACTGCATCGCCAGCATTTTTTATCTGCAAAAGGCTATTAATTGTCGACCAATCTCCTTTCTGACGATTTTCAACCGAGAATTTCTAGTAATCTTAATCCAAAAGTATGTTTGAAAGCCTGAATATAGTTCAGCATCTGCTTATAGGGATTCTAAACGTATATCCGATGCAATTTATATTTAGTAATGATATCTTTCATTTGGCTAGATTATGTTCCGTTTCAAAATGCGAGCAAATATAAATAACCAGTTTCTTCTTTCTATTGTTATCAATAATATAACCAAAACCTTTTTATCAATAACATAAACAACCTTTTCTTCGTTATTCTACTCCTTGCTTTAACAGCAATTGTCTCTTTTTCATTGGAGTACAACTCTCCTTGCATGGCTCTAGTCTTATATTGATCAAAAGCATTTATCCATCTCATCCTCAGAAAAGGAGTCCTTCAGAGTCCTCCTCCTCTCAGTAATGGTGCTCATGCGAAGCCACCTCATATTTACTTTTCGGAACACCTCACGGATCCCAAAAGAGAGTCATTTTCTCCTTACTCTCCTCTTTTTTTATCGCCACTGTCCTGTTTTCTCTCATCTACTGCATTCTTTCCACTTCCTTTCGTTTTCCACCGCTCCGTTTTGCTTTCCATTGACAAAGAAAGAAAAGGTTCACAGACAAATAATACCAGTTCAAAAATTAATAATCGTAATTTAACGAATACTTCTGTACTGTATAATGGTGACCGATTTTCTTAATAACTAATATTAATCAAAATAGCCCTGACTATATTAAAATTTAAGCTAATATTACATAGCACTGCTATAGAATTGTCTCTAAAGTATTCAGCGCGAAGGCCGGTTGGAACCTCATCCCCTCTACCATTAGCTAATAAGAGCTAGGAGAGGGAAATGAGGTTCACTAGGCAAGATGAGGAGTGAGGTAGTTTTGCTTTCCTCGCTGAGACAGAATGCGATAAGCAGAACAAGACCTCGTTAGTGGAGCACCATGACTAACACTGTTCGTATACATATCATAAAGAGAAGCCACTATTCCGCTTAACTCACAGCTCAGTATCTTAACATGAACAAGACTTCGACAAAATTAAGGAAAAGATACATTTTCTATCTCCTGTACCAAAAGACAAATGAAAACTAGTTCATTCCTCAAGATATGGTAGCAGGGCCTGCTATAAAATATAATAAAATAGTAATAAAAATGTTTTTATTTTTAGGCGTCTTTCATAACTTTGTTCGAAGTATTTTTTCTGCTTATATTTGTTATATTTCCATTTTCAATTTACGCTGGTCTTTATTTTTGTAATTAATTTCCATAAACATTCAAATAGTTAAATTAGTTAATAGTTAAGTTAAATTAAGTTAAGAAAGGGCTCTTAATAGTTAATTTTTCCCATCCCTTTTAAACTTTTGCTCAGAATGGTTTCCGTGGCAGTGCACAGGAGATTCCAACTTTCTCTTACTCTAAACATAATACATTCTTTTATAAATATTTCTTATTAATAAAACGTATTTAAAATAAAAAGAGTTTCAAATGTTATTTACCTTTCCTTCTATTTTGTAATTTTTCAAATGGAAGGGTTAATCGAGCTTTATCTTCGCATCTCAAACCCTATTTTCAATGATAATTTTTTGATTTCTCATCACCCGATGAAATTCCTTGGCGATATGATTACACTCTCTTGGTAAATAATAGAATTCCAAATTCTTCTTATTAATGCAGATTTTCCTTTATTCCGAGAGTTAGAGATTAGCAGATTCTCCAAAAAATAGGCAGTATAGAAGTTTACATATGAGTTTATAGATGGGGAATTGTGTAATCTTGCATGATATCCTTTTTGCTATGAACAATGGAATGGACATCAGATGAATTTTATCAAATAAAAACTTAAAAGCTCTCTGTACCGTATGTAAGGGAATATTTAGTAATTTATGACGAGAGATGTGGATGTTTGAAGTATTAAAACATGCATGACGATATCTTTAAAATTAATTCGGAAACTACACATGATTGTTGAATCTTTCAAGATATAGTTCTTTCATAAACATTAGATGCTTATATTGTTATTCGTAGTAGTATTTTGAAAAGTGCTTCGACATCTGAGGTCAATTTGCAAATACGTAACCCCACCGGGAATCAAATCTGCTTTCACCAAAGCCAAATGCGCAACCCATTTGGGTATACGGGAGCTCCTATTTTTACTTGTTTTAGAGACGGAGGTTTTCAGTGTTATTGCATACGACATTTGCAAAAAGCAAAAATTTCTTTCCCTTTTCGCAGTCTGTTGATCACTAAAATTACTTATCTCTAAAGCGTTTTGTGTTAAGCATTTGCTTAATTTACGCCGTGTATTTTCATTTTATCCACTTTCAACACCTATTTAGGTGTAACGAGCACAGGTTTAATTAACTCCTTCTCAATTGGTGTTTTATTTCCGTAGACTTTCTACATACCTTTTATTAACCCTCCACTAGATTTCTTACGTGTACTAGCACATGCGTTATCTGTCATCATCTAATTGTATTTCTCTTTTGAGATTCACCGACTGTTAAAGAAGCGTCAGGCAGGATCTCTCTCTCTCTCTCATATTTATCTCAATAAACATATATATATTTATTTGCTTCACGTCATGCCTTTACATCCAGCACCACATCAATATTTACCTTTATCCTTTTGCTTTTCCGCTGGCGAATAAGCCCTAAGTGAAATAGAGCTGGGATTAAGTCCGTACAATTGACCGCCTCTCAGATTTACCCTTTCCTTCTCCTTTTTCTTCTCTTTTCCCGCTTTTCGACCTCCTTTATCGGTTTATTCCGTTCCTTTTTTATATATTCCCGTTTTTCGACGAGAGCAATTCCGTCCGTTTCCCTTTCTCTCGCAATAGCAGGAGTTAAGTTGGAATGAAAAAGTTGGATCGGAATACTGAAGGAGAGGGATCAGAGAATGTGGTGCCGTCGATGGGATTTGGAGGAATGGTCCACAGGAGGTTGATCTTTAAAGACAGAAGCCGAAGGTTGTCTTCGTAGGGAGAATTAAGTTCGGTAGAAAATGTGGGAAAATAGATTAGAAGAGAGAATGAGCCATAAAAGTGATGTTATTGGTCACGCAATAGAGAGAGGCTAAAAAAGTAAATTACAGCTATTTTGTACGAAGCCATTGAGCATTCTCATCGCTTACAACTTATACGGCACGAGATTAAATCACTTATCACCGTGATGTTATCATTCAATTTTCTTTTTCACTAAGTTCCNGTGGTAAAAATCTGCAGGCTGTAACAGTATACCCATCATAAAAGACAAAGTTGCCCATGTAGAGATAGGAAAAGGGTCTCTAAGTAGTTTTTCACTCGAATGGTAGAAAAATAATATGTTTTGAATGTGTGACGAATTTTTAAACTACAATGTATCTTAAGATACATCTGGGCATTAATGGGTTAATTTCGGTGAATTAATATCAGCTTCAAGAGCTTACCGTAAGTGTTAAGAATAGTTTCATAATTGGTAATTATATAAAGTTACATTTCTTAATCGGTATATTAGAATAGGCAATGTGATTATCAAATTTTATAGGTATATTCAATACCAAACTACTAGATTTCTTCAGTTTTTATATTCCTTTATAAAAACGTGGTGGTTTTTTCTTTAACTTTGGAATCTCAGTTATAATTCTGCTCTGTTCTTCAGCTATAATACTATCTAATATATTTTTCCTCTCAAGGGTACCTGCTGAAATTTGTAATATTCCCCGAGAACTATTTTTTCGATATTTTTTCTCTCATAACTGGACAACTGTTGTCTTCTCTCCTGAATATCGCAACGTAGTTGCCGAAATTCGTATTGAGAATTATACATTGCAAAGTTCACTCACGGAGAACCATAACTCCCGCTGTTTGGAATTTCCAACGATTGCTTTGCTTGCAAATGAGGTATTTTTGGGGCTTTTTTTCAAAACTCTAATGTACACCTTATAAGCTTGAAATGGTTGTAGAATGGAATCCAACTATACAACATGTTTACGTCTGTTCAAATACTAACGATTAAAAAGTCATGCATCGCAATTATAATGCTTCATTGCATTTTTCATCTAAATTCTTAACATATGATTTCTAACTTAATTTTCTTAAGCTCTCAAACTGAAAATCATTAAAACCCTGTCGTCATCCGTGCTTTAAATTTTGTTTTTGTCTGTGCATAACTTAGCAGTATCTACAAACATTACACAAGTACATTTTTTGATCTCCCTTTGTTTATTTATATAATATAGTGTCCATTTACCTTTGATCCGATATCTATTCAGAGTATTTGGGGACCGTCAAACTTTCTTCTCAAAATTTTCTTTTAGGATAATAATGGTTTGGGTTGTTTTAAAATCACTGCCCAAAGCCTCCTTTCAATAGCAAAAGGATTAGAAATTAGGTCACTACATTTCCAGATGTTGCTTTAGTTGCTGAATTAGACAATGGAGAGATTTCTCCCAGCGGCGCCTTTTGCTCGTATTGGAGATTACAAGATAGATTTTCTTTAATTTGTATGTGTGAGCACGAGGACCGGTGAATTCGAATTCCAAACGCGTGTAGGTGGCGGAATAACACGGATCGGAAGGGGATTCACACTATGCCTTAGGCGCCCTATATTCAAGGCGCGAGTCTGCAAATCGCGTGTGTGTTTTCGGAAGGTTTAGATTAGATTCGGTTGAACTGCTTCTGCCCAAACGCACGACAAACAAGGGGGAGGAACTCCAAAACAAAGTACTTGTGGAACAAATGTGCAAATGATTCTGGTTTTCAAAGTCGCCATATCTGTTTTTCCACAAGCCAAAGGTATGGAAGTGACATAATTCTGGAATTAAAGAAATCTCCAAATCTGTTAAAACTAGATGAGTAACAGACCTTATAAAGTTTTGCGTTCAGATTCTCGACAAGAATTTCTATTATTTTTAAATAAAGATTTAAATAGTGGTAATAATCCCAAGGAAGAATGGACTTGAAAAAAGTCTGACGGGACCGGGAATCGAACCCCCGGGTTCGAGTTTTCCTGGGTGCGCACCATCTTGCGCAAAGTCACCCTTACCCGTTTCCTTAGTGGTAATAATATTCGTTCGTTCGTTCCTTCCATTAAAGAACTAGGAAAATAAAACTTTTTATTTTTACAGTATATTCTAAGTGGTTAATGGCACAAGGTTTTGTGTTTATCTTGTGTTTATTTCCAAAGATATAAAATGGCAAACTTTAAATATTTTCGAGCCATAATTTTTTGGGCCGATTTTGCTTCTAATTTTCTTCATAGAGTTTGCTCGTGAAAGTTTGTTGTCGTTTGGTTATTATTTTGTGTGATACAGTAACAAACGTTGTGTAGGAATGCCAAGTTGTGTTTCCCTTAACAGAGAACTGCCTGAGATAACGAGTCTCAATGCTGGTTAAATCTCAATGTCGTACTGTAGGAGGGTGTGGTAGGAAGTCAAACAGATGACTATATCTCACCAAGTATTGTACCGATTGATGTAAAACTTGGTCAATGTTCATTGAGAATATGAGGTAATGTTCACACAAAATTTCATTGAATCTGTGAAGGTCAATCAGGGCACTTTTCTAAAATTGGACCATTTGACATGGAATGACCGCACTCCATAGCTTGCAGGATGCAACCAACTTTTACTCGTGTGTGTGTGTGTGTAAATATATACACACACACACAACTTCTATCATTTAGTAGTCTTATAGATGTGAAATATGAAGAGGAAAATTACTGCTTCTTTCAGAAAAAATTTCTCATGCTTATTTAAGTATACGTCTCTTTTGGAATAACTTATTAGAAAATGGAAGTTAATGTTTTTATCTACTCTTTATAATATTTATAGTATTTTATACTCTTTATTTATTTAGTATTTCTTCATTTCGAAATCACTATATGTATTTTAGCACTAAATAATTATTTACATAAATAATATATATAATAATCCACCTCACAAATGTATTTTAATCAGCCATACTATCAGAGGATTTTATTGAATTTGTTTCTATCCTCAAAGATTTAAATTTGAAATTTATATCAATGCATTAGTTATTTTTATATTATTCAGATGTACTTCATCATAAATGGGTCTTTTAATACACACATTTCTCTCCTTTGTTTCTTTATGTCATAATGAATGCACAACAGATCTATCGTTCCCGATCACAATCAGTTCATTACGTCTACAAATCCTAGAGGAAAACACGTAAAATGACTCAATGTGTTTCTGATATAAAGAAATGATGAAATTGACGAATTCATTTCCAAACGAAATATGCCAATATTCTTAAAAGGACCTGGAAATTTTCCGAGCGTAGTTTCATCGCATAAAATGGAAGTAATTTAAATAAATAAATGGGAATTCTGTCACTTTATAAAGGAAGGAACCAATCGAATGTAGGCATAGAAGAGATGAAAGGGAAGTGAAGAGGAAAGGAAGTGAATTTTGGGGGAGAAAATGACAGAAATCAGAAAATGGGGGAAGAAAAGAAGATTGGCTTTTTAAGAAACTTGTTGGGAACTTTGGAACTCTGTAACTCCATCTCACACTTGTTTGAAGGCGATCAAATCTTTCCCCGAATCCCTTTAAATTACAAATAGAGAAGATATTTTTCATTGGATGTGAATTCATTCATTCTTGAACGACTCCCAGGAAAATGATAGTACAAATTAGAGTGAATACATCATTTTCTTCTCTTGTGGCCAACTTGAATGTAATCGCTGCATAATCGCTTGTTCTCAATACATGAGGATTTTCTGGAGCAATAAGATTTATCGAAATTATTAAATCTTTTCATATAAAGATTGAATTGACAAGGTACGAATCATGTAGTTTGCGTCCTAAATTAAACTGTCAAAGAACAATACTACTTTACTAGAATTCATGCAAATGCAATACATCTTGATTCACTGCAATTGAGATGTATCATCAAAGAACATTTAAAACATCAAGGACGTTGTAAATAAGCACTTCAAACAATAATTTGGTAAAATTATCGTACCTTTTAAACGGAGCTATAATTTCTCATCATTACGGGATTTTACTTAACTATCATAGTTTGATGAATTTTATTTATTTTTGTGGCTGATGTTTTTGGTGTCACTGGTCAGTGCATTGCCACTGCTCGTCAATAAAAAAGCATATATATTTATCAACAGATAAGTTTTCTTGTTATTATAAGGATCATGCGTATTTGGCCACTAATGAGAATGAAAACAATTTTATTCCTTACAGCCTGAGTTAAACGATATGCCCAGATAATACATTTCATACGTTCATATTTATATTTCTATGCCCTTAATAAGTTAGCGATTCGAATGTTTTGAGTTAAGAATAGCGACAGGAATATTTATGCTAATGCATATATTTACTTCATATTTTCAAATGCTTTTTACATTAATTGTCATTTTTTCGTTTATTGAAGTAAAATAAATGGAAATTAAGAAGCCAAATAACACATATTCATGTTTAATATTCCCGATAATAAATAGAGTCAAATATCCGGACATCTGTTGGATTGTGCAATTTAATGAAAGAGAGCTTGTACATCTTAAGACCCGGATTTTAATTAAGGGCAAATTAATTAATTAAATTGTAACCAATCGATCGAAATCCGCACGAGAGAAGAGGACTGACGCAAATGAAGTGAAAATGTTAGTGAGTACAGTGTCAGTGACACGGTGTGCGATGCAAATGGAGTTAAAGTCTCGGGGTTGCATTCTAAGTCGCTGCGGAAAACAAAAATAATCGGTAAAAGATGAAATGGGATGGGCGGATTGGGAAACTTTTCTTCGCTCGGAATAAAATACGAAAATTGCGTGAGTCGGATTTGGCGTGCGTGCTCCCGGACTTTCCTCAGACCAAGTTTTCTTCTCGAATTTTCTTAACCGTGCAAACGGAACGCCACTTGCGGTCGGAGGCGGGATTAACTCATCTGCTATACGTGAGATTGGGAATGGGCTTTAAAAAGAAAAGAAAGCTTTTAAAGAAGGCGTTTAAAGTCTTGAGCAAAGACGAAGTTTTCCTTCTCCAGTACCTATCGCATTCATTTCCTCACCGTACGCATCCGCCGTTGTCGCCCACTGCCATTCCTTACCTTCGTTTGCGGAGACCTCTGGTGATATTTCTTTTCTTTTGGTCCAAAGCCTCTCCCGCACAGTCCGACAGAGTTTAAGCTCTTTACAGCGGAGACTTTTGAGATAGGAGCATTTCCCAGAAAATACAAAAGCGCCGGAGTTCTTTTACTCTCCTAAGAAAAGGTTTAGACCGTTTTCCCACTACTGTTCAGTTTATTTAGTTGAATAGTCTGCGAGATTTTCATTGAATCCGAATGTTCCTTCTTACGGAAGGACAGCTAGATTAGTCAGTGGCCTCGATCTGCATTACATAACCGGATGTGTGGAATTTAGTCTCCTTTTCGTTTCTCTACAATTACTTGGAAAGGGCTTTGATATTCTCTTTAGGAGGTTGTTTATTTATATACTTTTCGTCATTTATGTATTCATTTAATAGTAAACACAGCAATTTGGTCAGAGGACCAGGTGGCCACGGTCAAGGGGAAGTAAGGAAAATAATAACGAGATCTGTACGGCATTCGCTCAAAGGCGGGAGGAAATCCTCTTCAAAAACCTCCCGAGGACAGTACAGAAGTCAACAATAATTCAAGAGTTATTACAACAGATCTACAGAACACGGATACATCGAGATGTAGATAAATAGTACATAATACGTCGTGCATTAACATAGAAAAATATGTAGAATCATATGCATGAATTTATAAATAACTATAATAAATTTAAAATATTAAAATCTTATATTTAGCTTCGTTATGAAATTTTAGCATTTTTCGGCATTGGAATGAGATGCTCTTCAGTTAAACCATTCCATTCCCTTATGCGTCTACTGATAAAGGATTACTTCGCCACATCGGTTTTCTATTCCCGTTACTTTACTTTTAATCTGTGATCTCCGCGTCCAATATAATTAGGAGTATGATGTCTCTTTTGTAGTTCCCGCCAGCCATCTCTACAGTTCCACGCGTTAAATAAAAGTCTTCCTCCTCAACGCTAACGATTCCCATCCTAGCTGATCCATCATTTTACCATCACTCTCATCCTTCATATACTTTCTGATTACGTACCTATCCGCCTTCCTTTGCACTCCTTCGAGTACATAGGCCCGTTTCATGTGGGTCCCAAACACTCGTCGCATATCCAACAATCGGCCTAACCAAGGATTTATACGCCATTTCCCTGACTCCCTTCCCACTCCGTGTCAGGTTCCTCATTACGAAGTGAATATTTCTATATGCTTTTGAGGTAATATCTTCGATGTGACTCTCAATTGGGGATTTTCAGGCAGTTTAATACCCAAATATTTGCAGTCGGGTGCGGTAAGAATGGTTTCATTATTCAGAGTGTGTATATTCGATTCAGGTTACTTTTCTTCTAAAAGACATAATATGTTTACATTTACTGACGTTGATCACCATTTTATTTAATTTAGTTCACTCGGCTGTTTTTGGTCACTTCGCAAGATTTCGTAGTCCTGCATTTCCCTTTATCGCCTTTGTAATATGCAATCGTCGGCAAACAGCCTAACTTCGGATTGAATATTACTAGGGAGATTGATTTTGTATATTAGGAATAGCAATGGTACGAGAACGCTACCCTGTGGAATACTGGAAGTTACTTCAATATTTTAGAGTAAACGTCGTGGTTTCTAACCCTCTGTTTTCTCTCCTTCAAAAGAATATCGATCCAGCCTACTATCCCATGGTCAAATTAACTCGCGTACTTTCGCTATGCTTCGGTGATGTGGTAATTTATCGAAGGCCTTTGCAAAATCAATGACAACCGCGTCAACTTCATCCCGTTTATCCATAGTTTCGGCATTATCTTGAACCAGTCCGAGGAGCTGCGTCCCTCATGAGTAGCCCTGCCAGAATCCGTGCTGTCTCCTACATAACCAGTCGTTTTCCTTCCAGTATACACGAATATAGTCTGCTATCACTTTTTCCATTAGTTAACAGACCTGTGAAGTTAAACTAATGGGCCTATAATTATCCAGTGATGCTTTGACCCTCCCTTACGATCGCTTTAGTCCAGTCGTCAGGGATGTGGTCGTTGTTATAATCAATGTTGCTATAAACAAGTTGTTGTAAAAAATGCTCGTAAATAAGACACTATTTCATTACTTCCCAGTTTAATAGCGACACTGGAGATATCCTCATTTATGAGCCTTTTCGTGCAACAAAAATTTTCGTTGCAGAATTGATGAAATAAAATGCTCTCATTCTATACCTAACAAGCTGAGACCACCTTTTGAATTGTAGCCATTAACTTTGGATTTGGATTACCTTTTTCTTCTGCATGAAAACCTTAGTTATGTATTGATGCCAATGCACGGAAGTTATTTCAGGTCGTATGCTGGATACGCTAATGATGACGTTGGCGACTTAAAATTTCAAGAAAATAATACATGCATCTATATCTTATAAGGACAGCGACGTAGAATCCTTAAGTAAAATACTTTGAAGAGTAATAGTAGCCTAACCACATTTTCACAATTTATAAATAATTACATTTTGAAAATTTCCTACATCTTTCAGAGTAAATAAATGCAAAAAATGCTATACGTTTCAGTTTCAGTTAGCCACAGTGCGTTCCGAGGTAATAAGAGTTGATTCTCAGGTGGAATGATTTTTCCATCCACCCTCATTCAGTCCTGAAATATTCCTATTTCACCCTCCGAACGGATTTAAAACAAAGATTCAGATAAATACTATAAGCCTTTGATAAAAATACAGAGAAGTTTTTGAAACCCGAATGCAAATGCGTCGGAAGCCCTTAAATAATTGCTCCTGTCAATTTGGCGATTGGACCAAATCCAATCAGCCCAGATTGAAAGTTTCGATAGACGAAAGCCACCGAAATTGATAGGCATCGATTTATCGTGCCGATATTATTAAAACATTAATGACGAGAGCAGTCTGCCATTTTAACGAGGGTTTGAGATGAGCTGTAATCCCGACTCCGTAACAACGACCAAAGAAAGCCATCCGAATCATTTCGGTTCGGTAACTGGTTTTATAGCGGTAAACATTGAGCTGATCAAATTCTGCAGCGGCGATGCCAACTAAGGATTCCATTAAACACTCAATTAATCGAATCCACGTTCAAAAATAAGGGTTTGAGGAATTTAGACCGCGAGCTGCCTTTTTGTTTCTAAAGTCACGGTTAAGGTTGTTAATTCTTCGTTAAAAAATTAAAGAAATAAGTATTACTATATAACGTTATTGGACATTCTTCCGATTGATACAATATGAAACGAAATGAACGCAAATTAAAATAATTCTCTGGAGACGTGCTGACTGATGTTGGCGGCTTCGAAAATAGTTGTTTGTGGATTATGTGGCATAGTGTGATTCCGGTTTCTCGAAGCTTATCGAAGGACTAGCTGCTTTAAAATGGCGTTTATGTGTGAAAACATTTATTTTCATTAGTCTTATGTATTTAGTCACCTCGTATCTCTTCAAAATACGATAATATATCTCTAACTATTATTGTTATTCTTTATTGAGCGCAAACTCCAATTGCATGCGCAATAATAAAAGAACTACACTACTTACGGAAAAGGTTATAAATACAGAGGTAAAAACAATACTATAACATTAAATAATATGAAATAATTTAAATATAAACATACAAACAATACCCAAAACATAAGGAAGTGATTATTTGGATCTTAACTTCTATTCCATGAAAATGACTAATATTTAGGCAATGTTTTGAATATTCCGGCAAATGATGGAAAATTTCGAAATTTCAAGTCCGTTTTTAATAAAATTGCGATGCGTGGAAAAAATTTACGTTTCGTGGCTAAAGATCAACCGAATTATCTTTTTATTGAACTGATTTTATTTTTGTTCAAGTTGATATTAGTTAACTGTATGAAAAATCGGACTTAAATGTGAAATATTATTTGTTTTCTGTTCAGTATTTGGAGTGAATTGAATCGATTATTAATTTAGCTGAATGGAAGGCGTTCATTTTAAAACACATTCAAATTCCTATAAAATAAATTCCAACCAATACCGACAGCGGTTTGGTGAACATTCAAAGTTCAACCAATAATTCATTCATATAAATATTTTCGTACTAAACAAACGAATTCCGTTGTAAAGGAATTAATAAAAACATATCAGGACTACCTTTGTTCAAAATTACCTGTCCGTTTAGTTAACGCAGGAGTTCATAATAAGGACCGATTTGAGTACTTGAGGAAATGTCCACTGGTGTGCTAAATCGCTGTAAATCTGTATTTTTCTGAAACATTTGAAAGGGAATTGGATAATATAATATTTACAGACAAAAATATTAAAAATAACAGTAGTCGCTTGACCAAGATTTGCAGGCCATCCACAGCATTTATGTTTATTTATTTATTTTCATCATCACTGCAATTTGGCCTTTTAGTCAGGTGGCAGTGCTGGAGGGGAGCATAACATGTGAATAACAAAGCGGACCAAAACGACTGAAAAACATTTTTTGTATTTTTCCTTTATGTTGTTCACTACATTGATACCAATGTTTTTTGGTCTTGGTCACCCGATTAATCCGAAATGCAGCGATAAAGTCAATGCTCGATAGCAATGTGAGGGTATTTATAGATGACTTGGTGATATACAGAGAAATATCAAGCAAAGAAGATAGAATGTCTCTATCAAACAATTTCGTTTATATTCTAAGGTGGTGCGAAAAAAGGCAAATAGATCATAATGTGAATAGGTACTCTAATAAAGTCTTTCGAAAGGAAAACATTGCATCAGAACCACCCGTACAAAATGAATGTAAAGAATATAAATGCAATCGAGTCAGTTATATATAAAGTATATCTCGAAAACACTCTGCAACTAACTTAAACTAAAGCACACATATTCGAAAAATCCGCAGTAGAGCAACTGAAAAGCTCGGTTTTATAAAGTGCATTGCAGGTAGATTCGATGAATATGTAAGAGAACGATATTATTTCACCTCAATCAGGCTCCATCTGTAATATGCAGCGAGTAATAAGAGATCCAGCGGATGAAACGTGTACCCGCAAAATAGAGAAAGTGCAGCGTAAGGCGATACGATTTTTTAGGAAATTCTACCATATAAAAGCAAGCAATACGAAAATGCTTTCAGACGCAGGTTGGGAATCCTCGAAATAAAGGAGATTCGAAGCTAGGCTGCGATTGCTTTAATTCAGAGAAAGTACATTTGCGGAATAGTAAACGGTATTATTCGACTCATCTGCTACTTCTGCCGATCCGACAACGAGCGTAAAATAGACAAATAGATGCGAGGACAAGTCGTTCTAGGGACTTAATCTTTCCACGAACTATTCGCGACAGCAACAAGCTAAGGAGGTAACTGGAACACTTGGTGTTTAAACCTCCTGCCACTCGCCGAAAGTCGGCTTGCAGGGTATTTATGTAGATGTAGATGACTTTTATGCTTAAAAAGCAGTCCTTACGGTAGCTTATTTATAATTTTGAGCACCATTCGTTACCACTATTAAAACTATGAATTCTTTTGAATGAATTTTTTAAATTAATGTACACAGTACTTTCTCGCCTAAATTAATGCCTATCCATCCAGAGAATATCCATATAGAGCATACAAAGCGCGGGTTTACTCATCGCAGACGAAAAATTTGGAATCGTAGTCGAATGAGGAGCCTAAACAGTTTGATAATGACCAAATAATTTTAAAAGGAAAGAAGATAATTTTGCCTTTAAAAATCAATCGAGTTCATGCGATTCATATTGTATAGTTAATATAGGAAGGTTTTAATAAAATATTTCCCGCTGCAGTTGGATTCAATGTCATTTAGAAACTTTGCCTGCGGTAAATATTAATACAGTAAAAATAATACTTCCTTTCGTCTCAATTTTATTTAAATTTCAAACTCACTTGAAAATCTTGCCGCTGCATTTTAGGTCCAGCTGTGTTAGCAGTGAGAACAACATCGATTCTATCGAATCATATCTGAAAAACATCAATTTCCTCGAAATTAATTCTTCATCAACAGTAATTTCACTGTCTTTGTGTGGCTTGGTAGGTTGTTTATCTCTGTGCATATTTTTTCTAAAGAGATAAGAAAGAAGCTTTGACATAATTCAAATTCATAGGCGTGGTCTTGTGGAAACCAATCATGTAGAACAAAAATAGGCGTTGTACTTTTTCTACAACAATATATTGAACAAACACGACCACGTTTCGACGAGTGATCATCATCGAAACGTGAACGAGTACGTATATTTTCATTCTTCTTGCTATAATTAACTGCAATAATCATTGATGATCCGTGTAAATCTATTCACATCAAACTATTCGATTGTGGTCAAAAGCCACAATATTTTGATTACAATCAGAGTATGCTAATTCATTCGAATTTATATATATTTATTTTTAATAGATATTTGTGACCGGGTGTCTGGTCATGATCATGTTTTGCTCATCTGAGCTTATAAATCCACAGAGACTGTGCATACAACTGTCATAAAGATTATATCTACATTTATAGATAGGTTTTTTCGAATCAAAAATCTACTTTGATGTTGTGCAGCTACTTAGTAAAGAACTAGTAAATACATTTTCCCCTAATTACATCTTGATGTATTTTGTCTTTAACTTACAGTGTTATGATATATATTTTAGCAAAAATGTTCACAGATATTTGAAGTAAATGTTCTTTTGGGTACATTTGTATTTTTCCTCCAAAATCTTCCACTTTCCATCACAAACATCACAACCATCACAAATAACATTTTCTAGATAGAATTTTGAGTAGCTGTTGTAAGAGTCTTGATAAAGGTATTTTCAGAATAGGCTATTCATTTCTAAGAAAAATTATGAATTCATTAAATTTGGAGTACTTTCATTAACAGCGTAATTATAAAACTGAGGATCTATACTGAGGTGTATATACGGTTACACACCCAAATGGCATAATGATGCACGACTCCGCTTAGATCATTCAGGAATCGAAAACTCGCTGTAATGCAGAAAAAGAAGACATCCACACGATTACCATCCGAGGAAGATTCCGCGCTTATTTTATTTTGGAATAGCTTTCAGGAAGTAAGAAATCGTGATGATATGTGGGCGTAGTTGTCGAAATGGATTTTTAAGGACACGTTCTTTGTTGGCTGCGGTATCTCAGCACCAATTCCTCTGTCCGAATGCAATCGCACGGCGCTCGACAAAATGGGCCAACGGTAATGATTGAACACAACCGTTGAATTTTCCTCGGTAGCGAATCGCCTCTATTTCCAGGACGCGACGCAAGAGGGCGAGCGGGAAAAAACAGCAATTTTCCAACATGGCGGCGTTTCCGAAAGCGAATTAAATTTTATTTTATTCGCGCCGCATCCAACGGGATTTTGCGATTCGTTTCCTTTCCTTTCTTTCCTCCAAATCTAAAGGAGACTCGATTTTTCTAGGGGAATATTCTTCTTATGGACAACATTCCATGAATATGTTAACGTATTGCTTTTCTCTCGAAAATCCCCATTTTTTCTCTCTCTCTGGAGAGTTTATTGCTTTTCCGTATGCTCGAACTCTTTCCGCGTCCCGAAATAGGAAAGAAGGAACGCTTCCCTTCCGTGAAATTTGATAGAAATCTCAAGCCTCTGTCTGAGAAGCACGCTTCTTTCCAATTGGAGTAGAAATGTTCGGCGGATCGTTTGGGATTAATATTTGTTGAGACGAGTATTTGCTGAATTGATTTTATTGTGTCTGCTCTATTCGGGATTGGATGTGTCATTTTCGACCTTCGAACAAATTATAAATGTTGAAATCGGAAAATGTATTGAAATTCTGTGGAAGACTCGTTGACATAGAAACTGAATCTACTATATTTATGTGATTTTGACCTATAAAAGTAATAAATAACTTTTTTGCTAATGATTGTTTAACGATAGAAACATTTTTCGTATTAGATATGTAATAGCTCATTCAAAATCACTTCCAACCATACGTAAACGAAGACATCGACTTCCACATCTACTACTTACCTTACACTCAAAGCTTTAAAATTTTAATATTTCTCATTTCCTCCTGATGGTATCCAACCTTCCGAGATTATCAAGCTTTCAACACGTGTAGGTTACAGGAACTCAATACACACATATTCAATTAGCTTTCAAAAGTTACATCTAAAATGAGTTTATTATATACAATTTTATAGTTTTTTCCTTTAGTTTTAATTTTTTTGCAATGTTGATACTTATCGTTTAAGGTGTAAGATAAAAGGCGTATTCATTCAAAACTTATTGACATTATCTTCATTTGGATTTTTTAATTGTTCTAATATTGCCTCAACGTTTCTGATCCATCGCTATGATGTAATCTTTTAAAAATAATAGTCTTCAATGTTTTAACTTTAATGATAAGGGTCACAGTCAATCCCTTCCAATTTAAGTTTTTCTTTTAATTCTTCGAAATATATTTTATGCGAAGGACCGATGAATGTCAAGGAATGATGGCTCTCTGCGCACGATATAAAATAAGTTTAAGTACATTGAAAATTCTCCTTGAGGTGCCTGTGATTATAACTGGTCACATCTTCACGTACTTTGTCCTATATTATACAAAAGAGAAATGTTTCATAAGTTATTTAGAGTTTTAAAAATGCTGCCTCTATGGATATGACCCGTAGTAATCTAGAGTCGCTGATATTCACCGTTTTAAAAATGTGAGTAACTTAGGAAAGCCGAGCCTCAAACAGAGGAGAGATTGGAGAGATCGTCTCTCCGTCTCCATGGAACAGCATAAGGTCGCAGAGAAGAGGTTCAATCAATCAGGATATCGCCAGAATCTTCCCATTGTTTGGAAGTTCTAACCTGATACTGAATAGTAAAGTTCCTGGCAAATATTCAAAAATAGAATACTGATACGTGTTCCAAATTCGAGGACATCGGATTTCCAAAATCCAACAGATGCACTCAAATCAAATGATTCCATTTCATATGGAATCCTTTTCTTTTTCTTAAAGCTTTAGACTTGGAGAAACGTTGCCCTATTTCACAGGTATAATTCGTGAAAAATGTCGTATCATTGAATAAAATGTTGAAGAACTCATCCTTAACACAAAAATTCCTCATAGCAATCCTCCAATGTTGTGAATATATACGTTAGTATGCGTATTTTGACTGCTTTTTCAATTTTTCTATTAATGATCTTGGAGATGAAGAAAAAATTACGTTGGCTATATTTATCATAGGATATAATTAATTTTTGTGTGTAGTTATAAAATACGATAAATTAATGTGTACATCGATAAAGTAATATAACAGCAAATGATTTTATTATAATTGATACTTGGAAAAGACCTCCAAAATGAGTAATGCAGATTTTGTCGAGATACCATGCGTTTTAATAGTACGGAAAAACCAGTACTAGGGGCCTCCGGATAGGCATGAGAGTAACGCGTTCGACTTTGGTGAAAGCGATACCGGGTTCAATTCCCGGTGGGGGCTCACGTGCGAAATGACCCTAGCTATCGAAAGCACTTTTTAAAATTCTACTACTTCTAAATCAGTACAAGAGGACACGGATGTATTGTTGACGACTTTAAGAACTTTGACTCGGTATATTTTTGGACTTAAAAATTCACCTAGATTATGCAGTGCTATATTCTTTAATATACCTGAATCGCGTTAGAAAGGTACTCACTCAGTAGCCTACTGCCCAGATGAGCCTAGCCCAAGTCAGAAAATAGGGGAGGCAGCGCTTCTTGAGCAGGAAAAAGCATTAGGCATAGCGGGTGTTACCCCTCAAAAGGCACCCATCTCCTCAACTATTTCCCCTCTCTCAGGACACCGAGTGCCTTCCTAACGCGAACTAGATTTACTCTAAGCTGGAACTTCATCATTATTTACGATTCATCTAAAATTTATTTTGAAGTAAAATGAAGCACTTTTTGTATTTTTAGTCTCTGATTTATTGCCAAATGCATCAAAAGTCTCCTTTGCTCTTTATTTCATAGACGCCTGTATATTCGCGATAGTCCAAAAATATACGCTACTCTTCATAGCAATCGACGTTCTTTCTAACTTCATTTACCTTCTGAAATATTATCTTTACCGACACATTAAAAATGGTTGACTCTCTTCAATTATCTCTTTGGTAATATACACATACATTCAGATGATGACCATTACAGATTCTTCCTCTTCATAAGCGCCAGTAGTTTTCTACCGCTTCGTTTTACTTCGTTCCTTCCAAATTAATAGATATCCTCTCTTTTCCTATCTCCTTTCTTATAGTACATATAATATGGAATATATTTTCATTTCGGTCTTGTCAATAGCTCTGTCGCCGCATGGTATAGTAGACCTGGGACTACATATCAAAATGTAATTAGAGGGCGCGATGGAATTCAGTTGCAAAGTTATGGAGGTTAAAAGTCTAATAACTATAAAGAAAAGTATTTGAGTAAACACTACATGAAAATATTCCATTGCGATTTAACGGATAGGCTGTTAAAATAGTTTTCTTAAATTCTTTTCGCGCCTTACAACGGAACTCAACTTCTTTCCTATCTAATATTCCTCCAGTGCCTTTTTAG
Organism: Ladona fulva; assembly: GCA_000376725.2. Classification (NCBI taxonomy): domain Eukaryota; kingdom Metazoa; phylum Arthropoda; class Insecta; order Odonata; family Libellulidae; genus Ladona; species Ladona fulva. The sequence goes on along the minus strand of KZ308862.1, from coordinate 298,812 downwards.
GGATTCTTTCACCCGATTTCTCCACCTTGTCTTTCTCATCGCCATTTTTGCATTCATCTCTCCGCAAGTCATCTTCCTTTAGCCACCTTCGCCTCCAAAAATATTCCGCACGCATTCCTCCACTCACGCCTGAGTGGAAGTAAAGCCTCCCTTAAGGATATGGGGAGGTCGAGAATAAGAAGACGGGTCAATTCCATTCTTCCTTTTGGAAGCCATTCCCTTCCATAGCACAAAACCGCATCAACGACTCTCACTCTCTATTCTTCCCTCTTTTCATATTGTTTTCTATTCTTTGTTTGAGCCTTCCCTTCTTTCCGCCATCGATTTTTAATGCAGGATTGTGGAATAAGCGCTTATTTTATCTTCTCCAATTCATTAAAAGTGGAGAAGATGGAAGAAATGCGGGATTTATTTCGCGACCGAAGTTGACTCCAATAGATATTGAAAGGAGAAAACGCCAGAATCGTCGGATTGTTGTATTCAGAACAAAATCGTGATTCGTGAAATTGGCCAAATGTTTCACAATTATGGTTTCTTATTTTTCTAATTGATCTCAGCTTTCGTTAATCAAGATTCTAGTATCTATAAGGTGAATGATTTTGGTTTAATAAGATAAATGAAAAACTGTAAAATTAAAAGAAGTTTCATCAGCGATTTTTCGTAATGTAAGTTCAACTACCTACCATTTATCTTCTACTAGTCTATTTTTGTTCATTACATTTTATTAGGAAGTATTTTACTCTCAATATAAAATAAAAATAGTTTATATTTCCTCAGATTTGGTTTGTTCTTGTAATTCTTTTGCTGCTCGAATCAGTTAGTTAAAACAAAGGACCTTACGTAACGTAACCTTAACCTTCATTTTAGGTTAATTGTCAACTCTTATTGGCATAAAGGTCTCAATCAATTGTATGTACTTTCAAATCAGTCCAATACTTTCATTTCGCTATATAGTTGACCACATCGTATCATATCATATCTTTTAAATTAGCACGCATTCCTTCCTACGTGACAATAGTCTTCGCTCACATGAACTGGTAACCAAAAATCAAAGGGACCCCGAAAATTGAAACCTTATAAGAATAAAATATTCACGATTTCATGTTGTTATCTTTTTCAGACATTATGCCTTAGTTAAGAGCCTCCGGCGAAGCTGATTTCTTTCATCATGATTTTGTCATTGCATTTTGCGCTTTCATGTTTGTATAGTATTTGCGGTCGTTCAAAATGCTGTTAATGTGGGCAAAAAGTGGCCGATACCGCATAGGATATAGGTCAGAATAGTGTACAGTAGATTCCATTATTTAATTTAATACTTTCCCTCTTTTGAGAACGACAAACTCCCGCTTCCATTCAAATAGAGCAAGAACGTTGTTATCAAAGTTTTATCTCTTTCGTCCATTCTTTCCTTCGCTCCATATTCTCCATTCCATTGACCCGTTTCGCCATATTTTCTCCACTTCCGTTGCTCATTTCCCTCCTTTTGTCGCCCGCTTCGCCCTCAATTTATCATTCTCTTCCTTTCTTCAAACTCTCCTTCCGCTCCCGAGCCAATCGACCTTTCTCTCTCTCTCTCCTTCGTCCCCTTCTTTCTTCCTCTTCTTCTTTTTTGCTACCGTGAGGATATATATCTTGCCTTATTTTCATGCAGATCGTATCCGAGGTACTTTTAGTGGGATTCGCTCCAAAGTGTGCGAACTCTTTGCGACAAAAAGTGACATCCAGCGCTCTTAGATAAGCCGCGCACCGGGAAAAAGGTAAGGAGTTAGTTTTTCTATCAGTTTGCCTCTAAATAAGGCGGTTAAAAATCCTTTTTCCTCTCCGCCGTAATATGGTAAGTCCGGAGACTAGTTTGTGGGCCAAACGACGTGAAAATTTGGGATGTAGGAGAGGTTTTTGTTGACTGCTGGAAAAAATGGGGGAGATACCGGCGGAATAAATTCTATAGCTGCTCTTGGAGTGAATAAACGTCCAGGTTAAGTCAGAAATTCTAGCATAGGCAGTTATTACTCGTAATTCTAGTGCTTTGTAAGCAGAACGGTTCTAATAAATACTGTTCTAGGATTTCAATCTAATATCGAGCCAAATCATCTACGAATACAATTTATTTCGCCCTTTGCCTAGATTAGAGGTCTGTACTTTTTAAGGGCGTTAAATACAGCATTTTTAAAATCTATGAAAGAAATACACGAGTCTAAATAAATTTGTCTTCCCGTGTTGTTGATTACACCGAACAATAATTAAGCGGAAGATAATATACCTAGGCTTATTTGTCGATTAAATTCACCTTCCCCCGTACAAATATGAAATTTAATTATTTTACTGTGGGCAATGAGATGAAGTTGCTGCCTGTTTCTTGAGCACCCCAATTGTTCATCTAATGAAAAATAGTTCCCCTCCGTGGTCTATATTACGTGATAGCACATTTTAATGGATGTAGTATTTTGCCCTTTGAGTGGTGGTATTGATAAAAGTGCTTTGACAGCTGAGGTCATTATCAGCTGACATCAGATGCGCTTCTATTGGCTGCCACTGGGAACAGAACCCGGTACCGCCTTCACCGAATGTGAACGTAAAACCCACTTGTCCATTCGTTCCTCATTAGAGGACAAGAGAAATTATATCTTTGACCACTTTTACCAAAACCTTGCTCATGGCTGAGAGAATATGCAAGTTTCTGAGGTATTGGTAATGTTTAACTGTGGGATTCATCCCTTATCGAATGAAAAGTTTTCTTCGCTGGGTTATGAGTGTGCAATGACTCGTTCCACTGACAGCACTCCATTAGAAAAGAATTGTTAAACCATCTCATAACTCATCTTGCCTAATACACTCTCCAAATGCTTCTCCAAAGCTTTCGGTAGCTAATGCTTGAGGGATCCACGGAGCCTTCCTTCTTCCTCATGCCTTTACTTCCAAACAGTGGGTTATTACCTTAACTTTAGACAGAAGAACCCGAATTAGCACAACGGCGTACAATTATATTCGTTTGACGATTAAATTTTAAATCAATCAGTATTGCTGCCCTTCTTAAATTAAAGAATCCGAGTATTGTCTCTTAATTTAAATCATAACTACTGCTAAAACAAAGGAGACTGTGTAATGAAAATGAGGCTATCCTCAAGGGCGAAGTTTTGAACAGTAGCTCTGAATCCCAAGGAAAAATGGACTTGAAATAGCAGCGGATATTTATCAGTAATTCTATAGGTATAATTTATATTCTCAGATATGATGAAGGATAATATAAGATGAAATGTCATATATTCTTATTTAATATTAGTGTATATATCGCTGTTATTGACAATTTAAGTAGATTTACTCAATTAAGAAATACGAGAAATGCTTCAATTAGAAGACGTAGAAGAATGTACAGGGGTAAAGGAAAGGATCTCAATTATTTGTGTATCAAAACTCTCGTATTTTACATTCAATGTTTTGAAATGTGGTAGAGATAGCGCCAATCTTGAGCTCAAGATCTTGGGTCCAAGTCTTCAGTATAATATTGTATTCTACAATTACATTTACTGATAATTCTATTGAACCACTGAAGTAGATTTCCATTAATCGTCCATCAAAGACGAAAATCTGTAATTATCAATCAAGATTGACTATGTTAATGCAGACATATGGGATTAATTGTTTTGGTCGCATTAAATGAAGAGTCAAGTATCCCTGGCGTTAAGTCTATGAAAGTTATTTCGAATAAATGCATGTATTTGAAAGATATTTTCAGGGCAGTGCCATTCTTTGTATAAAGATCTAAATGCTTCTCGTGTGAGAACATAAAGTACAACTGCAAGAGACACCTTTGTTTGATAGCCGTGTATTCTGTTACCTCTTCTGAAATATAGACGTATTGGAATGAAGCCATGCTATATTATCTGGAAAAGTTGAGACACGACCAAGAACCACTTGTGTGATCCAAATAACCCTGGATGAAATATACGTGTATTGGAAAAAGTAACAAATAATATGTTACAATGCTTGCAAATTTAAATTCAATTTCTATCTTAATTTGAGTTATAGTAAAATATACTTCAATTACTATTTATAGGGAAGCTTGGAATAAGTCATCCGAGATGCTTAATCTCAAGATATGGTTTTCTATCGCATGTAGTAAAAATTATTTCCCTAGTGTCCATTGGTTCGATACTGGGCAGTAATAAACCGTGTCATTTTCGCGTGTCATACCAATGAGGATAGACCAAAGAAAGCGTAAATTTTCCTTCTCACCAAACTTTTACCTGAGTCATAATTTCCTTCATTATCTACTCCAACTCATTCACAACTCTAAATATTTTAGGTAAATTTGTTCTCTTTCACCTGAAGATACATGAAAGGCCAGTCATGCAATAAAATGCAATAGAAGTTATCCATGTATATCATTATTGAGTATTTTATCGATATATGTTGTATTTATTTACTTTTTCTCAACATTGCGTTCCAATTTCAACGTCATTTCTCCTTTAGATTACTAAACGTGTCAGCAATGTTCACTTAAATTTTCTGCCAAAATAATTCCAAACTTACTTCGTTCCCAAAACCAGAAATTTGCCACAAAGTGATGTATTTAAGGGAGCACCACAATCTACCCGAAAAGAGGGGATGAAATGCGTTAAGTAATATATCTTTATAAAATGAGAAACATTCATTCATTTGAAAACTCTACTTTTTATTACAACTCCATATGCCGCGAAATCCAAGCCTAATCATGACTTCCTGATATTTTCAGAAGATTCACAAACTTTTAAATATTTGGTTATAAAATGTGAAATGGGGCTAAAAGATGGAAATTGTAATGGAGAACACGTCTAACTGAAGTGTGATAAAAGATACAGTAGTCCTTCTAAGTGTATTTAGTACTTTAAGGCTAAGGAAACATTAATTAAAGAGAGGTCGCATTACCTTGGGAAAAAATAGCGGAAGAGGCATTTCAGCGGTCAATCTATTGATCTATTGTAATGATAATCAAAACTGAGTCAGTATACATTGTAATAATCCATTTGTAGAAATATAAATACATAACGTATGCTTAGAGTGAGGATAATTGAGGCTCAGTGTACGAACAGACATAAGAGGAGATTTTTCAAGTGACAGGAAGGAGTGACCTAATTGTCATGCGGGACCATAGTGTGATTTTCCGATCGGAAGATGAGGAATTATGATAAGGAAAAATAATCTGTTGGGGACAGAAAATGGAAGATTTCTGTAAGGGGAATAGCATCCGCATATGATAACTGTTAGAATAGATAGATGGAGGAAATTTGGAAAAGGGGGAACGATTGCTGTGCGGAGGTAGTGATTTTTCTTGGAATGGAAGATCTTCGAAGGAAGTTAGGAGAATAGAGGTGGAAATTAGGCCGTATAGAAGCAAAGGATTGTGAGGAATATCAAAAAAGATATCAGGAAGGTTCTTATAGTATACACTGTTTAAAGTATACTTCGATAAGAAAGACTAAAATTAAAAGATTGGAATGTAGCTGTGGTATAGATAGAGGTACTGTAGAGAGTAGGATGGGGTTTTCATGAAGGCAATAAAACGGAGGCCGAAAGAAGTATTTAAAGTGTATCGATCTCTAAATAAATTGATCGAAAGCAGAATGCAAGGGAGAAGAAAGGACGAGGACAAAAGTAGTTGGATGATATGAAGGATATTTCCCTGTCAAAGCAAAGAAAACGAAGTGCAAAGCTAAACGGAAGGAGTTCGAGAAGCCACCGAATGGTAGCAGGCAGACGAATGGAAAGATGGTTCAAGGAAATAGGTAAATGAATGGAACTGTTGGGGGAATCCTTAAGAATGAAAATCGATAATAGTAGTAATAGTGATGCGACTTTATTCGAGTGAGATTGAGATTATCAAGTCAACTACTTTGCGGGTTTAAAAATCTAAGTTAGAAATTAGAAAACAATACACGTCAGAAGGAAACAGCCACAAGAATGAGAGCGGAAGACAGGAAATCAAGCTGCAAAATAAAACGAATCAGTTTTCTCGTAATAAATGCAAAGCAAATTTTTTTGAGAATATCTCACCCACTTTTAGAGAGTGAGACCATACAGAATGGTTCTCTCCGTTAAAATGTGAACGATTGCATGGATTTAATACCAAAAATGACTTTTGAAGCAGATTTTAGAGTAAATCTTAACAAGTTATTGACAAATCAGTTCCTCAATTGAAGGAAACTAGAAATTTTTATTCCAAAAATACATCGATGTATTGCAATTCCTTCAACATTCGACGGAATATTCTATTGTTACCGTCCCTCTTTTGTTTTGACAGTGATTATCCGAAAGAAAACCCTTAAAACTGACTGTACTTTCGATATGGGGAAATATCGATATTTCACTAGACTTTGATTTTCTTTCCAAACAGTATTTTTCCTCTTAAAAAAGTGCTTCTCCTTGCCATTCTCCTTTTTCGCTGCGACATACAAATCCTCTTCTTATTTCTACTTTGGTTCCATGCCTTCATTTTATTTATCCATATTCATTTCCGTCCTGTTATCAGCATCGCCACCTCCTTTCGCAAAAGACCCCTTTCTCCCCTTTCCACTAGATTTCCACGCCATTCTCCGCCGCATAATCCCGAATTCCCTGGTCTATTATTGCCCCTGCGGGCCATCTCTCCACCCATCCATCCAGCCTTCCTTCTGCCATTCATTCTATTCTGTTCGTCTCTCTCCACACCGTTCAAAGGCCCCACCAAAACATCCTCTTTATTGGCGGCCCAAAGAATCTCCAGAATGCCCTCTAGGAATCCGGATTTAGTTTCCGGTTTGGATAATGAAGGAGTCGGCAGCCAATGAGGCGAGTGCTGGTGAAAGTGAATATTAACCGATACCATGGGAGAGAGGCTTTGGGGGAAAAATGCTACTATTAATGTCATATCTTGATAATGGAGGGGCAACTGTGGAATGGCTACGGGGGCCAATTGCCCGCACCGTCCTAATGCTAAAGGTGGACAATACCGAAATTTATTACGCTCGATAAAGGCTCGTTCCATCGCTGAGGGAATTTTAATGCCTTCAAGTATTTCAGCATTCAGCCTGTGTATGAAATATGAATCTTAACATTGAGGGAACATTTCTTAGTTTTTTCATAATAACTGTATTATATGCTTGAAGTTCTTCTCATCCTATCATGTACTATCATCTAGCTGGATTAAGAGTCGAACTAATAAATCAGTAATAAAATGTATCGAATCAAATCTTCTTCAGAAATAGGTGAAAAAAGTTCCTATTGCACTGTCATCAAGATGTATTAAACCAAAAGCATTGCAATATAAGGTACTTACACTTTTTTCCTCGACTATCCCTTAAAAAATACCAGGTGGAAACACTCAAGTATTATCTTATGCATAGTTTAAGGACTCTAGCATGCTGACCTCCATGATTAATTATCAGATCAATGCATGGACCTATATCATATATGCAAAATGTGAACATCTCCTAATTTTAGGAAATATTCATGAGATGCGCTCGGTTCCACTGATAGAGTATAGATAAGTAAACAAGATAGATACAAATAAGCATGAAAGTCACCTGTCCTGAGGCAGTCTGCCTCGGGAGTGTTTAATCGGAAGGAAGATGTATCGCAGGAGCATAGCCTCGCCAACACACATGGAAAAGTGAAAACCCGGTATTGAATATCAATAAAATACTGTGTGCAACGTGTTTGAATTATTGACCAGATACAGTTAAGGTTTAGAGTAGGAAATGTTTGTTTGAGGAACGGGGTATAAGTGGAAGTATTTGGAATGACTGTATCGAATAAAGGCATAAAAAGGGTGGATGTAAAATTAAAAGGAATACTACCATATATTGTATGCCCACCTCCTGCTGTCCTGTGATAAGCTTAAACTTACGTAATCATCTCAGGGAACTTTAATTCAGGTGATGACATATCGGCTGAGAATAGACTATTTCTTTTCCTAAACGAAAAAATATTTTCCACAAAAAATGACACGCTGAGAACTTCTAATCCAAAGCAGTTCAAGTCTGTGAAAAAGAAAGGCGTTAAAATGTTGTATGTATACAAGATTTTGAAGCCTATTAATAAACCTACCGTAGTTAATTAATTAATTAATATGCTTCCCTTCATTTCGTTTCCGCGTTTTTTATCCACTCTTTATTTATTTAATTATTTAAATGCCATTCGTTAGTTTAGAAGGTTGTCTTCCTAAGCATCGTTTACATAAAATGAGAGTAACAAATGGTAGTTTAAGCAGCTCCGAATCTGCTACTATAAAAATAATAATGTACCAATAAAATGCTCGAATGAGAGCTATAAATGTGACAAAAATGACCTTCGATATGATGAGGAATAAAGTTGAACAAAAAACTCCAGTTTAATAAGAAAGAAAAAGTCAATTATGATACGTACGCATAATAAACATTTGTCCTGCTTTCACAGATCTCTGTAGTTATATCATGTAATATGGAAATTTCGCCATGTTTACTCCGTATTTCTTCGATGCGAAAAGCAGCATTCTATATCCAATCTCTGTCGAATCCGTGTGATGCAATTAGAGCCCTCTTTCTTGTCCATTCTTATCATCAGCCAGACGAAGGCCAAATTGATCTTCAGTGCGTCTGGAAGCCCATTTGAAAATTCGGCATTAGTCAATCGCGTTCCCTCGAAGAAGTCCAAAGTAAAAGAGCCAATAAAATGGCCTCTCGGAGCAATTACTCAAGTACGTCAACTTCTAAAGCGAGCGCCGGCTCGATTTAAATGCCATCTACCGAAGGACGGAGAAAAGAAATGTCGGAGTAAAAATAAGGCTGTCTGAAGTATTCAACGGGCTTTAATCCACATTCTCCGCATAACTCTTTATTCCGCGCCATGGATTTTTGTTCCAATTACGCTCTCCCTTCATTTTCTCCCAAAGCATCACGGGATAGATTTCGGCGCTCCGCAATCCTCTTAACGCCAAAATGTTCGAACACACATGTACGCTAAAGGTTTTCGGTCGAAAGAGGGATTCAGCTGACAAAAAAGTAGAAATGTTATCCTATATTCCTCATTTTTATCATCTTTTATGAAAGAGTACAGCTCGTAATTCCGGTTCGAGTTATTCTTATCTCTCTTTTGAGAGTTGCCTTATATATTTTGCGCGGTATATCTTCTATTTACTATGATATCTTCGATTACTATTTTTTCTTGCAGAACGTCTTTTTTGATCTGAAGAAACATTTTTCCAAGGAAAAGACATCGCACGTTATGATGTAGCCCTGAGACATTCGAAAGCAAAAGAAATTAAAAGACTGGATTCGAACCGTGCCAAATAAGCCCCGAAGTGCCGAAAGTCTGAAATTTAAGGCAAAACGGAACGATTGTCGGGAGAGGAATTGGAAGATTTGGGTTCGAGTCCCGATCCTGTCAAACTTATTCATGCCAGTTTCTTTTGGGAAAACATTCGCTCCTTTTTTCAATTTAATGCTTCAGAACATAAATATGATGGTATTTGATCTATCTATTTATTTATCTTTTGTCAGCATTTGCTTTTCTCATAAGAAACGATATGTATAGTGAACAAACATAACAGATCATCATTACTAATTCATTTTTGATGCAAATTCGAGTTTCTCCTCAGCTTATCTGCGTCTCATGTAGAACTGGGCAGATAAATGGAAGATTGCTCTGAATCCTCAAAAATGTACACGTATGCACTTCCGTAGGAACAACAGAAGGAAAGACGCTTCAAATCTTTGGTGGTAAGGAGAGTATATCCCTAAGAAGACGACAAAGATTCTTTTAAGGTGTGGTACTTAATGAAAAACTGACATGGAAAAACAATGTTGAAAACAGCATTCAAAAAGCAACATAAGCAAAATTTGCTTTATCCGGAATCCTATTTAACAGATCTCAAGCTAAAATAAACACTAAACTGCTAACATATATGTCCATAATCAGACCTATGCTCACCTATACATCACCCACCTGGTATTATACACACAAATCATACCAACAGAAGCTATATAGGTTCGAAAGCAAAACCATTAAAGGGATTCTGAATGTTCCATATCACACCAGTATATCTGAGATATACAAGTACCACAACATAACGCCTCTCTCTACAACCTTAAACAAAAAAAAAAAACAAAAGGTTTGATTCTAAGTTAAAAGTTATCCAAAATACTTTATTTTCCACAATCTGGGATTACGACCTCAAAACAACTATCAGCAAATACCGCCGCCCAAAAGCTGTGGTTATGAATTTACCCTAACCTAAATACCCAACTTTAATCCGAGCCAGACGCTCTCCCCTGTGATCTTCATCAAAAAGAAAGTGAACATAAAGTGATTAATATAAAACCATGGATAAAACCCTGAGTCAGGAGCCACGAACATGAGAAGGAAGTGAATTTATTCGTCGTGGTCGAGTTTCTCCTCAGAAGAAATGCATCCTAATACAATCTGCTCTCATTCTTTGCTCAAGAATTTCATTTTCGAACGTTACGACAAAAAATTATTTTTATGAATAATTTCTTACCGCAAAGAAATATGTATAAATGGGGTAAAACGCGTATAAATGAGGAAGAAGAGCAAAGGATTATGCTAAAAGTTAAAATGGGAATGGATTTTGTTGATACGAAGAGACATTGGTGACAAAAAATGGTGGTTGATTCATCGAAAAACACTTATTTGGCGACAATGATGTGAAGAATAATTTGCTTGAAATAGAATGTGTTCGTAATTTATAGAATGGAGGGTCCCTGATAATTATTTCCCTTAATTTTCGTTCTTTATAATTTCCCTTTTCCCACAGTCCCATTTCCGTATTCCCAACTTTACCTTCTAAATCTTTACCTGTAAAAGAATTTACAATATGAACCTGATTATTCAATAACTTCAATATTGATTATTGCAACGTTATTATATAATTTCGAGGTAAGTTCGAAATCACGCCACATCTTCCCAAACCACGAATACTAACGTATTCTCAATTTGAAGCGGATTTATACAAGCATAATGGAATGGGAAGATCCGTAATTACGTCATAAAACGTCAATGCCAAATATAGACTGAATTGCCCGATAATCTCACTTCATCAAAGTTTGAGAGATAAGTGCTGTGTGGTTTGGCAATTGCCAATAGAGTAAAGGGAGATCTAATTGACAGGAGCGGTTAAAATTGACACACAAAGCCCTTTACTGATTGAAACGCTTCGTTTGAAGTGGTTGGATAAATGATATGAGTCAAGTACCTCGAGTGCTCCAACAGTGGCTAAGCTTGTTAACACGCGAAACCTGAAATTTGCAATATTCACGAACAAGGGGGATTTATTTCATTGTGATTAAAGCCATTTGTTTCCTTTGGTAATCCCAACCAGTATATTCAGTATACCTGGGCTTATGAATTAGAGTACTGTTATGAGAAAAAGTATGTCACTGACATCATTTTTTAGGACATGTAAGGACTATTCTATAAACTAATTCTGTGAAAACAGCAAAGCGTTTGACAATGAGCGTAAGAATTGTTAACTCTGATAGTGAACTCAAAATGATGATGTAAAATTGCAGAATAGAGAAATTAAAACTTAATTTGTATATACATAAATACTTTCCCAGTAGAAAATTCTACTCCGAATGTAATCGTGTATTCTTATCAATTATCATAAATAGAGATATCAATCCGCAAATTCGTACGTGATGGGAGTTGTGAATCTCTGTAAATGGATATATGCAGGTGTTAAATAGTGTATGTGACAGTAGTCCACTTGTGACGTGATTATTGTGATAATAAAAATAAATATTTAATAATACTTCTTCACAGCTTATCGAATAAATTTGATTTTAAAAGACATTTTTACAGGATATCATGAAAAATATACCGTCGCACAGAACACACATGGAAAAGTGAAAACCCGGTATTGAATATCAATAAAATACTGTGTGCAACGTGTTTGAATTATTGACCAGATACAGTTAGGTTTAGAGTAGGAAATGTTTGTTTGAGGAACGGGGAATAAGTGGAAGTATTTGGAATGACTGTATCGAATAAAGGCATAAAAAGGGTGGATGTAAAATTAAAAGGAATACTACCATATATTGTATGCCCACCTCCTGCTGTCCTGTGATAAGCTTAAACTTACGTAATTATCTCAGGGAACTTTAATTCAGGTGATGACNTGAATGATCACAGTAGGGCATTTGTTTAAGTTATACAACAAAATGGCGAACCCTTATTTTACGGCAAATGTTCAACTAAAGCGAGGAAAATAGTAGTGATGTACCACGATGTACACGGGCTAACTTATACCACGATGTTCTTTGAAGCTTCCTTAATAGGGATCTGAAATAAAATCCTGCGGCAATTTGCGACGCCGATTTATATACCCAATTTTTGATGGCGAGGCAACAGCCATATCCGCGCGGCGGAGCCCATAAAATCAGTAAAGTTCTGATACTTTTGCATATAGCTAAATAATAATTGTTAAATACTATTTTCAATGTATTTTATCTGTTTCGCCTATCGTATCTCTGATTATAATACTATAAATCATTCACTTATGATAAAATTTAACTTCCTGTACGTTTTAAAGTTGTGATAGACGTTGGTCTGATTAATAAAGAAATACGATTTAATTGACACGAAATTAAAAAATTATTTAAATATTTAAAACCAGAAAGGTTTTAGAGAACAATTTTGAACATTTTCCTCTGCCCGAATTTCAAAGGAAATGTCAAAAACCAAATAGGTATTCCGCAAATGAGTCGACTACTTAATTTGACAAATGCAGCGATCACAATGCTTAGGGTTAATTATTCTTTTGATCGAAGCCGTAAGATTTCAAAACATTGAGACAGAAAGGCATCCTCTGGGGAGAATGAGCCAAGGCTGCGCAGAAATAGGTCAACTGTTGGATCTGTAAAGAGATTATTCGTGCGGTAACAAGGTCCATTAAAAGAAAGCTAAAAGCAACTCCAAGTAACTGGAAAGTGTCCTTTTCGGTTCTGAAAACATCAAATACTTAAGGAAATACTTGTCAAAGCTGAGCAATCATAAAATGAAAGCAACTGCCTTCATTTCTTAAGATTATAATATTTTGAGAAATTTATCTACGCCTCGTGTCTACTTACATAGATTTTAGTCCATGGATTTAATTTCCAATATAATGCTGTATGTATCAAATGACGGGGATAGCGTTTCACTCCTAAGCAATTTAGTTCATACTCAAAAGTGGTGCGAAAATCGCAACTAGAACTTAATATAAATAAATGCTCTGTAGTAGATTTCTTCTAAAGGAAACAATTGCATCAGAACCACCCGTACAAAATAGTGGAAAGAATATAAATATAGTCGAGTCAGTTGCTCTCTTGTGTATGGGAAACTTTCTTTCAAGTTACTTAAACTGGAGCACACATATTCAAAACGTCTGCCGTAATGCTACTAAAAAGTTCAGTTTTATGAAGAGCAATGTTAGTAGATGCGACGAAAAGGTTTAGAGAGCGATGCTGTTTCACCTTAGTTGGGCCTCATCTGGAATATGCGGCAAGTATAGAGGGCGCAGCGGATGGAACGAATCCTCGCGAATTCGAGAAAGTGCAGTACAAGGCGATACATTTGTTTAAAAGCGCTGCGATAGAAAAGTAAGCATTACGCAATTGCACTCTGACGCGGTTTGTTAATCCTGGAAAGAAAGGAGATTAGGCTGAGATTGCTTGATAAATGCAGAGAGAGTACATTTTCGGATGACGTAAATGGTATTATGCGACCCCCTTCTGCTTCTGATCGGACAGTTAGCGTAAAAGAAGACAAATAGATGCAAGGAAAAGTCGTTCCAGGGACTTAATCTTTCCCCGAACGATACGCAATAACAGCAAGCTAAAGAGATAACTCGAACGCTCGGTGTTTACACCCCCTGCCACACATCCAAAGGCGGCTTGCAGGGTATTTATGTAGATATAAATGTTGATGTAGATCTTTAGACGTTTTGCCAGCAAAAAAATTCACCTCGAAAGTTTCGAAACATGTTAACAGTTAAAATACTTTGATACACGTACATGTGTAAGGCCGAATATCATCTTTCAAATGTTAACGATATGCTTCTCGTCATTTCCAATAACACTTACCTATTGCGATACTGTAATTCCCTGTCTCATATTTTACGCTTCAATTTGATCCGGATAACATCTGGCTCCTGCAATGCTTCGGGCGCAGTTGAAAATCCCTTTTGTGGTGTACTCACTAAAGAAACTCATGTTTTTCGATTTTCACGGTTTCTTTTAGATAAGATTTATGTTCCCGAAATACAACATGTTTCAAACTACTTCTATTATACTTGGAGCGTAGTGATTTCTTCCATTTATTTGACCAGGAAACCTATTTAGATTTAATGTTTACGTTTGCAATTCTTAATTTAAGTGTTCTGTGTAGACCCCATAACGGAATTACATTGTAACCTCGGATTGCTAGTGTTTTGCTAGACGAGCAAATATTTTTCATAAACTCTAACTGGATATACGAGTGAGGTCTTGCCGAACGAGCAATACATACCCGTAATATATACTATTTTGACAGCCGAGTGTCACGTGATCATCTCTTCCCGAATTATCATTAAGATGCATATGAATATCTTTAGATTTTCGGAGGAGTCATGGCCCCTGATTTTCCATTATGTCTTAAAGGAAATCGCTTTCACATCCGAGTTCTTCGGTTTAAAGCACGTTTCTGGAACGAATTATGTTCGCATTCTAAGGTTTCACTGTATTACATTAACCCCTAATCAAGTGCCATTTTTCAGCAATTGTTATTTTCACATTTAATGAGACTGGTCCTCAAGATGTAGTCAACTCATAGTCTGATGAAGTTGACGTTCAAGTGGTCCAAGACATGTTCGTTCGGCGACAAATCAGACGATCAGGCAGGCTACGGATGTATGGTCAGAACACATTAAGAACCTGTATTCGTCACTAAAAATGACCCGTTTCCAGCCTGTAACAGTACAGGTAGCTCGTTCAGAACACCACTGCAAACGGAGACGACGATGGGTGAGTGTCAATGGAATGATACGTGATTGGTGCTGCAGGATAAAATTTCCTTTAGCCAGGCGGTTGCGCCAGTCGGGCAGACTTGGGGGCCTGTAAGGATTGTGCTACCAATGCATGGACAACGAAATTGTTCGATCTGCTCGGAGAATCGGACGATCGTCTCTCTTGGTGGTTAGTCGAAGGCTCCCTGAGCCCAGTTGCCTTTGTGTGTATGCCTTCACTTAACCACTGGTCCCAATACGTCTTAACAGTTGGTCAGAACGGCTTAAAAGGCGGCCGATTCGTCGACATCCAGACTCGCGCATTCCAATACTGCGCCCCTTCTCAAACACTGTTGTTGATTGGGCAAAATCTCTTCGCTGGCATCGCAGAGGCATGTTGAAAGGTTGAAGAATTTTTCGCAACCAGAAACAACAGTCCACTACGGTAGAATATCCTCTGCGAGCCCTTTTATAAGCCACTCTTGACAGCGCGTTCACAACCTCTGGTGAAAAGACCGTTCACCTAATCACGTCACTAAGCTAATCAATTGACTCTCTCCCTGAGATGTAACTCTATACCTAGTTCTGCAGCATGATATTTATAAAGTAAACAATGATTGCAACACTGTTTGNCACCGAACTTGTTCTGCTTTCTTATTCCTCGTAATGTATATACTAATGTATATATTTTATGTACCCATGAATTTATACATACATACATACACACACACACACATATATATATACACTACTCGTTGTAGGAATAAAGCACTTATAAAAATAATACAACTTTGTTTTCGTGCCTCACAGTTTCCTTTATCATTCCTCTCACTATATTCTTTGGAAACTTTTAATATTTCCCCTTATTTTTAGTCTTCTTCATTCCTGTGACTTTCCTCCATTTGGCTTCCTCTGGGCTCATCCTTTCTCTTCGCCAACTTCTTCATTTGTTATCCTTTCAGTCCGAATATAAAATCCTCTCCCTTTCCTTTCTTGTTGGCAAACAGCCACGCAAACACCCCTTATTCCCCCATCGGAGTACGATGTACTTTCATTCAGATACTTTCAGATTCCATCTTGATTTATTGTTTCCGATACGTTTTTAGTTCTTTTGGGCTGCCATTGATACACCGATTTAGATTTCATATAAAAGTAAAATTATTTGTGATCTCATCAATTCGAGGTCAGTTCATCGACGATGTTTATGAATCTTAATGATGATCTTTAATGGTTAAAGTTCGCTTGGTTCATTAATTTAACAACCGATCAAGCGGTATTTGAACGGAATTTTCGGCTAGCACATTTAAAATCGTATTATTTCTAATGTATTCATGTCCTTGAGAAAATTCGTTGAGGAGAAATTATAAGTTGAAATGTGACGCCAATATAGAAGCGGTCGGAGGAGTTTTACTGAAGAATACATAATGTAGAAACGTAAAATTAGTATAAATCCCTTCTTACTCTTGACTTTTACATTTCAATGTGATCCCCATTACTTTTTATCAAAAGAGATATTCAGCACAAATTACTTTCTGAAATAAACAATAAATGAAAAGTATTCAATAGTTACACGTACGAACTATAGGAGGAAAAGTGATGCGTGACAAGTAATCGATATTTATTTAAAATGAAAATAGATCACAATGAAAACAGTTAACGTCTATTAAATTATGCGAAGTTCCATAAAAGTATACATTTAGAATCAACCGGTCGTGAATGTCAATGCGGCAACCCTTATGAAATGTCATTCCAGTCGAAAAGAATGGCTTAAGGATTTCTTCGATCATAGCGTCATTACGTATTTTTGAGAGTTTCTAATTTCTAACGGTCAAATTTCTAGAAAAGTTTAAAAGAGTTTTCTATAGTGTTGGCCTCTTCGACGAATTCGAGAGAAAAAGGGCCCAATGAATGTTCGACAGCCATGATATTCCTTCGTGTACATTGCCGATTTCATTTCTCCGGCTGACAGTAGAGGGCAGTTTATTGGATCCCAAAGAACGAGCGAATAAAACAGAAGAAAGATTGCCGTAAGCAAAGCAGAGTTCGTATTGCAGAGGCCAGCGTGTGTTTTCAAAAGGGCTTTTGGTTTTTCGGGGAATTTAATTACCGCTTTCTCCCGTAAGGGGATCTGCTCCGCCTTCGTTTTCTTCTACAACGGAATGAGCACAATTCGTGTTTAGTTTGCTTCTCAATCGTGTTTCCTGGATGAATATTTTCCGATAAACATTTATTCGGAAACATGTCGATGATTTTTATCGTGTGAACGGAGAGTTTGAGTTAAGATGGCAGCTCGATAGCCTTTTTTTCTGTCGGTAAATTTGTGTTTTTGGCTCATCGGCAAATTGGATACTGAACTCCTTCACTATTAGTTACCAAAGTTTCGGAACGAGATTTACTAGGCAATACCGGGAGTGAGGTATTTTACTTTTGCTTTCTTCGCTAAGACAGACTGCAATAGGTGGTAAAATACGAAGTAAATACGTACTACATAAAGCATTAGGTAGCAGTGGCTGGGGTGAATATCAATATTTGGTATCATTCATACCTATGCAGTTTTCGCAGTGTCTCAGCCGTGAACAAGACTGAGAAAAAATTTTTTTTTATTCCATATAAAAGGGAAAACAAATATTCCTTTAAAAAGACACGGAAGCAGAGACAAAGTGAAATAAATTCATTGGAATAGGAGGAACGCTGAAAATTAGCCAGTGAATGAAGCAAATACCTCATGCTAATTTAATTAATTTTTAAGCTAATATTAAGCTTGTTTTGCTGAGCGATAATTACCACCCTCATTTTGGTTGTTGTTTATACAGAATAAATAAGTTGGCGCAACCGTATCACTCAGTCCATGTCCATTGGTTTCACTATCGATTTTTTCAACCACCATTGCTTTCGGCCGTCTAGCAGGATAAAACAGGCTGAGAAAGACGCAAATGGATACTATATGGATGAATATTCCAAGCAAATAGTGTTAATATGTATCTTACATTTGGATGGAAACTTATAACAATTATTTGCACATTTTCGGGGAGTAACGGAATGAAGCAATTTCTGTGAAGAAGTTTTCGAGCCTTTTCCCCCTTCTTGCAATGTTATTATTAATAAAATTAAAATGATTTTGTAAATTGAGAAAAAGTGATACACCATCTAGTACGATAAGTATATTATTAAAATTATAGTAATATAATTAACTTTATCTGTTGTAGTATTATTATGCATAATATTGAAATTGTATATTTGCTTAAATTGTATTAATAACATTGTATTATTTATTTTATTACATTGTATCACGTACTGTCTTCGGGAGGTTTTTCGGGGGGTTTTCCATCCGACTAGGATGAATACCAAGCAGGGATATTTATCTTTAATACTACCCCTTGAGTGACTTTAACTACCACCCGGCATAAAGCCTATTTGTAGCCATCAGTGTAATAATAAATTTTTAAATGTTAGCCAAAACATTCTTAGGTACATGTACCTTCGGTCTTTCTGGGAACTTTAATTAATATCTACGACCTCTTGGAAGATGTTTATATGTATAATTTCTATTGAATATCTACTCATTAGTATTGTAAGGCCGCCCACGCGAGGGTCCGCCGAGGTGGAGACAGGGAACGCCGGAATAACACACACTCTCTCCTTTACTGCATTTATTCCCAAAAAACTACACGCACCGTACTGTCCGCCGACTGCCCAGTTGCACGTTTCCCCTTCCTCCTCCCACCACTGGGCTTCCGTTCGCTTCCCCGAGTGTCCGACATTCACTCCTTCACACGCCCGCAGAAGCCTAGATCGCTTTCCGCAGATCCGTCAGTTCTGCACGCGCGTGAAGGTGAGGGATCGTGCACTACTGCAAGACTCGCGATTCGCACGGTAAACACCGTACACGTGGAACACTTGTCTCTCAGCGCGTACGACATTCACCTCCTTGCACACGCTCGCAAAAGCCACGGTTGCTTTTCGCAGATCCGCTACCCCTGCACGTGTACAAGGGGTCGCCAGTTAATGCATGAATCGCGATTCGCACGGTAAATATCGCACACGGAGGAACGGAAGCCCACCTCCTTACAGTATGACCATTTCAGTGGTTGGACCTGGAATCACGTTTCTGCGTTTCCACATTTTCTTATATAATAATAATAGTTAACCATAGTATTATTAAGTTAAACATAAGTAATGGCAGATGCTTCCTTTTCTTCTTTAGTGGTACATAAATACAAAATATAAGAATCGTTTCTTCTTTCTGATTAGCAATCTAAGATTTTACAACAACGATAATATCGAATGTGATGTTTAAATTTTATCGAAAAATTCGTAGAAATGTATTCGTTTCACTTAATTTACCTAGCTTCATAATGAATATGCGATGATGGAATGCCGAAATACAAATAATTCCATTTAGAACTCTGTATTATTAGTTACAAATTATGAAGTCGTACCTTTTCAAGTCTCTCAGAATAGTAGCAATAGCATTCATCTCCCAAACACGGTCGATTCAATTCTCAGTTCGCAAATGCTTATCCGCAAGATGTCACGAGCACGTGTCATTATCGACAGTGAAATCCATCTCTCGCAGCCAAGGCTTCTTCTTCGTAAAGAAACACATCTCCGCCTCAATGGAATTCAGTTTCTATTAACTCGAGCGGCTTGCGAATGAGCTGGAGACCCATTCGCTCTCAAGCAAAGACAATTCGCTCCGCGAGAAAGATGCTATTGGTCCACCTTAATCAACACTCCCCAGAGATTGAATGAGGCGGATTCTGTGGCAATATGAAGTACGTAGTCATTGTATATCAGATGGATATAGATAAGAAGGGAACATGGAAAGTAAATGTAGACAAATATCCAGTGTGGTAACTAAATATCCGACTAATTGAGAAACAGGGATCTCGTTAGATGGGATTCAAACATTGAAAACATTCTCGACTATTTTTATTTCAATCAAAACGAACTTTCAGAATGTAATCTGATATATTAGAAAGGAATTTTTATGCAAAACGAGAATTCTCTCTCAAATCTTAGTGTGGACGATAAAATATTACGTAAAGAAAGTATTTTGATTTTCCCGAGCTGCATTTGGTAGTCTGGTTGTTGTATTCATTGGACCATATTATCCCGAGTCATAGGATTGAGTGAACAATCCAAAGGTGTTTAAAATTGTGAGAAATAATGTATACTAAGAAACTGAGATGAATAATGGTTTGACAAGTGACTACGTCACTGCGAATTGCAGTGACGTTTAGCTTTATATTCGCTGTGGCAGCTGATGGTTAAAACTTTTTGGGAATATTTTAATCACTGTCCTCAATGTTCTCAAAGAGACGATATTGAAAGAGTTTCACTAAAAATGCTGTTTTGGTGCACCTTTCATTGTATACACAGTTTTCGAGAATTTTTGTACTGTCCTTAAATACCGGATTCAGGATATAATCTCAGTACTTCCTATGTTTTTAAATAATTTTCGTGTCGTTTACAGGAGTTTCTGAACAAAGTTAGCGAATGGAATTTTCATTTGACAAAGTAATCAAATTTTAAATTAAACTGTTCCATTTTTATTAACTGTGTCATAACTTGACCATGAAAATATTTTAATTATTTTAATTCACAACCCATTAGTATTGTAGTCCCCACATAATCAGAATATAGCAAAATTTCCGTTGACTGAATATTTTTGGAGTTTCGGATAATGAGCGAAAGAAATAGTTTAAAAAAAGTTAACTTTTCATACGTAAGTATCAAAAGGTGCAGCGAATAAGAATCATTGAAAGAGAGTAAGAGCTGAGAAATGATACGGTAACCATTAAAGGATTCTCTGAGCGAAAATTGAGCCGTAACGACTCCGCTCGAGCGGTCCTTTGGGCGCATGTGTTAGCAGTGTGGATTCAGGATCCCTTTCGCCTAAAATGGAACTGGTTTCTGGAAGAAATGTCTGAGGAGAGAGAGCTTCTGAAGAGCGAAGAAATGTCGTGAATAGAGGATAAGGAGGGAACTAAGAGATCAACGCCCTGTCAAGAACAGTGCCAAATACTGAAAGCAATCCACCTTTTGGAATGGCGTTCAACTGTTTGAAATGGGCATAATCAACCAATGAGAACTTTTGAATCGCGCGATAAGTACTAGGACCTTTCTTTATATTTCAGGAACAGACTTGATGATGACGACCTTTTGATTAAACATTACCGCGAAACGACTGCTGCGATTATTTCCGGTATTTCGGTTCAATAGTAAATATATTCTCAATATGTGATATTCCCTCGCGATTATAAGCACTGAGTGCATATGATGCATGTTTTCAGTGCACAGAAACGTGATCCATTGGTAACAGTAACTTTTTTATAGATAATCCAATCATAGGAACTCAAAAGGAACTAAATGATCGATCGCATTAAATGGACTGAGTTCGATTTTTAAGTTTCTAGTTATTAAAAGCGAGACGAGGTGCAGAAGGTTAACCTTATGAAATAATTTTAGTAATGATAAACAAAGAATCATGAAATTGTTACTGGTCAAAGGCATTAAAACTGTCATTTATTCTTATAAAAATCGCGTCACTTTCAAAATGTATCATGGGTGAAACTGCATTTTTAATTGTTTATGCGAGAAATGTTTGCTCTCATAGCGGAATTTTCTTCCAATTCCAATCGTATTATATTAAGACAGAGGGAGTAAAAATGCGAGAGAATATGTCAATAAAATGAGGATGAAAACGATAGATAATAAAGTAAAAGGATTTCTAGAAAAAGAGAAGAATCGGGACTCAGACGTAATGAAGTGTAGGCTAATATATGAAGGCTAAAAAAGCATTCTGAAATGGAGAATAATGGATTGTGCTTATATTTAATGCGTTACAGACACCATTCAAATATAAAATCACTCAGTGACCTCTTGTTGGTTGCGCTTGAATAAGTTCCATGGGTCACGTGAGGTCGATTTTTCTGCAAAGTCAATGTCACGACGCGTCGATGGCTGAAATCTCATTTACAAATACCATTGAATCCAAGCACTTTTTCCTTTATAATTGATTATTTGATTTACATATTTAGTAATTAAAATTTAGAAAACAATATAAACTTTTTATAGCTTTCTTTAGTGTGATTTTAGTTCTCATGATGGTTCATTTGACTTTCTGTTTCATATTTCTTCGCTGTGCGATCGAATACTTAAAAATATACAAAATTCGCCATTAAATATCTCAAATTTCCATCTGATGAGAAAATATATTTTCCTGCGTACTATGTTGTTATCGAGATACTACGAAGGAGATGAAAAAAACTGAACGAATTATATTCCAGACTTCCTATATTTCGAAGGCAGTAAATCGGTTGGAGTGAACTGACCTCATCCGAAAAACGGAGGGATAAATTAACCTTCGAGACGCGGAAAAGAGCCGTCGAAGAGTGCGAAATAAATGGAAAAGAGAGGGTAACTTTGGTGGAGAGAGATTTGGATGAAGATGGAAGTGAATAGCCGAGGAAATGGGTAAACGAAGAAGGACGAAGAGGAGGTAATTAGGGAGGGGCGGTATTTCGTGGTATGCCACTGGAGCAAATTGCTTTCTCGATTGAGAGAGGAAAAGAGAAGGATTTCTTACTTGGATTCCACGGAGCGCCTATCCGAGAACTGTATACGATTAGGGGAAGGAGAAATGTGTGGGAGAGCAAATGTGTGTTCGTCGGAGAGAATTAATTAATTATATTTCTCGTCATTGTGCCCTCATATTCACTGCGAGATTAATGGAACCGCTCTCTCCCCAATCGCCACTTTCTTCACTAATCCCAATTGAGGCTAGAGCATTTTTGATTCGGGGTTCATTTCTTCGAATATTCTCTTCGTTGGTCGATATAATCTCTTTGGATTCCATTTTTAGATGTTTTTGTTTATTTCATATTCCATTTTTTATTTTACGATGAGATACCAGTTAGTATGCACATTTCTGCGCTCTAACCGTAACCTTCCATAAATACTGTGCGACTGGGACAAATTCAGAGCTTGCAATCTGTGCAATCTGTTATCACAAATAACGTCATTTTATTACATTCGTACAGTAAACTACGCCACTATCAACTTTACAGCCGAATCAGCCGCATTCAGCAGCAGAATTTAGGAAGCTTATCTCTGTTATCCAACACGAATTTAAAGAGGTTAACACCTTCAAAGCGTACATAATGCCATCAATGTATAACTGAAGCTTTTAAAAATGGAAATGGAATTGAAGCAGGTAGTATGGTTAATATGTGAAAGGGAAGATATTCAATGGAAATTAATATTAACGAAAATTAAATTTGTCTTCAATTTCCTCAATTCTGTTCTGCCGGGATGGCTCAACGGACAGAGCACCCGACCGGCAATTGGGAGACCCGGGTTCGATTCCCGGTCCCATCAGACTTTTTTCAAGTCAATTCTTCCTTGGGATTCCTCAATTTCATTTGGTGTATCATTGTTTGGGTTTCAGTCAGCGTTTTGGAATATGTTACACTTTCCACTCGCAAAATGAGAATATAGAATCTAATAGTCAACCAGTCTGTGAATCTATCGGAGTAAGCAGTATGCTTTTACTTTGGAGAATCCCATCCAGGAGGTTCCAACAGTCACTTCAAGACTCGTTATTAGAAATTGCAGAATATGAGAAGAAAAATTACCAATCATTTTAAGCTTGGCCTGGTAAGCCAGTGATAATTTCCAGAAGTGAAGCTGTGTGAAATTAATGAAACTGAATCGTAAAAAAATTAGAAAATGATGTATGAGTGAATGATTAACACTTTATAGTAAGGAATGGCTTAATATACATTATAAAGGAAGAAAAAGGAAATGGATTTGAAACGAAAAGGATTGCTAATCTCTTTTGTAACAAGAGCATTTACTTTACTTTCCTGTGACCAAATCGTCGCTGATTTTAACTATGTAAAAGTAAAATCTTTATTCAAGGGAAAATTTAAATCGTTAAATGTATTCTTTCCATATTATAAATTTTATGTAATCGCCCCAATTCCGTTGTAAAATTCGCAGCCAATTTCAAAAAATTAAGAAAGATTAATTAGGATAACATTTACTTAAATCCAGAAAGATGACAGTGTTCCCGGGGGACTTGACAATTGCTCATTCACTGTCTAAAATACACATAATGTATATCTCCATTCTTTTTTATCACGAGGTTTATGGAACTCCTAATTAATGAATTCATCAGAATCGGAGATGTCTTCGTGAAATCCGCAATGTTCCTGACAAAAGGTGAAGACGTTACAAGGGCACAAGAATTGAATCGATCTTTAAATATTTTATTCGTCCTTCGTAAGCAAAACATGGCCATATATCGCCATATTACGTATTTCATTCGTTCCGTGCGAGCATTATATTTAGCCTCCTTTCTTAGGATGTTTTGTTTTTTTTTTCCTTTTTCGCCCCGTCTTCTTCCAGTCCCTGAGGGAGGCGTCACACACACAGCGCGACGAGAAAAATGCTTTAACCAGTTTGCGCCCAAAAAGGGTTTGTGAGGCGAATAAAATCGTAAACCCCGCATTCCTCGAACCCTCGGGGAAGGAAGCGGCGCTACGTATGTATTTCGTGCGTCTTTTTTCAGCCCGTACTTCTCATTTCCAACCACCCGTCTCTCCTCGTCGCTAGTTTTTATTTACGGATGGATTTTAGCCCTCGTTATCCGCCGCAAGACATTTTCCCCGCCATCTGTTCTCAATGCGGTTTTTGCCTCGAAAGATGCTCTGTTCTTAGGAAGATTGTGTGTATTTATTTTCCTTGGGGATCTCTTGAAGGACGTCTTGCTCGGGATGTCCCCTCGCGCCTTCGATTTTACGGAAAATTTTCTTACTTCACGGGATTCCTTACATTCCAAGCACGTGTTCTCCCTTGGGATAGTCCTTTCTTATCTCCCCGAAGCTATTTTCGAGATTATAAAATGGCTCACCTATATCGAGGATTCCGTTTTTTTCATTGATGCACCTTATTTAGATATACTTCACAATGTTCTCGAGAGGCATCGAGAAAACCTCAGCCTTAACATTCTAATGGCTCTTGTCTGAAATATAATCCCTCATCTTGCTTTTTTCTTACTTTTAACTGTAATGCGTTCTATAAAACACGCTCCCTTTGCCATTTTAGAAATCTAGAATAGGGCTTATTTTCAGCTCGTTTGCTATGCAATTAGTTTGTTGTTTTTTGAAAATAAAATTAACAATAATGGCAGTTTGTAATACTTAAGTAGATAAGTACTGAAGAACTGCCTATGTTAAACTAACAGTTTGTGAAATTCCAAGTATTACTTAGAAATAATGAAAAATTGAACATTACTGTTTAATTTGTTTAATTATTTAATTTCAATTTTATTAATCAATTATAAATCAACTTATCGATTAAATTATTTCCATCGGTGTAGTCATGAATATTTTGATATTCACAAAATCTGAAAATGCTTTAATTAAGATTATACGCAATGTTTTCTCTCTAAATAGGCAATACATCTGAATTACAATTCATTTTCCTTTACCAGTACCTTATTGGACGGAATTTAAACTCTCTGATAATCTTGCCATTTATTGGTTTCGCCACATTTTTAGTTCAAGGCTGCATTTTACCTCATCAGCAGATGTATTGCATCATTTCCATTTCACCTATGTTGAATTTTCGCCTCAGAAACTTTTAAATGCACGTGAGGCATTTCAATCAATATGATATCAATATCGCTTAATTTCCTTCGCTCCGTCCTAAAATAATTGCAAAGCGATTCATACCTTTTAAAAATCTCGTATAGAATTCTTTAATTGACTAACTTTAACTTTATCTAAATAATACATCGTAATAAGCCTCACGTTTATCATTTAAAATGTAGGTAATTCTAAGATGTTCCTATGAAATTTGCGCATGCAGCACTTTTCCCACTTTTGCAGCAGTTTTTCCTCATTTCGAATTTTCTCTTTTGGGATCCATTTCTTGATGTTTATTTTAACAGTTTGTTGGTAACGGAGGGAAAATTAATTCTTTTGCGTTTGATCTATGACATGAGATTAATTTATGATGAAATTGGCAGATTGTTATGACTGCTCATTCAGAAGTCTCTGATGACGATGCGATATTCATAATATTCTCAGAATTACAGAGATTATGTTATCGTTTAATAGTTCAATTTTCTATTATTCCATCAAGTTTTACCGTATGTCTCGCGTACGTACAGCAAATGTACTTTTAAGTTTTTTTCCAATCCCTCAATTATGATTATATAATTTTTCCGCCTCAAGCAACAGGAAGATTTTGCAATCCATAAACAATTTTTATAATCCAAGTTTATGAAATAATATACCAAAAATCTTCGTCGAGTCTTCTTCACACTTCAGGGAGTGTATAGATTAAAAAGATATTTAACCTAACATTTACAAAATTCTGATTCTGGTATAAATATATAAATCTATTTCTTATTTCCTTATGTTTTTCATTAATTAAATATATAATATGCTTACGTCTAGGTAAACACCGTGTAAATATTATTGTTTTTCTGAGTCCATTTCTTTCGTAATTTAAACTCCCTTCTTGGCCATCCTCATTGTATTAAATGGCCAAGGAAAGGAGTGGTGAAGAGGTATTCCATTCCCTTTTCCAGACCCATTTTTTATTGCAAGAAACAAGATTCATCACCATGGTATCATGGGTTGTGTTTTCCAACCAAAAGCTCTCCTCATTCCTTCAACGCCGCCCAAGCGTTTCCAAGGTGTTTTCCTAGCGTAACTAAGTCGTCTCCAACAATAGCTCAGGGATGAGTAATTCAGCGCCTGATCTTTGGAGAGAAGTGAACAAGGCCTTTCTCGAACCTCCCATCTCCATACAAAATCCATCCCTCATCTCCCTTCCTTCCTCCTCACAAAGACTTCTCTATACACAGCCGAATGTTGAGCTTCCCACAGCAATCTCTGCGGGAAATCACGCCAGCCACCCTTTCCTCAACCCCTTATCCTTCACGCCAACTCTGATATCTCCCGCCCTCTTTTCCCGCCTTCCCACTGGCCAATCCCCACGGACTCAAATGCCGACCTCCGCCAATCACGGCCGTCCGTTCTCGGCTCTTTCCCGCCCTTTTTCCCTCGCGTTATCGCACTTTGCCGTCAAAATGTCGCTCGGACGAGACGAATGTCGGAGAGGTGCGAGCGCCTGTTTTTCCAGCTTCCTCCTTTATTTTCCTGATGATGAGATAGAATGGAGCCGCTCTAGCGGTTAAAGGCTTGCGCGGTGGTTTGGCGCGGGAGATCCCAACCTTTCGCTCTTCACTCTGACCAAATTCAAAGCGGGACGCTTTTCGGTACACATCAAACAAGTTTCGTGCCCATCGCTTTCTCACAAAACTTTCCAACAGTGTTCCCTCCTTCCTGCGATTCGTCGTAGTGTGTGAATGCCATCGAGTCCACTGAAAACCTAAAAATCGTAACATTCAGCTACGCTTACGTACAGTTTGTGGCAAAATAAGGAATCGTATATAAAGTACAGCAATAGATCAGTGAAGCTTTTGTGAAAGAAGGCTTTTGTGGTGCTAATAACCTTTACTGTTTATTTTAATCTTTTATCGTCTATACCTATACGGTATAAATCCTTCCTAATTCATTCTTTTCATAAGCTGCATTTGATAATCCTATGAATGAAACAGAATACTCTTCATTGAAAGTAGCTTAAATAAAGTAGAAAGTAAGTAAACATGAAAATCTAAAGCCCAGTGCTGTAGAATTCCGGTTACTTTTGCTTCAAGATAAAATAATCGCAACACCCAATATCGCACGGTGTGGGACAAAGGAGAATCATTTGTGCTGAGGAAGTGCAAGGGATCTCTGGGAACGCTATGAATGACAAGTGTGGAGGGTGGAGCCAAGCTTTTTGTAGCATCTGGTAGATAGAAAGTAAGGTCAGTATCTCTGCATATTTAAGAAGTAATGAAAAGAGGGACCGCGTAAGAATCTTAGGAGGAACCGTTTGTCGGAATTATTGCCGAGAAGAATGTGCGATCGAATCTTATGAAAGTAAAGAGTTTATTCGGGAAATCCGAATCACAAAAGCCATCATGTTTTTCGCTTCCTCTTGAGCTTTCAGACTCGTAATATAACATTTTATTGGACGTTTCGCAAGCCATGTCTATTGTTTTGACAGCCAAAAAGATGTGGAGAATACTAAGTTTTTGAGAAAGAAATTGTCTTTGAAGAACAATGTAGCTGTTGACGTTACGTTTGGTGGTTGAATCGGAAGTTTTAATTTTCTGCATTCGAAAGAAGAAAGTGCTTGGCTTCTTTCGTTTGGTTTAAGATTAAATAATAAGCATTCCCCATTTTCAAGAATTACTGTAATTGAAAAGTTGGCGCATACATTTCACGTACATCATTTCCCGTTGCATAATTTCTTGCTCTATCATTTCATTTATCAGCAGTAAGTGTTTCGCCAGCTGATGTCATTTCGCATACAATGGTCTTCTAACCCAAAGTATCTAACGCGGGACATCTTTCACGTTAGGCGATTGCGTTACCCACTTGGAATTCGGTTATACCATCCCACTGCTTTATCCTACGAAATATCTCAAATCGATGGCCATGTTTTATTCCTATTTGATTAAATATCGATACTTAGATTATATTATGATATATATATTATGATATCAATATTATCAACAGTTATATTATTATTAGTATTATTAGATACTATTTCAGCTGAAATTTACGATCTATATGTCTATGATAATAAATTTACTTGTTTACAACCATCAGAGTAGATCATAACAGTGACAATATTATAGAAAATATCCTTGTGGATAATTTATTCTTCCATCGTTATTATGTTCGTGGCTTAACTTTTTATGACAACTCATTCAAATGAATATTTGATGAACTACATCAGGAGGGAGTTTCACCGTAAGATATAAAACGGAGATGCTTATAATGCATTTCATGAACAATTGGCAGGCTGTTGTGTCAAATTAGTATGAAATATAAATGGTCATCATTCAAAAAGCATGCATGTCTGTCAGGGATGATTATGAATGAGCACCGAGGATGAAAATAGATCACTAAATTAGGCCGGGCGATGCATTCGTGAAATCGGTAGCTATTTCGAATATTAAAAAAAGGCGATTTTGAAGGTACGCCATTACAAAAGGTGAGGTTCAGCCTTATCGATTCTTTTAAATATATATTCTTTGTCATATAAACATTGTAGATAAAGTGCCGATTTCTGATTGTGCATGTCTTTGTTACTTGCAGAGCGTTAAGTCGGACATTATGAGAAAAGTTTCCTTTAATGAATGGGAAACAATAGAAGATGCTTTTTGAAATGAATATACCTAA
Source organism: Ladona fulva (assembly GCA_000376725.2). Lineage (NCBI taxonomy): Eukaryota > Metazoa > Arthropoda > Insecta > Odonata > Libellulidae > Ladona > Ladona fulva. Next base: position 269,523 of record KZ308862.1, on the reverse strand, counting down.
AGAAGGAGGAAAAATTCCCTCGAGTTAACATCGGAATATGAGAAGTACATTATCATTTCAAAATAAAAACTGATGAGTTAAGACGAGCAGCTTTTGTAACTAAATCTAGTCGTCGCTAAATCTGAGGTTCTCACACATGTTAAGGCTTTCCTTATTTTCCATCGTCCTTTATCTTTTAGGTAAAGAAACGAACTTAATTTTGGTATAAAATCATAATGCCATAGGTAAATAGTGGATATTTGAGCATAAAAGAATCACTGCCTTTAATACTAAAATACCTTGCAGATAACTCAATCATAGATAGCCGTACTACGTAATTAAGTATATTTTGTAGAATAAGTAACTGAAATATTGTCTAACTACCACTAATTTTCTAGTTTTTGACACCATAAATCCATCTAAATGCAAGTACAATAAATATTTTATTTTCCGTTTCCTTGAAAATATACCTCTAAAACCAATCTTTAGTGTAAAACATCAACTATTGTGAACTTGATGATTTTGCTGTTCATATTTTAGGAATGGTTTTGGAATTATTTTACCCACATTTTAGAAATTAAAAAAGGAAATAACACATGAGATTGAGAAAACGTAAGAAATGGAAGGGAAAATTTCACAGCCACTAGTGGTAGGCAATCGGAAGTGGCAAAATTGCTCGCGAGATACGTGCTTCCCCAGAAAGTCCTACTTCTCCATTTTATTAGACGAGCGGTGACGACGCTCGAAAACTCTTCCCCTCCTTTCGCGACTGCAGCGCCTCCACGTGATGCCATTTGAAGTTATGAAACGGGGCTCAAATGAGCAGCGTAAATGGTTACGTAAGTGAAGGGAGGGAAGAACAGACAACTGTCGTTAAGGAAACGAAGAAAACAGGGGAGTCATCGTTTCAGCGACAAGGAAACAACATTCCACTTCAACTTTTTTGATATTTCAACTGTTTATCCACTGCTCCCGTTAGGTGTCTCTCCTAATTGATAGACACTCCATACGCTCTCGCCTTAGCTTAGCCGCAGCTGCATCTCTAACTAGAATATAGGCGAGAGTGTGGGTGTTAGAGATTTTAGAAGGAAACTGAAAAAGGAGGGTTAACTAAACTTCCGTTCCTCTAACTTTCGTGAATTATGAAAGGATGACTCTGCACTAATCAACTTTCCCTGATTTTAGATGCACACCCCGCGGTTGACAGTGGTGCGTGGCAGGGAGTTCAAGAAATCTAATCTACCTGTCTGTGATGCTCTGAGGAAAGAACGACCAACGACTTCCTTGTAAAGGTTTCGTCTGCATCTCGTCGATAACTGGAACTGCAATGTCTTCTTTGTCTAAAAGTCCTGAACCAATGAAATTCTCGAGAATCTTCGTTCGATAATTAGATCTTCTCACCTGGAGCGAATTCCTCCCGAGGGATTGCATCGTAGCGATAACGCTACTGTCGAACCTGGAATCTCCCCATACGAAGCGGGCAGTTCTACGATGGACCATCTCCAAATATGAGACTAATACCACTTCAGTTGGATCTCAAATCACCCAGCTGAACTCGAGCCTAAGTTAAATGAGGGAAATACAGTAGTTTCTTTGACTAATGCATATCCTAAAATGTGGTACTGCACGCTAATAACCTTGGTAAAACGCGTTAAAGTCACGACAACTCACTTGCGTATATTCAAAGCAAGAAGACAATTTTTGCATCAACTTGATAGGCCGATTAGAAGATTCACTAGGATCCATTTGTCATTTTCTGATACAATCTCTCCGTATATGAGAGCATTATCAGGAAATAATATAATCTTATTAATCTTAAGCATTAGTCTCTAATAATGTAAAATAAAAATGAAATCGGTCTTCGAGAACTTCCCTGCAGAACACCTGATGATAGTGTTTATGTGTGCGTGAGAATATTAAAGTCGATGTCACATTGTTAACTCTCCTGCTATAATCTATCAATCCATAATTTCATCATGAGTCAAACTATACCAGTTAATGCGTAACAGGGTATCATCCTAAATGTGTAAAGGTATTTTAATTAAGTATAGATTGGAGATCTGCTAACCTATCACTTATCCGACCCGCGAAAGTCGGGTCGGAAAATGTGAACGTCTTTGTCGGATGATTTACAGTCTTTTTGCTGTTACTAATCACATCCGAATAGTTTGAAAAACGGCTTAGACGCGAATGGGGAAGTCTTTATCTTTGCAGTTCGTTAAAATGTATTTCAGATTAATCTTGGGTCTGTTGGCTTAAAATCAGTTATAAAATATTTCATATTAATTAAACGTCTTCATTTAAGGGCGAGGTTGAGACTTATTATCTCAGTGATGTCTCTCTTGCATCGAACCCTTTATTTATTTATTTTCATCTTCACCGCAATTTGGCCTTTTAGCCAAGTGACAGTGCTTTGTCATTACAGATTGAATGAATAAGGTAATGAGAGTTGAACTAAAGAAAAACAATAAAACAAGGAACTATTACGAAGGTTTTAAAAAAATGTAAATGTGAACTTAGGCAAAAATTAATAACACTGCAGGAAAACCCACATAAGGGGGGGGGGTGTGAAATACATGCGAAATTTACTGTAACTGAAACTTAGTTGTAACTGAAATTTAAAAGAATTAAAGAGGGAAAATATGTAAAAGAAAAGTGCCAGCAACACTGCTGGAAAAAATAGACAAAAATGCTTAACTCTTACAAATAATTCAGATAATAACAGATGCTGGGTTTGAAACTATAAGAAGTGGCCAATAAAATAATAATAAAAGGAGTCTGAAAGTATAGAATAAAGTTGAAATATTGGAATAATAAATAAGTTTTGAATAATAAACTGAAAAGAAAAGAAATACAAAAATGTAATAAATATTTCAAATCAATACACTAGTGGAAACGTCAATTTCTCAATGGAAATTGATAAATGGAAAAGGAAATCGCACAACGAACACAGTAATTACAATAAAATTAAATAGACACAAAAACGTAATTCTACGAATGGTAGTCTTAACTTTTCAATCAAATTAGATAAAACATAAAGAAAATAGCATAATAAATTCAATAGCTACTCTAGGATTAATTAAGATCTCTCAATTACAATATATTCCATTAAAATGTAAACCAGGAAAATATTCCATGTACAGAGACATAGAAAGCATCTTGTGAGTTGAATGAAAGGATCAGAAACCGAATGAAAGAAGTTGTTATACAGCTGAGAAATTTTCTTTCGACGACCGTCAATTTCAATAGTAAAATTAAAGACCGGATAGAGAAGGAAATTAGGTATCACAAGTGCGATAATTCTTAATAGTCTAAGGCATGGGCACTGAATTTCCAGTATCAAAGTACAAGAAGAAGTGTAGCTTCTTATATTTGAGATCCCTGAATCTGAAGATGAGCAAGGCATCTTTTCGTAAATGAGAGCGAGGAAACTGAGGACTTTATATCAGGAAAAAGAGGATTCCATTACTTGCTTGCAGTTATAATTTCGGAGTTGTGGAATGATTAAGTTCTGTGGTGAGAGATAAGCAGTTTGTTTCATTCTCTTGTGTTGCGGCTATGCACTGAATCTAATCTGACAAATTCATTAGCAATGTATTCGGGAGTGTTTGTCTGAAGGATGTTATAAGATGAACATAGAATGTGTAGTATTCTACGAGAATCTAGCTTTAACCAGGGTCGTTTATTGTGCGATTCAGTAATATGTTCATATCTTCTCGAGTTAAAAATGAATCTCACGGCTGCATTTTGAGCTCCTTGTAGCTTAATGGTAACTGCACTAGACATTGGTAGACGATGTCTCCGTAATCAAAGTGAGCCAATATTAGGGATTTCTCGAGTTGAGCTTTCATGGACGTAGGGGGAAAATATCCTAAACGCCTGAGATTTAGAAGGGACGATTAAACTTTCATGCGAATATGTGTAACTTGTTCCGACCAATAGAGATTTTCATGCATATATAGATCAAGATTCTTTACTGAGTCGCATAAGGAGGTCTGATATCCAACCAGACTGGGCTTAGGAATGTCGCTGATTTCTAACTTTCTTAAAAGTCTGGTATTACCAATAGTAATGGCATGCAACTTAGAAGGGTAAACGGCAAGGAAATTTTTTTTGCTCCATTCGCTTTAGGGCGTCTTTTTTAAGTAAATTTATTGATTGAAGAAAGTCTACAGCCCTTGAATCTTAATATATTTATTAATCATCAACATGCAGATGATACTTGTTATGTCTGATGACGTGAGGACAATCACTGATGCGAAGGGTAAATAACAAAGGACCTAGATTAGAACCTTGGGGAAAACCGTGATACACGCGTAACCATGCCGAAAAAGAATCCTGAGTTATTTTTACTTTGTGTTGACGTTCATGGAGATATGATGAAATCCAATCAGTTGATGATTTAGAGAAATTCAAGGCGCACAGTTTGGCAATAATAATTTATGCATCAACAGAACATCAAATTCTGCATTCGCCAGAGTCGTAGCGGTACTATGACTTTTGCGGAAACCCGACTGTAAAGCGTTAAGAAGGGAATTTTGCCTGAGATATTCAGTTACCTGGCTGTATATTTTTATAGCAGAATGGGAAGGCTAAATAAGGCTATGGCGCGAAAAACTCTTTCGAGATTGGTTCGGCCTAATACTGTGTATCCTTCCAGAAACCTGAGAATACTGTCACCGCAGTTTGTTGGAACTCTTCCTCCCTGTTAATGAATGGAAACTCGCGCATGTGGATGGCTAAATTATTGATATCCTCGCACATATCACTTATCTGATTTTCTTGTCTTACTATTTTACTTACCTAATTTTCTGCATGATGTGCATCACTTTTTTCTTAAGAACTGATATTGCTCAAAGAGTTACCATGTATTCACGATTATGAGAAAGTTTGCCTCTTTCACGTTTTTACGGATTGCAGAAAACGTGTGGATCTTCCGCTATCTAAAATGTATTCTTCTAAGGCAGGTTTCACAGATAAACGTTGCTTTAACTCTAACGTTTAAAGGCATTGTTCAGTTTTCCCTCTTGTGGTTAACGTCCTTCATTAACGCTCGCCGAGTCTTTCATTGGCTTCTCAATATGTTACAGTAAATAAAGAGCACATTTCTTTACTTTATCTAAGGATTGTGGAAAGGCGTGCAAAGTATACAACAAGTAAAGAAACAACCTATAATCAATGATGCATGCGGGTAACACTGGTATGGTTTAAGTGAAGATTTAACATAGATTTGTACCACGAAGATTAGCAGGCGTCTTAAGATCGCGTTGCTATATCTTCCCATTAAATGACTTCTGAAAATAGAGTGCGAATTAGATTTGAGAATGTAAATTTATTATTATAAAATGAAATATAGAAAAGAAAGCGGATTAAATCTGGTGAGGTAGAAGAGGGCTTCCAAAATACTTTTCCAACTCAGTAAATCGGTACAGTATCTTTACTGCATTGAAATTCCAGAACTTAGAAATGGGTTTTACTGCATTTCTTGGTGATAATTGTAGAAAGATGATATTTATGTGTCGTTAATCTAAGCCTTGTACATTTGGCTCGAATGGATTTGCCAAGGTGAGCGAGTTTTTGAGGCAAACGTTGAACGGAAAGCGCCAACAGATGGCGTAGGACTTTTGGAAGACAGCGAGAGAAATGAGGTTTGTGGAAAGTATTCTTTTTTGGGAGACGAAGAAGTTGGTGGGAAAGCCACCTGGGGAAGGCGGCATATATTCAGAAGCGATTAATTTTTTCAGCCCATTATATTCAATTCACGAACCACAGGATGCATTTCCAGAAACTTTGTGGCTAATTTTTTCTTGTTAAAGCTTTAAAACTTTTGCAGGTTTTTATACTTCGTGCGTGATAAGAGGGACATTATTTGCCCAGTTCTTCGGATTTTAACGTGATATATGATGTCAGAATGTTGAATATTAAGAAAATCTAAAATAAAGATTTCAGAATAGTGAGAATGGTTGGTTGCCAGCGATCTAGATTATCTTTTTTTGCGATGCTGTGGAGTAAAAAATTTTTCCAAGATTTTTAACTTTTTATATAACTGCTTGTGCTAGAGTTCAATCCTGACCGATCCAATTCACATTATAATAAAATTGAATACATTTTGCGTTTACTCTTGAAATGGTTTTCCGCTGAATGTTTCCACATTAAGTTTTGCAAGTGACTATTTGAAGAGTTGAAATTTAAACAAACATTTTTCTCTTAATAATACTTTATCTGCTAATCCTTTACGGTACATACTCGATGATTATGCCTTTGGTTACTTACTTTATTAATTACTTACTAATGTTACTCATGTATATTCCAAATATGTTATCACTAACGAAGTACATTTTAAAACAGAAATAACTATTTTCTTGCTAGATATGTCTTGTAATTCACCTTGAAAGAGTCAGTTTTGGTTTACATGTTATTGTATGAGAAGATGATTTGAATGAAATCGTAATATTTCATAAAATGAGATTGGATTGGATTCATAAGCACTAGATGGTTAAAATTCCCTTAAGAAGGCAAAGGAATAAATCTTGGTAATTCAAATTTAGAGTTAGACAAGCTCTTTAAATACTTCGCATCTGCATCAAAATAAGGCTCAGAATGAATTTCTGTCGATAGAATTAGCTCCATTAATTTACTTCGGTACTCATTGATGAGTGAAAACCTGACAGTTTCCTGGCTTTGCAGCCCCTCTTGCTTTTTGCCTCTGTTTCCTGTCGGTTTGGGTTTTCGGGGGAGACAGCAAAGGGGAAGTCCCTCGGATGAGCGTCACTTATCTCACCCCCGCAATGATACACAAATCGGATGAGTCAAAGAGAAGACTCTAAGATATATGGTTCTCTGACGAGTGACGTGTGGTGGGCGCAAAAGGGAGGGAAGAACGACATAGAGAAGGGGTCATCCCCTTACCGAGGAAAAGAAGAAGCTGTGGAAAGTCTTTAGAAAGTAGGAGTTAAACCATTTGATAGAGCAGATCTGGCGTATGGAAAATAGCAACAATTAAAAGGAATTTAGGAGATTGGAACTGAATGACAGTGCTTTTTTCCGAATTCTTCGTATAAAATGATGAGCTATTAGACGCAGGGTTCTTCAGTCAATGAGCATGTCACCTTTAATGTCAAAATTTCTTGGAATCTGGTGAAAATTAACTCCATACATTTTGGAAGCAAAATATCCTGATTTAAATCATATCAATGAATGATCGTGATTTTTAATAGTACTGTTATTTTCTCATTGTTAATTTCACATATTGCTATTGATTTGAAATATATATGGAACTATCGTCCATTTCATTTCTTATGAATAGATAAACGTTAATTTGTAGAAGAATGGAACCATTCTATTAGTTTATAATCAATTAAGAATTGCAACTACGCAATACCTGTGTTTTTGCCATGCGATAGCGTCGCTTAATGGGCTTCTTATTTTGAGAACTTCTCTGATCTGCTTACTCCCACAATTCCAGAATAATAATAATAATAAATTGTCAGAATAATAAAAAACTTGATCGCGATTTTCTTTAGACCTTTTGATTTCCTCATGTATTGCTTTAAATATCATCATCAGCCATTTTTAATCCGACGTCGGACGTAGGCCTCTCCGAGCGCTTTCCAATTCTCTCTATTTTGAGTTTCTCGTTGCCATGTTACCCCTTTGTACTTGACGATGTCTCTGTTCCATCTGTATTTTGGTCTTCTTCTTGGCCTATTAACATCTCTTGATGTCCAGTTGAAAAATGCTGATGTCCAGCGGTCATCATTTCTCCTAGCCACGTGACCTACCAACATCAATTTCAGTGATCTTACCATGTCCATGTCATCTTCCTCACACATGTATTACGTTTCATGCATACTTCGTTCCTTTCTTCTTTTCGTCGCTGTTTTTTTGCTCCGTTATACGTTCCGCCTCCCGAAGGTGCCCCACTCAGTTTAATTCTTCTGTTTACTTCCATTATCCTCTTTCCACTCCAGTAGTTCTCCTAGGCATGTGTGTTCTAAGCACATATCCATGTTTTGAAGCTGCACTGGTATCTGAGCTTCAAAATATGTAGGTTTGACTAAAGCAAAGCAAAAGTAATGTATAGGAGTCCAATCTATAAAAATGGAACCATTTATCTGAATTAATAATATCCGCATTCGCATTTATCCACCAAATGATTTGTCTGCCGAATCCGTGAAAGAGCAGAAATAATCGTAAACCAAAACATTCGTAAGTCAGCCGAAGTAAAAGTTTGTTTTTATCCCGCAATGGACCGCATGATGCTGATGATCTCAGACACAATATAATACGTGGAGGAACACTATCCGTATCGCAAGGAAAGAGAATAAGTGAAAATTCTTGTGCTGGACTGTTTTCCTTATGCTTGGAAAACCGCTGATGGCTATAGATAATATCACCCATCACATACACCAAAGTATGGGAATCGACTACTGTCTTCTGTTTTAACGAGCGCATGATATGTGGTTTCCTCATTTCCTAAGCCATAATCCCCTTCAAATATTACGGTGAAATAATTACGGGTAAATTTGGAAACAAGCTCAATAAGCTTCTAGAGGTTATCTTACGATAAAAAAATTGCAGGGAGTATTTGTTAGCCCATCAATCTTCATGATTAATTATGTAGTAACCAATGTATACTGTATACTCGCGCTCTGTTATGTTGAAGGGAGTTCATGCTTTTCTCAAATGTAAGTCATAAATGTTCTCAAATCATTATGTTACATGTAAAGTCCATAAGTGTGACTATGTAGTATTTATTCAATCGGCAAAATGCTGAGTAATTAAATCTAGATTGGGTATAATACATTCTCGGAGAGACAAAGCGGTTCAATATTTATCTACCAAACACTTAGGACAAAGGAAATAATATTATGTACCTGTGAAGAGGTTGGGCGTTCAATTTGCATCATAACTTGTACGTTGCTTTTTATTTCCATTCTATATTCTTCGCTGCTGCAGATTTTGAATCCCTTGTCGTTTTGTAAATTCCGACACATTATATATATCGTCAGAATCTAAAGATTTAAAGGGAGGCAACCTTAAATACGTAGATTATATACAAAAACGTTGATTATAAAAATATGAGAAACTTATAAAAGGCGATGTATGTTATGTTACAGCGTATACCGGATATTTGAAGGTGGAAAGCAGCATTGGAGACAAGGGATTAGGCGGAAGAGGGGATGAAGATGTGAAGAAGAGAAAGGGCTCTGCAGAGCTCACGCAGGGAATCGACGAGGCAAAAATACCTCGAGTTGAATGCGGCGCGGCGGCATTCAACTAACCTTGAGCATCCATCCGTAGCATATGGCAGACAATACGCAGACCGTTTGACGCGTGGAAAATGACGTTTGTTATTAATGCTTTCCCGTATCTCCCCTTTGGAGAGAAGAGGGAGCGTCAATCCAACGCCGAGAGAGCTTTCGGCGAGAAAGAAGTGCGGGAGGGGATAGAGTAATGATTGAATAAGCGGATGATATTGATGGCAGATTATGAGCAAATGGAGGATCGGATGGAGCAAACGCCGGCAGACGAGAGCGGTTTTTTCCTCTTGTGAGTGAAGGATGCTCTTCAATGGGCTCTCAGCGTAGAGTGGTGATGCAGGCATGAAATAGCACGAAAAAGTATATATATTGAAGGGCGTGATAAATGGTTCGGCTTTTTTCGGGATGAATATGATAATGATTGTAAAAAAGCAATATGGCGCGGGCCTTTTCTGTGTGCCGTATTATTGACGTCTGATGAATTGAATTTTCGGGAAAGCGCGGCGGATTCACTCCGTGAAAAAATTATAACGCCCGCCCGCCGATGCTCTTTTTTTATTTTCCCACACAGCGCCCTCTCTCCCCGTCGCGTCGGGTCATTATTCATCAATATGGATGGGAGATGCTCTAAATCTGAAAAATAAAGTAGGAAAACCACTCCCCCTTCACGCCATCGCGGAAAATAGAATTATTTCGTATCGCGACGAGTTTATTCTGAACTCCCAATATTTACCCTCGGATGCGTGAGAGACTTATCTCCGGACGAAATGGATTCCAATCAATGGAATAGCTCCGATGGATTCTTTGACGTTTCAATTTCCGAAAGAAATGAGCAAATTTCGACGCACTTAAATTTGATTCATCTCTCAAAGCCGAATGGAATGCTTCGCCCACCATAGGCGAGCCATATATTTGCCACTGCGGTTCGGCGATAATTATTTTTCGATACAGTGCCATCTCATTCGCGTGGAAGTCCTTTTTTGGAATCGAGAGAAGAGATTTCATTTCTCTGACAACTCATTCGGGAAAGAATTCTCTTAGCATTTGTCAGCCGTTTCAAATTAAAATACCAGATGCTAATTTTTACTTATATACATTTCAACAACTTCAGTCCTCACTCATAATAAATATCGGTAGGTGGAAACACTTGCAAGAGCCTAAAATTGTACAAATTCCACAGACATATATATATATATATATATATATATACAGTGCTGCTCCCCGACAACTTCTGTTCTGATGATGGTGCTTTGACACCGAAACCGGTAAACCCTTACAGTTACAGTTTTTGTGGAATTTGTACTTTTTGGCTTTTGCAAGTGTTTCTATAATGAAGTTCCACCAAGTATCACCTGAGAAGATTTCTTCGGTGGAATCTAATGATTTTAATTTTTAGATATTCTAGATGATTTAGAATGCTTAGAAAGAGAAGAATTCGGAAATTTCAGTTACTTGTTTTTCCTGTGGCACCGTTTCACTAAGTTCAGCTTAAGCATATCACATGTATGACTTAGTGTATTGATTCCTAGTCTCTGTACAAACTGTAACTGAAGAAAACGATTAAGAAATACAATACGAAAGTTATATTGAGCCCTATCCCATTCCACACAACAAAGAGCCAGTTGACTAAATATATTTTAATCGTTTAATCGTCACAATATCTGCGGTTAGGCTGGAAGCCTGGTGGCAGTTTTATACCTAAAATACATTCATACATACAATAATTACATAATAGAAATATAAAAACCCAATAGACACAATAAGTAAGTAAAAAGCTATTACTGGATTTTTCGGAGTTCATGGCAGGCCTTCTCGGCTACCGTAGCGGTCCCGGGGTAAAACCCCACCGTACATCGCCCTGCCAGGCAATCCCCTACTTCCTCCAGAAGTCCCTAAATTACTACATAGATATATCCCTACAATGCCCTAAATACTACAGTACATTGAAACATTTATTTTTGAAAGTTTTTACATTTTTAGGTAAGGGCTTTAAGAGTGATCCAGGTAACTTATTCCATTCAACAATACCTCTATTGAGAAAAGAATACTTGGCTAGATCGGTTCTTTGCCGTCGAGGTTTGATTTTAAATTCATGACTATCTTTCCCGAGGAATTGCGGTTTCTCAATTGAATTCTGAAAAGCTTCCCACCCTTCAGTACCTGAAACAGTATTGTAAATACAACCTAGCCTATTTATTTTTCTTCTTTTTTCTAATGTATCCCATCCAAGAGTCCTTAACATTTCTGTTACACTATCGGTTTTTCCAAATTTGCCCATTACGTAACGCGCCGCTTTTCTTTGAACTTTTTCTATTTTCTTTATTCGACAACATTGATACGGATCCCACACGGTCGTCGCATACTCAAGAATTGGTCTCACTAGTGATATGTATCCCTTTTCTTTTACTTTCCTGCTACTGCCCTTCAAGTTCCTCATCACGTAGTGTAACATTTTAAACGCCTTCGCTACTATTAAATTGATGTGTTTTTCCCAGCTTAGGTTTTTATCAAATGTGACTCCTAAGTACTTGCAGCGATCGGAAGATTTTATTAATTCACCGTTCAGACGGTAATTGTGGGAATACGGCGATTTCTTTTTTGAAAAGGTGATGGACCTACTCTTGCTTGTGTTAATGCTCATTCTGTTTTTTCTCACCCATTCTTCTAACGAAATTAAATCTTCCTGTAGTACTTCCCTATCTTCGTTGTTCCTAATCCTTCTATATAATATGCAGTCATCTGCAAACAAACGAATATTAGATTTGATGCTCATAGGTAGATCGTTCACATATATGAGAAAAAGTAAGGGTCCTATTACACTCCCTTGCGGAATTCCCGACGTTACTTCTATAACTTCAGAATATCTACCATCGATTCTTACCTTTTGAGTCCTGTCACTAAGAAAATTTTTAATCCAAACGACTAATCTTCGGTCAATGTCTAATTTCTCCAATTTGGCTATGAGTATGTGATGCGGGACTGTGTCAAAAGCTTTGGCAAAATCGATTATAATAGCATCAACCGTATCTTTATTGTCTATCGCCTCCACTATGTCTTGATTAAGTCCCAAAAGTTGTGTTTCGCATGAATACCCTTTCCTAAATCCATGTTGGCAGTTATTAAGCCAATTGCTCTCATTCCAGAATTTTCTAAGGTAATCCGCAATGATCTTCTCCATTAACTTACAAACTACAGAAGTTAAACTAACTGGCCTATAATTTTTTGGCTGTGACCGATCGCCATCCTTGTGGATTGGTATAACTATGGCTGTTTTCCAATCTGTTGGTAAGCAGTAATTGTTCAGCGAGGCATTAAAGATTAATTTTAGGTATTGCACTATCTCTGTCGATCCTAGCTTTAGAGCTTCCCCAGCTATATCATCTGTTCCCTTTGATTTATTATTTCCCAACTTCATAACCTTTTCGTAAATATCTTTACTACTAATGATAATAGGCTTTTGTGATGTGGGTTCTATATTTCTGTCCGCAACTCTAAGTATTCCGCTATGATCTCCTTGCTTTGGCTTTTGATATACGCTGCCGAACCATTTATTTAAAATATCTGCTTTTTCTCTGTTATCAAATATTTGCTCTCCATTTTCATCTCGAATGATGGATATGTTCCGAGCATTGTCCTTACCCCTACGAAGATATTTGAAAAAGTCATTTGAACGTTTTTTCTCGAGAATGTTTTCCAAAAATTTGTCTTTAGCATCACGCTTAGCTGAATTTAGTTCCTTCACCAAGTTTTTATACTTTATTTGACTATTATTTCCATTTTCTCTATATTTATGAGCATTTCTAACCTTTCTTTTGAGTCTACGTATGTTTTTATCGTAATATTCCGGATCGGGATTATTTTTAAGTTTTTTGGAGGGCACAAATAACTGGACCGCTTGTAATAGTATATCCTTAAAACCGCACCACATTCCTTCCACATCACGGCTATTATTTACCCACTGAGTAAATATATCCCTTAAATAACCCTGGAATCCCATCGCATCGCCCTTCCTATACTGCCATACAATACTTCTGGAGTTTGATCTGGATGTAAGAGTTTGCCAGTTGATGTCTACGTATACTGCATTGTGGTCGCTGATTCCCGGAATTTTCTCTACGTGTTCAAAAAAGATATTGGGTCTTAAAAGAAAAACATCGAGTATGTTCTCACCCCTTGTTGGAAAATCTACTACTAAAATCTACTATTTTAGTAACGAAACAACACCAAAAAATAACAAACAAACAACAAAAAGAAACACTTACCGTAAAATTTAATTAATACTTAATTAGAGAATTTTAGATTATGTGTTTGTTTTATCATGCTAATATGTGCAGTGTTGCGAGATAACTTTGAAAATTTAAAGTAGAACGTATTCAAATGAACATTGTATGTCATTTACATTGTAAAAAGTAGTGAAGAAAATTATTCATATACAAAACGGATGAAATAAAAATGTTACAATAAATATTTAAGTTCTTTGATACATTACTGTATGCGTATATTTACTTTAATACATAAACCAAATATTCAATTAATATGGATGAATTGTATTACTCTATGTTATTTAAGAATTGGGCTGTTTTTATTGCATTCGTTGAGTAAGTATAAGTATCTCACGCTCGATACGCACCAGAATATTTTCTCCTCATGTTGTGATAACAAAGTATTTTAATCGTATCTGTAATAAAAGTATCGTAGTCAGCTAATAATGTTTCCAAATCCAAATTTAAAAAGTGAAAGCAATTAGAGACCTCTAAAAGTAAATTAAAGAAAGGAATAGCATATAAATTCCAGTTATGATGGAGGTTATGGCAGATGTTTTGTGAGCTAAAGGCATCGCAATAGGTTGAGGTGTTAAACTGATGGGAAAGGTGATAAAGTCAATTATATTAACAGATGAGGAAGTCTTTGTAAGCAGCTCCGAACAAGAGACGGAAATTAGGTTTAGTTCCTTCAAAGTTAAGGAAATTTTGAATGAAAATCGGCGCTAAAGAAAGGTAACGTGATATGTAAAACGCGAAGACATAGAAAGGGAATTTTAACCAAATGTAGCACTTTTAATACTCAAAGGAATATGAATACGGAGGAGTAGGGCGATTACAAACTCCAACGAAAGTTGTCGATTTATCATTGAAATAATGTCCCATTTCCTGGATTAACGAATGCGAATAGTTTGAGAAACTTGCAAATAATTCTAGGTGCATAAATACTCAATTCAATTTAATGAAAATAACTATACTGCCAAGTACATAGTGTGTGGTATTGGGATATCGGTAGAAATCAAGACAAGGATTGATTTCATTAAATGTATAGTTTCAAATATGGAGGTAAACTAAATTACCAGAATATATTTTTGCAGGAATTCGTTATTAATATTTTTTACTTAAGTAGCATATATAAGGCGCTTTCTTCAGAATAAAATCCGGATATAAATAACAAATTAAGAAAGAACGTATTCTTGGAGTGTTTAAGTAACTTTGGCTTTTCTCAACAAACTCAACAGGTTATAATTGTAAACATGTATTAATACATGTTATGTTTTCCAAATTCTTAATCGCTTTTTATTAAAGAAATACATATTCGGGGCATATTTCAATAAACACCGCCGCAGATTATCGCTATGGAAACATCCGAAAGTTATGTCGACAATGAAACTCGTTGATATACGCACGTTGTTGTAATTCTGTGCTCACAGCAGAAGCAATGGTATGTTTCGGTGAGGATTGGTTGAAATAAAGTTAACTTCGAGTGGAATCACAGCCAGGATTCAAAAAGAGGAGAGATAAATGTTTTCGTATCGATTAACCTATTATTAACTCATGATGAGATCAGGAGAGTGAATGTATATCGTGGAAGGGTTTGCCCATTAAGAGCAGGTGAAACGCGGAATTCTTTTTGGAGTTTCTAAGAAAAGGATATTCTTTTAATAAAAAATTATTTACCATGCTGTTTTAAGTTTTTAAGTCAAGATAAATACTGTTATGTAAGAAATTAAACAAAATCTTTTTTCAGAACCTTATATAAATTACAAACGTGTTCGAGTTTCGTTTTATTCGATCGAAAGAAAATTGGTACCCTTTTTTATACGGAGACAGACTCCTTTATGCCGTCTCCCTTATTATTACTTTAATTAATTTTGAGACAAGTGCCATAAAGAAACTCTTCAAGGGAGACTCCGCTGCTCCAGTTATCTTTACTGTTTTATTCGCGGAAAAATAAGGAGAAGCGATAATTAAAGAGCAATTAAATTTGGCCATTGAGGGGGAAGAAATGAAAAGATATCATTTGGCCTGTTTTACTTCCGCTTAAATAACTCTGTTGAGACCATTTCACAGGTTAAAAGGTCAACAGGCGGCAGTATAAGATAAGTGGAAGTATCAACCCTATTTCGTTTCCGAAAATCTTTGAAGGTTGCCGATTAAAATAACTTCCAAATCGCCTCCTTTTGTTTCTTCTCCAATTGTTTCTTCACTTTTTTCCGAGATAAAGAGTAAATGCTTTACTTGTTAAATAGCGGGAGAGAGACTGCAAAAATCTTAATTCTAATTCTTTAAACATTCATCCATTTTCTTCTTTAACCACACCAGAACAAAATTCTCTTAAGTGCTTCTTCTTACGTCAATCTTTTAAGTGCTTACTAACATTTTTCTGTTTTATTTCAAGAAAATACTTAGAGGAAGGTATTTTAATTTAAATGTAATTTTTACTCTTACTAGAAAAAACTCATTTTATCTCCGGTGATAAACGACGTATACTCTACTCATAGTACACAATACTCATAATACATAGTAATCATACACAGACCCAGTAATACTACTCATAGACATAGTATAACAATAAATTAAAGAGATGATTCTACTCTTGGAAGGCGGCTTGCAGGTGTATTGTGTAGATGTAGATGTACTCTATTATGTAGATGTAGGTAGACATACTCATCGTCTCAAAGGCGCCACATTCTGCTCTGGGAAACGAGCACATTCGGATTGTTTAAATTATCTTTCTAATAAAGAGGTAACTTTGTGTCTCCAGTCAATTCAAGTGCGCCAAATATCTTTAGAACGGCCCTTTGTGAAGGTTATCTCCAATTTAGCGAGCGCCTGTCAATATTTCCATATCATGAAGGATTTGATATTTTCGATGCGTAATGACAATTCTCCTTGAGCTTATCATCGAGCGAAATGCTCGAGGAGAATTGTCATTACGACTTCTCGAAGGCGAACTTCGCCATCGTCCTCAGGGGTTTTTGGGTTCACAGTTTATAGGTCTATAATTTATATATCCTTCCTTATCAAAGATTATATGATTTCTTCCACAAAAATAGTTAAAAATAGTTTCATTTAATTTAATTTTCTCTTATATCGAAATTGTTCGAGTCCTAATATACTTACAGCATCTTTTATTTGTCTCATTTATCCTTAGTTATCGATTCTTGTAAGTATGTTCGTAAAATTAATTCAAGAGCCTTTAAACCATTAATTGATATTTAAAAAGCAAAATAGAACATCTCGCTCTATGATTAACGTTAACGCTGGATATGATAATTGTGTTTATATGGATCGATAAATACTAGACGTGTTAAACGTGGATGTCGGATGTAGTTAGCTCTTCCAAGAATCTGGAAACAAAAGATGATTCTATTATGTTTTTGTTCGTTCATTCTTCGCAAATTCCCTCTTCCCATACTTCCATGCGTTTTTTTCTCCACCATTTTTCCTTCTTTCCCAACTCTCTTCTCTCCTTTGTTGATTTGCATGGTAACCGTTTGATGTGGATTTTCAAACCCCTCCCACTTCCACGCTGAGGCAAAAAAAATTACGTTTCCTTCCCTTCGCTCCCCGATCGTCAATTTTTTGTTATTTAAAGATGCCGCGAGGGGGCGTATATTTGTGTGTATGTGAGGAGTGTGGGAGGCGAATGGCAGGGATGAGAAAAACGGACGGAATATGCATGGAAAGGGAGATCGCCTGAGGGATATGCGAGGGTCTTCAGAGGAGAATGGGGATAAAGTAAGGATCAAGAAGTTGTGGGAGGGATGGATGAATACGGGAGAAGGCTTGGGGAGGTGTATTCGAGAAGACATTGGAAGGATTGAAGGACGAGTGAAGAAGGGAGCGATGAAAATAGGAGGAATGGGATAATACACGAATTTCTCACACACAATCCCTGGTAATTTTGGGTACCATAGTTTTGAGATGATAACGATATTTCTTGAATCTTCGTGAATGCGTTAAAATACAGTGTATCACATTTATAATTCATAAATCATTTATATGATTCGCATCTAATTTTCATCTAACATGTGTGAAACTAACTATCCCAGGATTAAACCTTAGGGTTTTGGTGGTATCCACACATGAAGTTTGTTTCTAAATAAAGCGTTACTTAGGTTTCTTGTTGGCATCGTTCGTATTTAAAAATTAAATGTCCATACATTTCACTACATTTAAGTACGCCAAATTTGCTTTAAAATGTCTCTGTCATGGATACAAAAATAGCCTTATAATTATCACGATTTAAAATCGAAGTTCGCTCTAATGATCAAACACCATTTTGTAAATAAGAGGAATCTTCTGATGGGCGAATCGATAGTGCATCAGCGAATGCAGTGGCGGATTAGCTCCTTAAAAATGTGATCCATAAATAACTACAGTTTGTAGTAATTTACGGAAAAATGTTTCAACTTGTTTTGGATTGATATCATTATATCGTAAATCTGTTTTATTAATGGCATTACATAATTAAAACTTAGGAATGCTAGAGTCTTAAAACTTAAATACGTCTGGCGTCATTTTTAACCAGCAGTATTAAATAGTGATTTTGGTACTGACGCGCTATCTTTAGTTCTAAGTTTACATCATTTACCAATAAAATTTCCATTTAGGCATATATCTATACATACCGACATATTTTCCAATCAATATATAATTCTGTCTTATTTACAACTGTCTCCTGCCAGTTAATTTTTGTCTCCTATTTTGCATCATCACATCTCAAGTAATTCCTTTTGTGTATTTTTTAGATGAAATCCCAGTGACCACAAAGGACCGACAAAATATCTCCTCACAACTCCCTTAACAAAGCGATATTTTGTAAAGATGAAGTGAATTGTGAGGAGATATTCACAGCAGTCCTTATTTTAACCTCTCATTTTCTGTATAGTCTTCTTCATAATATCAAACTAATTCAATTATATCAATTGGTAATGTAATATTAATAATAATAATAATCAACGCATCCTAGCATTTATTCCAGTTTTAGAAAAACTACAATACCTTGCAAAATGCGGATTTTTGTCTTTTCTCTTGATGGAGAAGAAATGAATTTTGGTCGAGGGTGTTTCATCTGATTGAACTGCTTATGAAAATGTTAGTACTCTAATCATCTCAGGCATTTTTTTGAAGTAGTGAAGACGATTGTAGGAAATATACTTTTAAAGGATATGGAACAGAAAATCCATTTCAGAAACAAGGAATACATCCTGAATTGGTTGTAACTCAGCTAAATGTACATTTCTATTTTATTTAAGGGTGTGAAACGATATTGAAAGGTAAACACTGTCTCCCTAAATTACGAAATACTGGAGAACTGCTGACCTCACCCCTGAGCACACCTAAACGATGTACGTGGCTATTATTCTGAGAGGAATTGGTCATCCTGTATTCATGGTTTGTTAGGGCAAGGATTTGTCTTACTGGCCATGAGTCAAGGTGATAAGACAGAGGCATATCTTGGTTAGAACGTAACATATCAATTAAAAATATTTATCAGATGAAGTGGGTCTAAATTTAATTCCAAGCGAAATCTTGGATTATGTTAATTTCTATGATTTAAGATGCTTTCAAACGCAGAAACTCTTGCGGAAAAACCGTAGTGGATAAAGCCATTAAATCACTGAAACATGAGTTACTAATGCAAGCAATTAATCATTATTGGTGATTGAAAGAGTGCTGCTTTGTAGTCACGAAATGGCTATTCTCTTACTATATTGTTCATGTTCCATGTGTACTCTAATTATCGGTTTCTGCATATTTTGTACGTCTCCTAATCAATAGTATTTTCTTACTGATTTCTTATATTTTTATTTTGCAGGTGAGTAAGGACCTGAACCTTTTCATTTCCGAACACCATTTGAAGGTAAATTTTTACTATTTTCTCTCTATAAATTTCTCGAATTGGCTATTAGTGGTCCGTTGCACTTAAGAAGAAGTAATACTTAAATATTAGGAGTACACAAACATGTATTTCCGCTTAGTAGCTAATACTGATAGTCCCCGTTGGCGTTAGCAGAATAATATTTCCACTGACGCAAGAATCATTCCTCCGAATAAAAGCAACGGAGAGGATTTTTTCCAATCCTTTTTTTTATTCTCCCCTTTCCTATGTTTTGCATCCAAATAAAGATGGAGCAAATTAATTAATTTCTATACCAGTAAATTTTAAAGAGTTTGTGAAAGCGGTTGGGCTTTAAGGCCACCCTTTCTTCATGTCCAAAAACGATCTCGAGTTTGACCCTGTTATATGTGTCCGATACAAATGAATGAAAGGAGAACAGCAGTAGGGACGGAAGAAGGAAAGAATGGAGGCTGGAGAAGCAATATTGTACCGCTTTCAGATGGACGTGGGGGTGTGAGAAGATAAGGCCAGATTAAAGCGCGAAAGGTATAAGGAAATGGACCAGGAAATCGAAACGGTATGGGATATGAATGCAGAAACAAGGGGAGGGAAAGATATGTATCGCGGATGCGGAGTTGGTTATAATTGGTGTGGTAGGGGAAGAATGCGAATGGCGGCTTTAGAAGAAAGAGTTTGAATGAATTAGTTTGCATTTTATATCTGTAGCAAAATTTGAAAGATCCGAACGCGAAAATAAGATTAATTTTTAAATTAGGACATGCATAAACTCGTAATCCCTTTTCGGATGAGTTAAATTCACACGGCAACGAATATATTCAGTATGCAGATCTTATTTTGCGCACGCGCTCCTAGTTTTATTTCCCTCAACTATGCATCTCAAATTTGAAATGTCCGAGTGGACTAAACCACAAAATCACTCATATTGTAGACGTTTCTATAATGCGGAGACGAAAATTTCGTCTATTTATTAATGTAAACAGAGGTAAAATAATGTCATCCTCCTAAAATGTAGGCCGAATCTAATTGGAAATTAGAATGACATAATTATATTTGGGCTCCTGATGAGTTACGGACACTATATTGTTGAATGAATCACATATATAAAAAGCAAATGTCTGTCCGTCCGTCCGTCTGTCTGTTCATCTCCATATTTATCTCAGAAACGGCTTGACTTTGACATCTGAAACAAACTGCATTGTGTTTCTACGATGCTGAAACCCCCAGGAAAACTACTTTCATCTCTGTAAAGGCTCGGGTTCCAGCCCAGGAGCACAAAAAACGTTTCCATAAGAGATGTACGTAGATTACGTTTCATGACCTGCAGAGGTCATTTCTTTCACAAAATTAAATTAGAACAATGGTCCTACGAAACAGAGAGGAGTTTCACAAGAAAGGAAAATAATCGTAGAATCTTATTTTAGTCGTGTATAATTCATATAAATTCGAAATTGTAAGAACTTAGATAAATTAAACTAATAATTCGTAATTTTTTTCGGAAATAAACAACCCATCCCTTTGACGACCAAAGCAATTGTTGAACATTGATTTCATGAGATATCCCATATAAATGCACGGGGATAATCAGTTAGTATACTTTTCCATAAGATATGTACGTAAAATAGGTTTTCGTTACCTGCAGAGGTTGTTTATTTTACAAAATTAAATTAGAAACAAAGGTCCTATGAAATCAAGAGAAGTGTCAAAAGAAAAAAATGATCATAGATTCTTATTTTAGTCGTGAAATATTGATATAGATCCGAGCTTTCGAGGATTTTGACAAAACACACGGAAATTTCGTAAAATATTTGAGAAATAAACAACTCATCCCTTTGACGACTAAGGCCATTGTTGAATGTTGATTTCATGAATTATCCCGTATAAGTGTACGGGGATACTCAGTTCTTATAATTTTTATAAGAAATTTACGTAAAGTAGGCTTTCATGACTTGAAAACAGTAGAATATATATTTTTAAAAAATAATGATAAGAAACAGATTTTATGATGATCCTACGGCAGATTTTTTTTGTACTTAGGAAGACCAGATATATACGATAGTAGATACATTTTTAAACTAAATTATGTCCCATCATGCTTGACGGGGGCGTTTACTAGTATAGTATTATAACATAATCCTATTATCACTCGCAGATTGCACTTTAGCTATTTAAGTACCACTGCTATCTATGAATAACAATTTTTGTAGCATTCGATTAGCAGAGACCAGGATTTAATACCATTTCTCGGAATCACACATAGCTTCTGATCTAAATTGATATCGGAATTTAAGAAGACGTCATCGTTAAGCTTTTGCGATAGATTAAACATGCATTTCCCATGGCCCTGAAGGTAAACCAGCTCCCGTATCCAAGGAAGTAGCAGAAAGCTACTTCAAGCTCTTTTCCTTTAAAAAATATTTGAGAATTCAATTAGCGAAGGTAAGGTAAAGAATTGAAGTGAAATTTATTTCAGTAACCACCACAAATAAATTGAAACAATCTTTCATCCATTCGCACATAATTGGTTAGAGTCACCCTTTACAGAACTCTTTTGTCAGAGAAAACCTTCTTCTCACAATGTATCAAAGCTGTATTTTGGTTGATTTCATGTCACTTAAAAATATGCGAAGCAAATACTCCATCGATTGAAATCTTGTTTTAGCTTTCTCATCTTTTCCAAATTCACTTATTTCGGTAGGAAATGCTGTTATATAGATATAACTGAAGGAGCAATGTTTCTTTACCGAATTCTAGCCCTTTAAATGCATTTGATACTTGATCTGAGAAGGACATCGAAATTGCTTCCATCTCCATGGAGTCTCTGAGGATTTTACATAGCATTTAAAAATATGAACGTGCAAATGTTTAAAGGATAACCTAAAATTGGTCAAAAAATAAACAAATCTCACCATTTACTTTGGAGAGGATCATGGTAAGCGGTACTAGAAATTTTACTATTGACTTTGATCTTATTATCTAATGAATAAGAATAATTTTTCTTTCATTTAGTTCTATATTTAAGATCATATTACGAGTAATTTAAGAACATCGGAATTATAAATTGAAATATAAAAACACTGTTCGTACACACACTCAAACATATACGTATGTTTGAACGTATATGCGTATGTCTCGTAGATATTTAAACCTCTAGACCAGCTAATAAATTATCCATATCGATTTGTGAGAAGTTTGCAATGTTTATTTGCTAATCTCTATCCAATTAATTATTTTACATTGTGAAAAAACCTCAATTTAGAAAATCTTTACCTTAAGTTTATTTCCATTTCCATTATTATTTAGCGAAAGTAATTTCTTTAGAAAAATTATGAGGCTTTAGGTGTATGTTGTATATTTATACTAAATAAGTTGAATATGTATCCTTTATCCTCACCTATAATTTACTGACATATTTGTGAGGTAGAATGTTATTCCTTTACAGTAATACGCAGCCTTAAATCAGTAAACCTTTAGCTGTATGATAACAGCAGATCTCTTGACGCAGTGGGCAAAGATAATTTAATAAACAGGGGCCAAAATTGGCAAACACAAAGGTAATAAGGTAGGGGTGGTTGTTAATTTAAGTCGAGACTGAGCCAGTTTATTTAGTGGCCGTTTACATACTAGGATATACCCGAGCTACTCAGCAGGGCAGAGCCGTAAGGTTAAGATGTGTAGCAGCTGCTCAGCGCTGTATCACTTGATGATGACCTAAAGGGTCGAAACCATGCTCATATAATAAAATTATTGTGGTAATTGTATAAGCGTTCTTTTCCTTAGTCTTCATAAATAAGAATCAGAAGAAATGTTTTTATGCCTCGTATTAATATAAAGTTGATCCCCGAAGTTATTTTAGCATTTTCTAATAGAAAACACGAGAAAAAATAGTTTTAGCCGTTTTGATGAGAAAAATTATTTTAATGTGGAAAAAATGAAGGATTGTTTAATGTTTTTATTGAACATAGAGATATCCGGCCTAAAATAATAAGAAAGAATTTTTTTACATCGCTTTGCTCCTTTGATTTTAAATAATGCATATTTAAAAGTCGCTCCCATATGAACTCATTTATATATTCAATATACATTTAGAAGCCGTAATGTCCTTTTCTCCGACGGTATTATATAATTTAAGTTGAATATATATTTATGTTATGTTTATGTTTATTCAGATTGTTTGTACTGGCTTTTTACCACGCAAATGTTATCATAGCTGTTTAATTTCTAGATTATTTTTGGTCTAACTGCTCCTTCGGTCAGTTCTTGGATCAGTACGGTTTGGTAATGTTCCGCTTGCACTCCGCAAAATGGAGATAATTTAATCGTTGGCCATATTTGCAGAAAACAGGGAAGCCTCGAAAGCATTTCGAAAGGCTAAGAATGTTCGGAAGAAAACGGGGGCTTCTTGATTTTTGGAAGGGAAGATATCGAAGGAATTGGAACGGAGGGCATTCAGGGAAGGGAGGTTTTTAGCTTAGAAGGTCTTTCTCAGGGTTTTCAAAGCGAATCTGGATCCAGGCCAGGTCTTCTTCCCTTGGATTTATTCGCCGGCATTCTTCGTCCAAGATCGTGGCCTTTCCTCGAGCACGCACACACGCACGCACGCCTCCTTTTCTTTCTACCCTACGGGACTATGCGTATCCAAAAAAAGAGAAGCCTTCCATAACGTCCCTTCTCTTTCTAGCTGACTCTCTCCCTCCTTTTATAAAGCTTTCCTTTCTCCTCACTGCATTGATTGAGATAACGCGGCTCCGTTATCAGTCGATTGAAGGGAAAGTTTGATAACCAAGTGACACGGCTCAGATGACACGGTCGCCTTCCAGACGCCCTATGAATATGCAAGCAAAAAATCGCCCTAACTTTCAAAACTCTTATATTATAGGGATAACAGAATTCTGGATTGCACGAGGCTGGCTCGTGTCTTGTCCCTTTTCCTCAGGGTCGTCAATCGGGGCATATATTCCGTCTTTGCCTGAGATCAGTCACTGTTTGAAATTGCATCTCTTGACTTAACTCTCGTACTTTGTTACTTGACTTAACTTTGTTGCTTATAACTAAAAAACTTTGACACTTTTTGGTACTTCTATAGCATCAGATTACGCGCTTTAATTTCCACTTCCCATATTATTTAACGGTTTGGCATAAATTATCCACAATGTTTTGCAGTGCTTGATACATTGGCGACCAATTTAAATTTACAATAATAAGTATGAATTGACGACGGCGATATGAGTGTCGATGTGCTTAGTTTTTCTGTGCATTACTAGGATACTTGAAGAGTGGGTTGACCCCATGGGGAAGCAGTAGAGAGAAGCGGCGAGTAATTGATACTTGTAATAAATTATTCAGAATTTCGGCCGAAAGCCAAAAAAATAGTTGGTTTTCATTAGGAAATCGCCACAAATACCATCTGAAGGAAACAAATAGGATAGGAACAGAACATGTGTTAATACACATAAATCCAAATGCAAAAATTTGTACATGCAGAGGATTCGGAGGCAAATTATTGTTATTGGTTCTTCAATTAATATAAAGCTACAATACCGGTCTGCATGTGTATTCGTTTATCTTCCAACGTTTCATTAAAGGATACGATTCCGTTCATCAATGAGAATTGCGCAGTATGACTGTAATGCTGCATCTTGAGGGACAGTTCGGAAGTAGTCCCAGTTTATTTCTTGCGGATAAATTGATAGTGGAAAGTGTACCGCATTTTATACCCGCCCGATCCACCTAAATCTTCCATTTCAATCATCTTTAGCATTCCCAGAGTACAGATATCCGCAGCAGATAAGGAGTAAATGGCATCGTGGAGTACTTCGATATCTCAATATGTTTCGCGCAGTCTTCCCACTCCTATCAAGATATAGATGTTGTCCGCGGAAACGTTCGACGACATAAAAATTTCTTCCTTCCCAACACTTTTCCGACCACTTAGCATCGGAAGGAGTCGATTTATCTTTTTCGCCGTTCGACTTCCACCTGCGTTTGATATATATTCGAAGAGGACGTGAAGCAATAAGAAGGGGATTCGCCATAAGGAGGAATTCCGAGGGATAAATGCCTTCTCTTTTTGAAGAAATTTCCCAAAGTTCGCAATTCCGTCATCTACGAGCGGAAAATTAAGCGGAGCGAGAGAACCAATGGCCTTTTCCGATCGGATGAGCCCCGCCAAGGGCCCCCTCCAGAAATATTTCTCCTCTCGGTTCACCCATCCCCATATACCTGAGGTCAGTGGAAAAAAGTCCCGAATATTATTTTTTCCTCACGGACCACATACCTTTCGCAATCAGCGTCCCTCAATTACACTGGATTATGGCCGATGTCGAAGCTGCTGCCATCTTTTTCTGCTTTTTCTCTCGTAACGAGCAAAGTGTCCCAATTTCGCAGGAACGATGACTGCCGCTGGAAATGTGTTTGCGGCGATGGCTCCAACTACGACCACCGATATTCCCCCTTTTCCGCGTTATTTTGGTAACTAACTTCGACTAGAGGGGCATTAGGATTCTCTAGAAGACACTAATTCAGCTTGGACTTGTTTATTAAGTCGGAAATTGCTAAAATGAGCCGCAGAATAAAATTTTTCTTAGAGTGAACTTTTCCTTTTCAAGGTAGGGGAATCTCTTAGCAAAAGCTGGATTTTGGTGACAAGCTGAATTTATTTTGCCTCAAAAAAAAATACACATTGATTGCAAGTAAATATTCATTAGTTATTCAGAAGGACTCTGTTTGGAAAAACCTCGCCCGCGCCGGTGACGCAAATTGCTTTTCTGAATGTGGGTGAAATTTCCAGAAGCGGAACATTTGAAATCTTTTACTCTATAATTATTGAAAAGTAATCATAGGGAAGCAATATTACTTTAAGCAAAGGTTAACGATGCTCTAGCAAAAGCATCAATTGCGCATTCATCACTTACGCATAGGCCGATCCCTCAGAGTATTAGCGTCATTTACTTTACTCGCAATCCTTTTCATGCTTTCATATCTTTGCACACATATTTCGCTTCAAACGCATCCACAAATCATTCCTTCTTCTTTTGAGGTCATTTTTCTCTTTAATTTCTCGTTCGTAACTTTTTTCTCGTTTTTCATAGCCTTTCTCTTTATTTAGAGCCATTCACATTAACAAATTTTCCTCTCGTATTAATTTTACGTTAATTATAGAATTTTCCCTTTTGATATTTCGTAGAAATACTAGCTTAAGATTATAAGAATATAAGGAAAAGGACTATTCAAAACGTAAGGAAATCCCATTAATTTTAATTCTAATTAATATATTCTTCTTGGAGAATAGTAGAAAGTTGAAACTGAAACATTTAGAGTAGGTAATTACCTGTTTCGGCCCAAATGCATATGCAATAATTTTGTCGACTGTTCCCAAAATGGAAGTCATTAAAAGACTCGGAATAAATATATTTAAACTCCAAAATCTTTGTTATATATTCGTCTTTTACTTTATAAGTATCGTGAAATAACTTTCATTCAATGTTTAAGGATTATAAAATAACACCTCGGTATGCTCGTTTGTCCTTTGCTATCTTTGTCCAAATGATTAATTTACTTTTACAATTCTTATTAACATTTTCTAAAATAATTCAGCAAAATCGCTTCAAATTTACCCTCTTTCTGAGAAACTTAACCACGAAATCTCATTTTCTGGAGTCAAGAATCTGCCAATTAAGAAATTTCTTATTCTTACTTTCTTCTGTTTGTAAACATTGTGAAGTTTTATGTCTGCAAACGCCAAACTAAAAGTCGGAATATCGCGTTTAACAGGAAACTCTGAGATTTTCGAAACGCGAATGTCATTTCAGTAATAAAAGTGGGGAAGTAGTGAAGAAGTAACTGTGTCTGCACTCTTTATCAATATGCTAATCAGGAACTCCCTTGCATCACATTTCCATCTATTTGATTGATTTCGCCCTGAAACACACCTATACGATTAATTAAACAGTAGCAATTGATATTGCTTCACTTCCCTTTTGAATGCTAAAGAAATTATTCGACATCCTTTCCTAAAAGAATTTTTGATGAACAATCGATTAAACCGCATTTTAACCCGGCGATAACGCTCGGAGCATATTCTCTAGAATGCAGCTGTTTCATTCCGGTGATTCGGAAGGTCATTCGATGAGAAACTTTACAACACCCCCTTCGTCCCCCTTCGTCGAATGGCTCGCATTTGAACGGGTATCGCAATAGGAAACCGTCATTAACCCTCGAAATAAATATCTTCTTCTGCGGATGATAAAACGCAGGAAATGGCGAAAAAATTAAAAAGAGGAGGGATGAAAATAATCCCACCGAAGATAAAGAATAGAGCCCACTCCCAGCTGCATTCATCTAGAGTTAGTGTATGGCTTCCGAGTCATTTGCCCCGTGTCCGCTAGGGGGGGCATAAATCGCCTTTTGGAACCACGAAATGGAGGTTGGATGAGGAGGAGGGGGAAAGAGAGCTAGAAGAAAAGGAGTAATTGATGAGAAGAGGGAGAGAGGAATAGGCTCCTGGAAAGGATAAACGTGTAACGGCCTCTAACGATTTCCTTCCCGATCTGCGAAAGGCAGAGACTCGATAAGAGAGCGGAGAGGCGAGGAAACTACGAGAGAAATGAGCATCAACAGGCGAAGGGTAAAAAAAGAGGAGATTAGTGGATCGGAAATGTAGCATTAGACGCTAAACGGAATTTTTATGAACAGCGCGCCTGAAGGGAATGAAATGGATTGGAGACAATATCTGGATTGAGGAATCGCAATGACGAGGGCCGACTTTTCTATCTGATTGGGTGTTGGGATCGAATGCCAAGATGGCGAGAAATGCATGGCCGGATGACAATTGCATAGCGATTTCCGCTTCTCGAACTCGTTCCATCGATAACGTGTTTTAAACCGTTTACATTGTAAACTGTTGCAGTCAGATTGTCTTGATGTGGTTTTTCATTTCGACGATTTCTGTCTGAGAGCGGAGGTTAGTTGGATCTTCATACACAATTACTCGATCCCCATTGCTTTGCAGAGGGAATGAGGCTCTCCACTCAAATTTCAAATATTCCAGGACGAAAGAATCGTTTAGCATTTCATAAATGGATGTACATTTTTTCCAGGAATTGTTTTTCACAGGTCAGTCATTACTCAAAATTATTTCGGCTCCTAAACGTTCACTCATTTTATACAAAAATGACACATCGATAAAAACGATCAGGTAGTTTCAAATGTTGTCTAGCATTTCTTGGAAACTCTCCAATCTCTAGATTGACTACTTTCTAAATAAATTTCGGTAGTGAATAAAACGGGGCAAGCTAAGTAAGAGGAAATGCCAGAGGAGAGAGTAGCAGCAGTAATTTATTCCGTCTATCGATAGCTCAGATCATTTTCGCTTTCATCGATTATCGGACACAGATCCTTTGACAAAGGGCGAAGGGCATTGGGATGGTCGTGGCAGCTGAGTCATCTCCTCACGACGATGTGGAGTCGGGTTTCTGAACGAGAATTCCTTATCTCGGGATGTTTTGCGAGTACTCGAGCACTGAGAGATATTGCTCGGAAAGTAATCGCGATCTTCTAAGAATACTTAACCTCTTTGAAAGAGTCTGAAATACCTGCAGAGTGAAATAATAATTCGCCTTTGATTACTTTTGACAAAATATGATATGTGGGTGAGTGGCCGAAAAGGGAGAGAATGGCCGAGAGAAAGCTAAAGTGGTATGCGTGTTTGTTAATAAAAACAGACGCACGTATTTTGAAAGAATAACGGCAACATTTCGTAAAGAAGAGTCTGAGTACTCCTTCAAGATACGGTATATTTCACTCGGTGAAAAACCCGCAAAGATTTCACATATGATAAGAATATTTTGAAATTGTGGAATTAGTATTTACCGCACCAAGTAATTTGAGAGAATAGTTACGTAAGTTCGATTTCTGTATTTTTCTATAATTTTTCAAATGGTTCGACTTTATCACATTCCAACCAGAATGAGCCTTAGACTTGTAAATGACGTCTATACATGTGACAAACTGATCTTGGGGGAACTAATGACTCGCCAACCACTCCCGAGAGCGTCCCCTAAGTGATACTTCTGATAGCACATACGTGTGCTCCACTGTCGTACAAAATGTTGACGGTTCCGCGTTTCCTTCCCTATTTTGAACTCTTGGTCATCTATAAACATTGGTTATAGAGCATTTTATTTTAAGAAATCTCGAGAACGCTCGGGAAATACGATCTCGGAAGATACGATTCTTCCCGAGAAGTGAGGAATTGAGAAAGCGAAGAGAAGCGTAAAGAGTGCGACCCTCGAAGAAAAAATATGCGTCGCACCACTTCGCCGAATTCGAATAAAAAAATTCCGATGAATATATAAGCGCATCGCGGAAAACATATCGAATTTCCCATCTTGTTGGGGGTCATATAAAAGGGATGCGAGGGAGATTCCCTACGAATGTATGTTCTTATTCATACGTAAGATTGCGTGCTTATGTGCGAAATGAGATTTGGCGGCGGAGTGCGTGAATGCTTCTCGAGAAGAACCTTTCAGTCTCTCGTCAAAGACAAAAAAAAACAGGTGAAGCCGATAGTGGGACCGACGAGAACTTTGGAAGATTACTTTGAGGTTATGAGTTATGCTGGAACGCGTATAAGACGTGTATTTTGACTCATAGAAAATAGATTTCGAATTCCCTTATGTTCAGATATCTCGGAGTAGATTTCTACCGAATTCTGCAAAGGTGAAATAGTTATGATAGAGATGCAACATTATTAATCTTTCTTTCAAA
This sequence comes from Ladona fulva, assembly GCA_000376725.2. NCBI lineage: Eukaryota > Metazoa > Arthropoda > Insecta > Odonata > Libellulidae > Ladona > Ladona fulva. The sequence continues at coordinate 239,383 of KZ308862.1, read as the reverse complement.
GTTGAATATATTTGTTTTGAAATGATGAGTATGAGTTGTTTATTCTTCTCTAAGGAAAATAATTCAAATAAAGGTGAGATTACGAGTATATTTGAATTTTGGTATATTCTATTCTATTTCTAATTATATTATTATCATTATTAAACAATTTACTCTACTACTAATGTATTTTATTATTATGCTCTATTATTTTTTCTATTCTATCTATTGTGTGCATGTATTCTAAATAAGATAAGGGAAAGAAAACCCTTTCCATTATCTTAGGGTGGAATACCAGCCATATCCTAAAATTGTAGACATATTTATTCACCTAAACAATTGCTTAAAATATACGTGGTAAATTTGGAAGAGTGAAGTAAATTATTTGGTGCTTCAAATTGGTTCTAAGAAACCAGCATTCATTTTCTATAGGAACTTGACAAATTCGAAAAAATTAAGTTAATACCATTAATTGTTTATTTGATATAGTATTACTTAACTACAATTGCTTCAAAGAAGAATTTCTGGGAATTTCTTGTTGAAGGATGACCAGGTAGTCGAAAACTTATTTTAGATCAACCTCGTTATTCAATAAAAATTAGCGGGTTTTCCATAAATTTAGGGAATTAAAATTCATCAACACACTAAATCTTACAAAAGTCAACTTATCTGGAATCCAACCTTAAGACCGCATGATGACCAATGTTTTCCATTATTACAGTAATTTATACATAGTTCATAAATCCCTAAAATTAGTATCTGAAAACCATTGAGAAGTTTTTGATTCCACAAACTTCAGCTACTCTCCCGTGCTATTAATATCGCAATCCACCTTGTTTTAGAATAATTATGGAGCATTCAAACTGTTTTGTGGTGTTAAATGCAAAATTATAATTCCACATAACTTAAACTCACTTCATAATTCTTCTATTCATTACTAGTATAAACATCACGTACGTACAGACCGTTTTAAATTTTACTCTGCAGCTACCTTAGATTCCATAGCAAAATCCCAGAAAAAAAAACATTTTAAACTTCTGTTCAAGTATAGTATGTATTCCTGTATCAATCAGCTAAAAGCTACAGCTTTGAGAACTCCAGTAAAGGGAGTGAGGTGAGTAGGGAAAACGAGGAGTGAGGTAGTTTGCTTTGTCACTGAGCCAGATTTATGGAAAAGGTCCACTTAATTGCAGTACAGAGGTCCCCAATAGACACGTAGGTAGCGCGTCCGCCTTCAGTGAAAATTTTCGATACCCGGTCGGGGCCCATGCGTGCGGAATGACCTCACAGGTGTAAGTTTCATAGCATTTAATAGGATTGATTATTCAACACCACTCATACCTTAATAGGTTTCATAGCATCACAACGTTGTGAAAGATCGATATAAAAATGAGTGAATAATCCCTTCCAATTCTTGAACCAATTCCCTTCATCTTGCATCTAATTACAATGTATTCAGGCTAGAACAATAGTGTATGCAATATCTGTACTTTATTGTAAAAATGTTATGTGAAATCAGTTATGTAAATGTACTGTATAATATGATATTCTTACAATATGGTATTTATATTTATAATTTAATGGAATAAATATGGGATGCGCGACATATAACAGGCAGACTGTAATGCAAATTGGATATAAATGTACATATTAATATAAAATTGTATAATCACATTTATCCGACGAGATAACAGCTCACCTTCTGTATTCTTACTGAAAAATAACTTGAATATTGTATGTCAGTAAAGAACTATTGCTATTACTGTATGGAGTAATTAACGTCATTAACGCTCCGTTTTCCGGAATATTTAGTGCACGTAGACAAGTACGTTGGGAATTTCTCCCTCGATCATTGAAACTTAAGAAATATTTTCATTGACTTTGTTTATTGACATCTAAAATGAGGTTAATTTCATTACATACCAGTTATGCATAACTACAAGATTTTCACCGTATATTATAACAGCCCCACCTTTGCAATTGAATATTGTTCGCCTCCCGAAAAATATATCCCTCGTTGAAGATACTTAAAGGACTATTTGACGAAACGAAAGGCTCGATTTCAATTGAATTTCACGAGAAATATTTCTTCGAATATATTTTTACCTGCTGTAATATATAAATGTATTACTTTTCGATACTGAATTCTTCACATTTTTAGTACAAATCTTTTGTTTTTCAACAAATAGAATTTTAGAATTTTTATACTTTTAAAGCATTCAATTTACAGAGTTTTAATTTCAAGCTCGTTAACTTTCCAATTGAATGAGACATTAAATCAGAATGGGTCGGTACATTTATTATGTACATACATAAGTGTTCTACCTTTCGGTAGGTCCATGTGCCCTAATATTCCCTGTTCGTAGCCTTTTCCTTCGTTACCTGGTAACTCACCCTACCCTTTATGTCATCTAACATCTTTTGCCTCCCCACTCCCCTCTGTCTTTTCCCTTGCATTCTCCCCTCTATTACATTCTTCAGCAATCCCTCTCCTCTCAATATCTGACCCACCCATTTCTATTCTCGGCACTTAATTACTTCAATTAAAACCCTTTCCTCCCCAACCATTTCTAGCACCTCTATGTTTGTTTTTCTATCCACCCAGCTCACCTTCTCCATTCTACGCCACACCCACATCTCAAATCCCTCCAATCTTTTGATGTCCTCTTTTCGTAAGGTCCATGTTTCACACCCATACAGCAAAACAATCCATATCTGACGGAACCGAGACTCAAACCCGGGTCTCTCAGTTGACGGTCGGTTGCTCTATCCATTGAGCTATTCCACCAGAACATTTCTTTATGCCATTTGATAGATTTTGTAGGCAAAGGGCGCGTGAGTTCGTCCGATTCAGCGGTATCGCTTGACTTTTTTCATGTCCATTTCTCCTTGGGAATTTTCCTAAGTGCACGCCTTATCGTGCCTAGTCACCTCAACCCTTTTCCTTGTAAATAAAGAATTGGTTATTATTTCTTCCACTCGACAAAGTCTTTTTTTAAATTGTGGATTTTCAAGAGCAACTAAATAAGAATCATGTTTTTAAAAACGAAAATTCCTTAGGAATCGCATCGAGATGACGTACAAGAGAAGAATTAAAGTTATAAGGACGTGAGACAGGAAAGTAACGGTGTTGAGGGATAGAGTTATAAAAGCGAAGACGCAGTGGTGTAAAGGAAGAGTGGTTGAGGTGCGAGGTGAGGTATTCGAGAAAGGCAGTGCGTATCGACCATTCTTTCTCTTGGCGTCATCCCACCAAAACCCAACCGACGCTCTAAAGCGTGCCCCTACTTATCCAATCTCTACCACTTTCATCCATTCTAATTTTCTCCTCCATGAATTATTTCACATGGGGTTTGCCTTCCCATTCACGAACCCCGCGGTTTCTTCTCATAATTACACTTTGCTTTCATTTTCTCTAGGTCCACATCGGTGATAAACACGGCATCGCATAGTGCAGGAGACAATTTGGGGGGCAGTGGAAAAAGTAAAGAGTGACGTTTCTGAAATAATTTTTCGTGGAAGACGCGAGGAAATGATTAATGGAAGAATTATCGCGGCGAAGGTGTAATGAGCGTGTTTATAAAGGGAGAGGAAGAACGATAAACAGCTGGTTTAATGAGGCGAATCAGATGACAAAGAGATATCAAATGTGTAGGGATTAAAGAGGAAATTTAAAAAGATGTATGGTTAGGAATGTAGAGATAGATATATAGATGCTCTCATCAAAAAATAACGCACAGAAACTTTTTACAGAAGTATTCAAAGATTTAGAATGGCTTTAAGTTTAAACTGTGCTAAAGCATCCGTCATGCATATGCATTGTAAAAGGAAGCTGAAATAACATAAACAAATAATTCACTTTTAAAGCATACACAAGATGAGAACGAAGTGGACGTTAAAAAACAATAATATCACATACACTGCTAACCATGTAATCCCAAAGAAAACTTACACTTTCTTCGTTTACCAGTAACAAAGGCTGTCAAACAAGTGTCTTTTTATCCGACAAATTTTCAATATAGAGGTAACATATTTTGACTAATATAAACAGACGTTCCCTTAGAGAGAGTTAAATTTGGCTTAATTGAGTATATATTGCCTTTTATCAATTCAAACTTAATTTCTCTACCAATGACAATTGGAATATTTCAATTTATACAGTAAAGATATGAAAATATTGTATATAAGCAACGCAAATTAGCAAACTTATCCCGAAAGGAAACTGCGTGAGTGATGCAAATTTAAGTATTAAAATTTCCGAAAGGTACAGAATCAACAAGAAAAATACGAAATCCATCCAAATATCGCAAACTTGAAAGTAGCATTAAACTTTTAGTATGGGAAATGTAATTCAGGGTACTGTTGACGCCGGATTTCTAACTTTCATTATTAGTAGTAGTAGTAGTAGAAGTTTATTTAGAAAATTATTCTAATAATTACAATTTTTATAAAGAAAATGCAATAAGACAACAATATTATAAATTCACAGATATAGCAAACAATGATAAAAGATATAAGGAATCAAGAAAAAAAAATTGAACGGCTGAACAATTTACACATCCATATACATTATCCTTATTTCCTTTACAATTATTGAAAAATGTAATGTAATTTCACGAAACAAACGAATCATTACTTAACAGTTTGTCCACATTGAAGACTGCCGAATATAAATTAGCCCTCTAGATCTGGATGGATATTTCTTAGTATTGTATTAGATTTCATTCATAGAAATGTCCCGTTATTGACCTTTGCGAACTTTCGTGAGTTTTAACAACTCGCTATGAAAGTGGTTTGTGATTTCACTTTATCTTTTTCTTTTCAAACTGATGATCAAACTTTCAAACTGATAATCCCTGATGCGAGTTGCACTTCTTTTACCCATACATTCGAATTTCCACACCCTTTAATTTCTTCATTATACAATATGTTTTCTGGAATATACCTACTCATCTTAATAACATTTCTCATTTGTTTGTTCCCTCTATTTTCCGCTTCTGTGTTTATTTCTCTTTTCTCCTTTATGATTGCTTACGTTAGTTTAAAATGGTACCCATCCGCCTTAAAAAAAGGAAATTATCTGATTTATTTATTGGTGGATTGCGTTAATTCAATATAAATATTGCAAGTCCTCTCACAGAAAATTGAGCAATAATGCATACCTGAGTTTAGTTTGTTGTAGGTTCTAGATGAGGCTTTAAATTCTTACCTAAATTAAATTTAACATAAAACATTATTTAAGATTTACTATTCCAAATGACCTCATAAGAACTAGTCTTCCAATGAAAGCTCGTTCATTTCCCATAAAATTTGCCTTAACTCAATATGATCAAACTAGCATTCATACGAAGGTACCTTAAAATAATTCAGTCTTACCTTGTGCATGATTTAACGTCTTTTCTACTCGTAGATCACCTTCCTGAGATGTTTCATTTGAGATGATATCTAATTGTTTTATGATAATTTATTTTATACTGCTTTTATCTTTAAAACTGACCCAAGAAAGGAAAGCATAGTATTGAGTTTAAACAGTGCCTGAATGTCATGTAAGGTTCGATTTAATCATCGAGTCAATGGAAACACATTATGCTTTGATTGCATTTTCCACGAAGTTAATGGATTTTCAAGCAATTGAGTTCAAAAGTCCAAAATCCGAAGTGAATTTGATCGCCTGCCATTAATTTCCTAGTGGTGGCACGGACTCCCGCTAAAAGAAAATAGAAAATGCTTTGGATTTAAAAATTCGTACAGAAATTGAAAGTGTGTTCGCATTTTCAGTAAATCGACAATTACTTTTGAAACCCATCTAGTCCCATATTCGATCGATTTTCTAAAATGAGTTTTTAAATTTCGAGGGATTTTGTTTAAGTATGAAAAGTTGAAATTCGATTCAGAATGTCAATTCATTAGTCTAACTAAAAAGAAAAAAATTTCTTTTTGAATGATTTCGTCGTTTTTCCTATGATCGTGGCATTGAAAATACTATTTGATTCACGAGGACGTAGTTAGCAATAACGTTGAATGGGATCATTTTCCTTAAGTATTCTTTCTTTCATCGAAGAAGTAACTTAAAGTAAGTTTTTTTTATTTCTTTTGCAATTGGGGCGATCATGCGAGGATAATAACTAAATAATGCATAAGAAATTGAAGTAAAATAGACACCTGACTTCATTGAAAACTAAGAAACTACATTGCGGATGCTATATATGTGCTGCTTCTAATTATAGTCTGGAAAAGAAGTAATGACATCCGCGGGGAGCAATAACGTTTTTATGATTTCTCTCGCGAAATGTAACAGGGACGCATCTGCAATAAAAAAAAGAAGTCCAAGATAATGAATATCTGGCAACATATGATTGAGAGGTCACGTTGTAGCATGAATGTCAAAGGAATGCTTTGCTTACACATCCTAAACTGGGCCAACTAAGCGACGATCCTTATGATTTTCATCCGAGAGTACATTACCCCATTTTTTCTGTTTCCATTTCGCCTCGCAGGGAAAAAAAGCTCGTAATTTTCTCGTGTCGGAGTATTGGCGCATGTTTACGAGTCAAATTGTGAAATGAAACAGCTTTTTTGTGAGGCCACGTTGTTTTATTATATTTTCACGAGGGTCTGCCTGTTGGACCGAGAGATTTGACTCTGAAAGAGTAAATTTTTAAAGAGGTGAGGATGTGTTTAAAGTCCTTCTTGCCGCTGCCGCGGGTTTAGATATTACCTCAGCTAACAGTATGGAGTTCTTGGACACAATTCATATGCACAAGAACACAAAAATATCTTGAATTACTAATATCAATCTACTTGAGCATGATTTACTCATCACCTACGTAACGATTCCAGATTCCATAAAAGCCTCTTATATTAGCAGAATAAGTTGATTAACACTACCACATCTTGGATGTTTTCGATTGGGTTTTGCTACTGGATAAAGGGAAACGTATCTTTCATTTACTAGTATTCCAATCTTGTTCATAACAGTGAGATACGACAGATACTGAGCTATAAATGATGCTGAATAAGATCATTCATATTTGTCTCTCTTAACAGAGTATAATGCAAAGTGTCGCTCATTGGGTTGACAGGGGTTTTCCTAAAATAATTCGTTGCTATTGCTTTCCCTTCTCCCGTCACATCCCCAACTCCCTATAACTCCACTATTCGTATTTGCGTATTTGTGGTCTGATGATTCCTACCATTGTTTGATAATGGAGAGTGTTTCAGTTGGACTTGGACATAATTATTTCTATCCTCATCCTCATGAACTTATACTCAGTAATCCATCGGTTATACGTATAATTAAATGTGACTATGCTTCTTAATTTACCTTAAATCGTCGAGTACAAATTAGTTTCCCTCTCTCCTCAGTCCAAATCAACGAATGCGTAAAAATCCGATGAGAATGTCGTCATAATTCAATGCTGTCCATTTTCCCCTTCTTTTGTTATCAGTAATGCGTCCTTTTCTGTTTGGGATTTTTCGTGGCGCTTCACCTGGTGGCCGAAAACAAGGTTGTATCCATCGAAACGAGAAACCAATTTGTTCCGACTATTTTATCAGTATGACAAAGTAACGCCATTTATTAGTTAGTTATATTTTTAGAAATAAGGAGTAATTACATAGCGTTTGTTAATAAGCAAGTCATATTTATGACAAGTTTCTGTGATGGGAACGCTTTAATTTGTTTCAGTGACAATCAGTCATTCGATTTCATACAATAATCTTCAAAGTAATCATAATGAGAAACTTTCAACCGTATTTCATTTTATTTTGACGCAAAATACCATCTATAGGTATGATGGAGTGTGTATCTGTGATTACAAACCATTAAGAAAAATTGTAAATTCAGTGAAAAACTTTAGTGTATAAATGAGTAAACATAACTTATCTGCGAAGAACTTTCATAAAATTGAAAAATAGATACTTCATTAAATTAATACGATCCAATGGATAATGAATTATTCTTCGCAAACGCGGATAATATCGTTATCATATTGTCCAAACTACCTGATATTACCTAAATTGCATATAGTATCAGAGAAATAGATGCTAGAAATATCGGTTTTAAGAATTCGTTTTTTCCGCGAACGACGCGCGAGAGTAATTGATTGGGGGAGTAGAGTGATGGTGCATTCACCCCCTGCCACGAGACTACAGGCGGCTTGAAGGGTATGTATGTACATCAAATAAATTCAAATTCAACTTATCGGCGCATTCGCATTAAACCTATATAATAACTCGGGCAGTGAGTTCTATTCATTCATTCATTGTGGCATTCAGAAACTCATACGATAGTTCAAAATGCATATTTTAGGCTTAATCTGGCAGAATTCCAGAGGAAAGCTGGTTACTAAAGGCATTTAATCAACATATGTATTACATACACATCCTAGTTTTTACACTTTTTACAAGTTGCATCATTATGTAATGATGATTTTTTTACCGTGAGCTTCAGTCGAAAAATACTGCAATATAAGACAAGAAACAAATTGAATATTGAAGAAGAACTCTCAATTTACGGTCGGTCACATTTAACAAAATGCCCAACTATTGTAGACAAAAGAAAACACCATTGGACACAAAATGTCTTTCTTAGATTTTGAGGTTGGTTTTGGTACTCCTGAAATATTGGGAGTGACTCCTCTAAATCACTTGAAGATTTTTGCGAAAAAATCACCGCCATCTCTTCCGTTTTTTAATCAAAAAACACTTCGTAACGATCGCCGCATTTTGAGACCATTTATATCTAGTCACATCTGTTTTCCTTCGATACTCAAAGCCGCTTACTGGAGTTAAGTTACGTTTTGGCATTATTCGAAATGAACACCCGTTTAAGTGAGACAATACGTGCAAAAGCAATGCATCGAACCCTATTGCAATGCTCCAGATATCCAAATACGAGAGAAATTTTAATTCCCGAAAACAATGATGGAACTGTTTATATTTTAAATAAATGCGTTGAAATACATTTTCATTCGATTTCTTCGATCATAGATTAACCAGAATAAAACTCTAGATTTTATATGCCTATATATAATTACACTTCACTTATATATAATTAAAATATTATAATTCACTTATTTATCCTTCGTGAAATTCCGGCCCACTTAAATTCAGGGCACTTCAATTCAAAATAATATAACAGGTAACGATTTAAAAATATAAATGAATTAGAAAGACGTATGCAGTGAAAAAGTAAAAATGATCTCCGCAAAAGCATATAATTCATTTTATTAGAAACCTCTTGTCAAATTATGTTAATACAACAGGTATGTAAAAATTATTTATAGTAAAATGAAGCAAGTATAACTGTTGTTTTGTTAGACTATTAATTGCGAACAATATGTACAATGTGCGAGCCGTCCATCTCCTAATATTGGATTTATAATCGGGCGGTCAGAAACTGAGCTTAAAACATTTTATTTTCTGTTCTTTGCAAGAAATATTATTTTATTAACAATTATTTTCTGGTTCTTACCTCGGATTCGCCACGTAAATTAGTTGACTAAACAGTAAATCCAACCTCGGTGTAATCGTATTAAGGAATAGCAGCCCTTTTATAAATCAGAGGATTTTTGTGTTAATATTTTCACAGCATTTTGAGTGAGGTCATATTACGACAAAAACTACATCATAATTTCTTTCCATAATAGGCTTGAACTCGAAATCTTGCTATTGGTTGTTATTTTTTAACAAAAATAACGTTACATGAATTATGTATTCGCAGCATTCTCTGTTATTATGTCCACGCCTGTACCGCTTCTCGACTTTTGTTTTAACATTTTTCATGTATATATAATCATTTCCATACCAAGGCATGTGGGATAATGGGTGATGGTGATGCAGACTCGATAGTATTTGATCATCCAAAAAAGCGGCTCCTCTCTTAGGATGTATCTCGAGCGTGATAACTTTATTCTTGTCATTATCTCTTCAGCAAGGTCTCTTTTTTTAAAACACATCCCCCTAGCAACAGGAAACATAAACACATTTCGTTTGAGTATCACCATTAGCGGGAGATAAGAGCGTTGGCGGGCTTAATCTTGCACCTTGGCGACAGTCGGCAGTCCGCCCTACTCTACATCGAAGCATTCCATACGCGTGCTTATTCAAAACGCCCAAACAAAGCCGAGCCTTTGATATCACAAATATCTTATCAGGACTTGCACCGCACGTCCCACCTCTACATCCTCTCGTCCTTCCATACCATTGTCGTCCCTGGGGTAAGGTACTCTCCAGAGAATGAACCCTTCCACTCGCCCTATTGCCACGGCTGTAACTCACCCCCGCCCGGGCTGACCCCTCCCCACAAAAGAGCAAAATGCTGTACGCAGGGACGTGCGAAGGGGGCCGAGATAAGGAAAATGGATTTAAAGGAGAGATGGCGAAGATGAGATGTACACCGCCTTAGTGGGGTATTAAAGATGTGTGCTCGCGGATGGAATATCGACGGCAGTAATCGTGGACTAGTAGCGGATATATTTTTTATGCTCCAGTTTACTGCGAAGAGAAAGCAACCCAAATGGAAGGGGAGAGAGTGGTTGGGAGATATCAGAATTCGAGGTGATCACACCTCACCTTCATCTCACTCTGTTTTCTTCTTTCTTTCCTCGTCGCTTGAGGAGACCCCGTCGAAGATTTTTGAGGAAGAAGTCAAACAGAAGGCCCAAAACAAAAAATCAGTCAGTCAGCGGATAGAAAATTGCTTTATGAATCATAAAGAACCTTCGTTTGAAATTTTAAATTTGAAAATTTTCTTCTTACTTTCGTAATTTGTAAGGCATCTTTAAATTGGGATGAAATATTTGCTAAAATCGCCCGTCTGTAAGCCTTCCTTTAGTAATCATATAGATGTGTGTATATATATATATATATATATATATATATAACAACAATATTATAAATTCACAGATATAGCAAACAATGATAAAAGATATAAGGAATCAAGAAAAAAAAATTGAACGGCTGAACAATTTACACATCCATATACATTATCCTTATTTCCTTTACAATTATTGAAAAATGTAATGTAATTTCACGAAACAAACAAATCATTACTTAACAGTTTGTCCACATTGAAGACTGCCGAATATAAATTAGCCCTCTAGATCTGGATGGATATTTCTTAGTATTGTATTAGATTTCATTCATAGAAATGTCCCGTTATTGACCTTTGCGAACTTTCGTGAGTTTTAACAACTCGCTATGAAAGTGGTTTGTGATTTCACTTTATCTTTTTCTTTTCAAACTGATGATCAAACTTTCAAACTGATAATCCCTGATGCGAGTTGCACTTCTTTTACCCATACATTCGAATTTCCACACCCTTTAATTTCTTCATTATACAATATGTTTTCTGGAATATACCTACTCATCTTAATAACATTTCTCATTTGTTTGTTCCCTCTATTTTCCGCTTCTGTGTTTATTTCTCTTTTCTCCTTTATGATTGCTTACGTTAGTTTAAAATGGTACCCATCCGCCTTAAAAAAAGGAAATTATCTGATTTATTTATTGGTGGATTGCGTTAATTCAANATATATTTTTAAACTAAATTAAGTTCCGTCATGCTTGACGGGGTCGTTTACTAGTGTATATATTTTACATAAATTTTCGAGTATGGGTTTCCAGTTTTTGTAATTCCTAAATAAGATGAATGAAAAACATGGCAAAACTATCACTGAGCGTGTAAGGTTTGAGGAGCGTATACTCGAGCACGTTTGAGGAGCGATATCTAAAGGGAAAAGTGAATAAAAAATGTAAAGGTAGTTGGAGCTGCAAAACATTTTAAATTTGTAGAAACTTGGTTAAGAATATCCAGCGCCATATATGCACGAGGCATAAACGGTAAGAAATATTGGGACTCTGACCACCTTATGGGCGGATCTTTGGTCTGAGCCAAATTAAGCTACTACACAGAGCTGTCTCACCCCGTTTATAGAAAAGCGTTGTTGCCAACGCGACTGGTGGCTTCACTCCGTTTATAGGGAGCCCTGTTGCCAAATCGACTGGCGACCCCACTCTCTTGACGAAAAAGCGATGTTGCCAAATCGACTGATGGCTATTCTTTGTGGATGCGATCACCGCACATAACGATATAGGAGCATACAGCCTACAGAGCGATGTAAGGAAGGAACTTGTTAATTAACCAGCATTATGGTTGATGCTGTCATAAATGCTACCTATCGAAAGAAATAGGCTCTTGAATTTGTAATTCAAATTAAACATACGATATATATATAAATTGTACCATTCATAGAAGGAGTTTGAAGAAATTGGATACGTTTATGAATTAGAAGTTTCAAATACTTCTAAAGCCGTTATCGTCTTGGTTTGCGCAGACCCTCTGTGACCAGTTCTTGAAACGACAGAAAGAAGCTTCAAGTTTATCCAGGCCTTGATTCCAGAACTGGTCATAGTGGGCGGTCACCGATTAAAACGGCTTCATTAGCGATTTAACCACCAAACGCACTTTGAGGTTGTAGTAAATTTAAAGTGATAGTCTCCGATGATATTTAAGGAACAAATAATAGCCACTGATCTTTAATTATTTTATTCATTTATTTGCACGATTGGACTACAGCTACGCTCCAGGCCAGGTGGTAGTCATCTTTTCAGGGGGAGAAGGAAATACAACACCCTGCCTGGTATTCACCCTAGTCGGGAGGGAAACCCCCCAGTTTTTTATTTAATTTTATAATTTATTCTGTTATTTTCCAGAATTTATGACTTTATGGTTGGAATAATATTGAGATTTTGAAGAATATTACTAAATTTATATAGCGCAATACAAAATTTACTCATAATGATTATATATACAAAATCCGACACCAAGCATGCTATGCGTAACGCCCTCAGCAATTTTAAGGAAAAATGTCTTGGTAAATGCTTTGAAGAGGACCCCAAATGTTTCTGGTCCCACGTTAGAGATGTACAGGGAAAGATACAAACGGTAAGCTCGTTGAGAGATAGCGACGGAAATGTAACTTGCGATGCGAAGAGGAAAGCGAATATATTAAATATCCTTTATCAAAGCGTATTCACGGGCGATAGTTGCAGAGATACCCTTCCGGAGTTTAATACGCTCTCGTCGATGGAAAGTATATGCTTCACTGATGATGGAATTGCAAAACTATTACGTAATATTAAGCCAAACAAATCGCCAGGTCCAAAGGGTATTCCGGCTAGAGTATGGAAGGAAATGGCAGAAAGCGTAGCCCCTTATCTCAAAGTTATATTTATCAAGTCCATGCACGAAGATAGATTCCCAATAGAATGGAAGTCAGCGAATGTTACGCCTGTTTATAAAAGTGGATTGAGGGAGAACCCAGGAAATTATAGGGCTATCTCATTAACGTCACTCTCCGGAAAAGTAATGGAGCACGTCGTTGTTAGCTCACTTATGAAGTTCTTAGATAGCAATCGTTTCCTCAGTAAGAACCAAGACGGATTTAGAAAGGGCCGATCATGCGAAACTCAACTAGCTCTCTTTGTCCATGATATCTTAAAGTCTGCCGAAAGTAAAAAGCAAGTGGACGCTATTTTCGTTGACTTCAAGAAAAGTTTCTACAGCCCCCCCCCCCGTACAAATTAATTTACAAACTAAAATTAGCAGGCATCAACAAGGAAATAATGGAATGGATCAAGAATTTTCTACACGAGAGAGAACAGCAAGTGGTACTTGTTGTCGTTAGTTCGGATAAAGTCAGAGTCACTTCAGGTGTACCTCAAGGCAGTGTAATCGGACCTTTACTCTTCCTCATTTATATCAATGACCTAAGCGATAAGATCGATAGCAATGTGAGGATATTTGCGGATGATTTGGTAATATATAGAGACATATCAAGTGACGAAGATAGTGCTTCACTCTCAAACGACTTAGCTCATATACAAATGTGGTGCGAAAAATGGCAACTAGATCTTAATGTAGATAAATGCTCTGTAGTAAATTTCTTCGAAAGGAAACAATTGCGTCAGAACCACTCGTACAAAATTAGTGGAACCAATTCAAATGTAGTCGACTCAGTCGAATATCTTGGAATCACCCTTACCAATAACTTAAACTGGAACACACACATTCGAAAAATATGCGGTAAAGCAACTAAAAAGATCGGTTTTATAAAGCGTATTGTAGGTAGATGCGATGAAAAAGTTAGAGAGATTGAGATTAGAGTTAGAGATTGCACGTTAGTTAGGTCCCATCTGGAATATGCGGCGAGTATATGGGACCCAGCGGATGAAACGAACTCTCGCGAACTCGAGAATGTGCAGCGTAAGGCGATACGTTTTGTTAAAAATTGCTGCGATAGAGAAGCAAGCGTAACGCAAATTCTCTCAGACGCTGGTTGGGAATCCTTGAAAGAAAGGAGATTAGAAGCTAGAGTGCGATTGTTAGATAAATTCAGAGAAACTACATTTTCGGAAGACGTAATTGATATTATGCGACCCCCCTGCTACTTTGGCCGATCCGACAGTGAGCGTAAAATAAGAGAAATAGACGTGAGGACAAGTTGTTTCAGGGACTCTTTTTTTCCGCGAACGATACGCGGTAATAATAAATTAAAGACGTAATTCTACTCTTGGTGTTTAGACCCCCTGCCACACGCCGGAAGGCGGCTTGCAGGGTACTTATGTAGATGTAGATATTTAACCCTCTAATTCTATATTGGCGCAAGATACACTTATATTACATGAAAGCATGATGTAATCTCTTGGTTCGCTAGAAATTCATTCACTGTCTCTATTAGACCTCACAAATCAACTCATTCATGCAGTGTACCATTGGGTGCATAAAAGGGTACCTCTTTGATATAAATATCACAGCGTTAGGACCGAAGCCAACTGTAATTACCAGTGGAAGGTGTAGCGGAGAGACGCAAAAGTCGAGGAAGTTTCTTTATTGGAGAAGCAGAAAACGGCAGAGTTCTGAGAAAGAGTGAGGAATGGAGAGAGGAAAGACTATTAGAAAAGTTTGCAAAAAATAAAGAAAGGAAAGGTGCGAAGAAGTTGACCTAAAGAGGGGAAGGCAAAAGGAAATGTAAACCGCAAGAAAGGAAGAGAAAAAGAGAATGGAGGGATAATGGTTTAAGGGAAGTCAATCTACAGGAATTGTGCATGCTCGAAAAAGTTCAAGAGATTAATGAGGGAAAGTTATAAAAAGCGGTTGTAGATCTTTTAAAGCAGACTGAGGCTGTAAATTTTCTCAAGAATTGTAGTGTCGATGGTTCTACGGTCACTTAAATACTGAGATTTCTTTTATCAGAGTTCGAGGAAAGGAATTTCCGCTCCTCGAAAATCTATTCAATAAATAATTATGGGGAACGTTGCACTTAAGTATTAATATTAAGGTAAAGTGCAAACTAGTTCGTTATATTACTGTTCTATAGCAATATAAAAAGGAATTATATCCAGATAACCAATTTCCCTTCATAATGGACATGGGTATGTGATCATTATTTTACCAAGTATGAAAGTGAGCTCCCATTTCTTCTCATAATCTTTCCCATTGATGTTCATTAGACTTGATCAGCAGAATTATATCGAACAAGTGCATCTCTAAAGGTCGTTTTGATGAATTTACAATTTCTATTATTTCATTGGTTTATGTTTGAGATTACCAACTCTGACTATCTAACTTATCTTCGTAGTGCTTCATTCAACAGCGTTTACTATCCATGAATCCGATTCAAAGTTTGCTAAAAATACAATTGGTAGCATATTTTAATAAAATATGATAAAAATCTGCAAGTGAACACCTGAGTATAGTCAAAATTTAAGAATTTACTCAGTTAATCATGTCAATGATGTTATAAAATAATATGTCGAAACCTAAGGATGTTGATATTTAATATAAAATGAGACTTAACATAGGCAGAATCTTAAATTGAGATACGATATTCCATTGGAGATATATTACAATTGATTAATCCAATAGGAATTTTCTTGAGTTAAATATATGGGTCCAATGCTTTATGAATTAAATGGATTACTTATTACTGGTCCAGAAGTAGAAAACTAGGTATTTTACATATACTCAAGCGATATGAGGAACCTTTCGGCACATGGATACGTATTTATTTCTTGATTATAAAATCACAAATATCGTTTTGTCTTTATAGTGAAATTAATAAAGTATAACATAGCAAATATATAATAAAGAGCTGAAGTCGAACACTGAAAGCGTAATAAAAGTAAACCAAGATGATGCGACTCAAAAAGGAATTAAGAAAAAGGATTAAAATATACGATATGCTACATGAGATGAATCGCATTCACTTAAAATATTTAGGTAACGAAAAAATGGCTCCAACTAATGGCAATTGGAAATGATTAATAGGGCGATGGTGACCAAATAAGAATTATTATTGACAAAAGCAATTTGACTGTGATTGCTTGCAGAGAATACATGTACTGTAGCAGTGCTAGTCTCCACGTTGAATTATTCTCGAATACATTGAATTTTACAATTAAAATCTAGGATTAGAAAATATGGCAGAGCTCTAGTGATGTCTGTGAAGAAAAGAAGGTAAGCGTCAGAAGGCACGATAAATCGGAAGATAGACTCGGACGAGGATTGGAAAGGAGGGAAAGCTAATTCGTCAATTGTATTCCATCCTCGTAGGTCCCTTTCTCTTCCCCCGGCAACTGTACGCCAACGAGACCCACTTCCCACGCCTTCTCCCACGGGACTTCCTTCCCACGGGAATACTACGCTACCTTGCCCTTATGCCCTCTCCCTCATTTCCCTCAGGTGTTGTATCAGTATTTTGGGAGGCGTGTATGTGAGTGTGTGCGAAAGGGGTTTGTGTGAGTAGGGGAAGGCGCTATGGAAGGGGATCCTGATTGATTTGCACTCCCTGGCTTCTTTTATCATTCCGTTTGGGGAGAAAGAGAACGATTTTTCCGGAGAGGTGAAAGTTTATGAACTGGAGAAGCAGTATCAGGGAAGATTTATTCAATCCGTCTCGCTTTTCGCTGCTTAGTGGGAAAATTTGCAGCTTTGTGTTCTTAAATAAAAACTCTATCATCTGATAGGTTGTGTTTAGAACGTTGTTTCCTTCAAAGTATCTTTCCCATGTCACTATCCCCTTTTTTCCTCTGTAAGAATAAAGGACGTATGTATCTTTTTTCTCTTAAGGAAGAAAAACGTTAAAGCTACTCGAATAAAAATTGAAAAATTTATCATTTTATGCTGTACTGTATATGAATTCCTTATATAATAAATGAGCCATGAACCTCTCATGTAGTCATTTTTTATATATTTTGTACTTATATTCTTCTACTGCAGCAGTTTTGCACTTACACCGTCATTATTATCCGTTAAACAGTGTCTTCCGAAACGTTCTGCCATTTCATTTTCTTCCAAAAACATAAATCAATTGCCTTCTATTGTTTGTTTCTTCGACGATTTAGATACATACTGAATTGGTGAACCAAATTTAACAGTAACATTCTTTGCTTTAACTATTTCTTATAAAGGCAAGGTATTATATAAAGGCACTGAAAGATTGCTTAATTCCATCCATGTTTCATTCCATGAGACTTTCTCATATGCAAATTGAATCTCTATTTTGTAGGAAAGAAGCAGCTAACATATGGATTCATGGAGTGTTTTAATTTGAGAATTTGCAAATTCATCAACGACTAATGGATTTCGATTTAGAAAAGTCAAGTTTAAGACCATATAAATGTCACCGAAGGTGTGCTGCTCTTCCGACGTAAGTCAATTCTTCCATCAACGCCACCGTGCGCTGTTAGGGATAATACACTTTTCTGTAACCATGTATTCAAGTAAAAGCTTAATTTACATCCTTCAAAGTTTTTCGTAACAACGAATGTGGGAATACGTTTACCTCGTAATTAACACCATAAAATGATTGCTTCCCTTTAAATATTGCAACTTGATTATATTTGGAGCAGCAGAAATTTGCATTTGCAGAAATCATTTTGTTCTTAGATACTTTGATAACGCTTTCAAATTGAAATACCAAATATTATTCACAAAGTGTGAATATGTATTGTTACTTTTATCCGACCGTTGACCTTCGTAATCATTGGGTCATAAAAATTGTGGGGGGATGGATCTATAGCAATATGTATATAGCAGTTAAGTATTATAATGTACTCTTGGAGTACATTTGAATTGGAATGACTATAGAAGCAACGTCTAGACTTAAACCCAGGTGGCCTTGAAATCCTTTTGTTTTCGTTTTGAAAATCTTTCCTTTTCAATACGTCCATTCGTCTCTTTTTTGCGCTAATATTTGAAGATTGTCTCTGTACCACCAATTGCACCAATTTCATGCATATCTCTGTAGTATGACCTGAGGCGATTGAATTTCATTGATACCCCTATTAATATTATTTACCTCCCATCGAATCTCACTTTCTCATACTTAAGTAATATTCCTAAAGTACATGCTACAGAAGTATGCAATAGGAACTGTTTGTTGGGAAAATTCAGTCAATTTAGCAATTCTTAGAAAATTGTATAGGAAATTATACTGACAAATTTTAGCGACGTTAATGAACTCCTATAAGGAAATATATTTCATAGGTATTCCTTGATTTCATTGATTGACTTTATTGATATTGATCCATTGTCTTAATGCTTTTTTACCTATTAATAAATTATCATATTTTATGGAATTATTATTATTTTATATTTTGATGGACAGCGATTATTAATTTATTTTCGTCGAGAAAATGAGAATTCGGAATTTATTGAATCCTCTTCCATTTTCTTTTTGATATCAGCCTAAATTCTATACTCTCTCACCAAAGAGTTTTAAGTAAAAGCTTCCTGTAGTTTATTTGCTTACAATACTCCTCTGAAATCAATATCAAGTTCAATTTGCTTTCCTTTTTGCTTTGGTGGGATTTAAAACTAATAAACATCATCGACATTAATATCTTAATTTTATAATGTTCAAATACAGTGCAAATCTAATTGTCCTTATCCAATTTACTTAGTGATTTTGTTTAAGTTTATAACTGTAACATAGTAATGTGTTCACAAAAGTAAAATTTAATAGATTTTGATATATGTGATAGGAACTTTATCAGAAATGCATGCGAAAGAATGTTTTAGGTAATTTTCTAATAGGTTTCCATAAATAAGTAATTGCTTTTCTCTCACTAACAATTTATATTTCGGTTTATTGTTAATATATCAATGTTTAAACTTTATTTCGATAAAAAAACTCCTTTCGAACATCTTTTTGACCAAATATACCGGAGAAATTTTTATTCGTAATTTTGTAGTTTTTATCTAAAATTACAATGAAATTAAATCAACTTAAATGCGATTGTAATACAAAAATTTGGTAGTTTTTACGAACTTAAAAAGTAGACTTCGATATTAAAAATCAGTATATAATTCTAAATTCAGCTTCTAATGATGCGCGAAAAAACTTACCCTATTAAATTTGTAACTTCTCGTTTAAAGAGTTATCGGGATTCAAGGTTTCTTAGCAATAATAATGTATTCGGTAGCCGTTTCTAATTCAAATTTCCGCAGCAAAACGTTTAGCGAGAGGGCCTCGGCGTTACTTGGAAGAGAATTCCCTTCCCAGTCATAGAGTCATAACTTTCTCCCTCAACGGAGACCAAATGAAATGCGTACATTTTCCCTCTCCAAGGTCGGAGTTTTAGCGCATCTCTGTTACAGTGCGATTCCCTTCCCAAGAAGATCGTAAGGAAAGGAAAAAAATGAATAGCGGTGGCCGCATCACGCCTCTCTCTCTCTCTCGACAAACATAAACATAACCTCGGCTCTTTCCCCTTCACCACCTTCCGTGTAAACCACGTCCTTAATAGGTGTCCCCATCTGCTGCTTGTTCCACTGACATCCTTCAAAATAACGCCCCCAATCCTATGTTCTACTTCACCTAACGTTAGATGTACATCTCAAAGTCTTCAATTACGAAAGAATGTTCACGCCGTAAGGTTCTCCTTCCTTATAATTCTCTGGATTTATCTCAGTACCTCATAGGGATTGTTCTCTTTCTGAGAACTATTCGATTATTACAAAGAATGAAATATAAAACGTTACTATAAATGTAATCATTGTGTCGTTCATAATAAATTCGTGGAGAACTTGTAATACAAATACAGTTAGTCTTGTAATTATAGTTTCTTGGACCTATTTCCTTGTTACGTTGCTGGTATTGCTCCATTGAAATGATATAGCATGAAGCTGCAAGATATGTCACCAGAAGAAGCGGAAATGTGATCCAGATGAAGTAAAATGGAGGAAATAAAGCGTTTCTCTAAGTAGGGGAATTTCAAACTACGGCAATACCATTTTTCCCATAAAGTAAATCCTTTTGAGCTAGAATGAATCGATCGCCCCAAATCGCATGATTTCAAGTATTCCGAATGGATCAGTTCACATCATTGAGGTAATGTGTTTTTTTACGGTTCTTGGTACATTATGCAAAGTTTTCCGATGCTCTGGATTTTGTACAAACATCTCTAGTCAGGCATTGCATGATATATATACGGCCCAACTCCATTAATTTTGTTAAATCTTTCCCTTCTGATTGCTCTTCCGCAAATAGCTTAGAATCTCTCTATTTCAAAAGGTCACATATTCATCTGATTTAATTGAAAAACACTATAATAAATGAAAATGTCTTATTCACCGCTTGTTCACCTCTTTGAGTTCCTGGAGAGACGGCAAAGTATACGCACTTGCGTAACGCAAATTGCATACATTCACGGCGTTTAGCCTTTTTAGATATCGTGGAGCTTGCTTATCTCATTAAGGCTGAGATGACGACATAGGAACAAATTATTAATATGATAGTTAAAACAACTTGTACCTAAGAAAGAAAGCATGTTTCTTAAGGATATATATTTTGTTCTGAAAATGAAGGAGAATAGAAATTGTTGTTGAAAAATATGGGAAGAAGGTTAACATCTATTATAATATGTTTTCTAGATGCCAGTAAACAATACCATAGCTGCAATAAATCGACACCATATAAAGCAAACCCTTTGTAAATTTAACGCATGGCAGGAAGATCTTTTCCCCGTCATCGCTCAAAACATCGTTCGCTGTCACCACTGACGTCTCCTTAAAGTTCTTCAAAGTAAGATTCCTATCCAAAGCACCCAGTGTGAGGCAACTCAAAGCTGAGTACAAATATAGCGCCCGAAAAAGGAATAAATGCTTGTAAACTGCTACCATTCCGTGACCGCGAAAACGGAAATATTGGTTCCGAGTCGCTTTCCGAATATTTCTTAAAAAAAAACAAAACTGGTTCCAATTTGATGCTGTCAGCCGCAGCGGGAATGTGTTCCACGCTGTGAAAACAACTGGCTTTTATGATCTCTCCCTTATGGACTGCACATCCATTTGACAGCAATGCCCTCCTCCCAATTCACGCGAAAGAGAGAAAAATATTTCTTTGGCTATCGGTGATAGTTTTTCCACTGCAAGACAGACTTCGTATCAGGATCATAGCTATGATAACTGTAAATGGTTTACTTCTCAATGAAAATTATCGTACAAGCATAATCTCATTCTAATGGAAATACTTTAGCTTTATACTATCTGTAAATGCCTGGTTGAATGCGAAGTGATAAAAATTCGAAAGTTTACGCAAAGAGAGCGGTAGAAGACGGCGGAAAGAATTAGTTGCTAAATAACGAGAATTTGGAGTAAATATTCGGGGAATGCTATCGCTATCAAGTGCTATTGCTATCTATCTTGAATGATCGTTTATATATAATATATGCCAATCGGGGGCAATCCAAAGATTTGAGTACAAGAAATGTTAGAATAAGGAAATATATTTCATAGGTATTCCTTGATTTCATTGATTGACTTTATTGATATTGATCCATTGTCTTAATGCTTTTTTACCTATTAATAAATTATCATATTTTATGGAATTATTATTATTTTATATTTTGATGGACAGCGATTATTAATTTATTTTCGTCGAGAAAATGAGAATTCGGAATTTNTAATATTTAATATGATAGGGTTTCTATTATTAATGCTCTAAAATTCAAATGTCTCGTATAAGATTAGTTCGACGGTTTTCTAATAATTTGATGTCTTGTGGTTTTATGTATATCTTAAAAACAAATATTTTATCTCGCCTTGTAAAGGTTCCGAGAATTGGCATTGCCACATGGAGCAATAAACATCATTTTCGCCAATTTCATCAGAGAAACTATCGTGAGGTGACACACAAGGAAAACGTGACTTGGCACGTAAAGGCGAGCACTCAGGAAAGTCCAACGGGGCCGGGACTCAAACCCGGGTTTCTCCCGGGAATAGTGAGAGACCCGGTACGGGTCCGTTTCTCCTTTGGATATAGTCAGGTGGTTGACAGAATCGGTATTCTTCGTCCCGATTATAGCATTTTTATGAATAGGGAAGAATGTAAAGTTTTGAGAGTAACATTGTTGAAATTGGCGAGATGGGGAAGTGATTCTTTAGTTTTACGATTTAATCTTTCGACTGTTACAATCGGATGAGAACGGTTTATACAAGAACCTTCCTATTACTATTTTCAATTATAGTATACGGAGTAATTAAAAGTGGCACTGAGTTGATAAATTAGTCCTTTTTAATTTTTTAGAAATGAGCGAAGTTTTCAATGAAAAGGGATCCAAAGCATTTCATCCTCCGCTGCTAAAAGAGAGAACAAAATGAAGGAAGCAAAAGAATTGGGTTTTTCTAGCGAAATTCATTGATCGAAACCATCGAAATGAAAAACAAACAATTCGAAATGGTCAAATGGCTCGGTTTTCTTTCACTTCCATTTCCTTCTTTTTTGGCAATGAAATTATGAATGCCTGTAACTCCTTCATTCGGAAGAGTTGTAAAAAAGACATGTTTAAGAGGCGACACGAGTCCTCGTTCCGTGAAATTAGCCGTTTACACTGCTTAAATGAGAGCGTGAGAACGGCGAGCTGGCGTCGTTCGGTGGGCGCTATCGCTGTGCGGAACAGAGGCGGAGGACAAAGGGAGAAACTGAATGTGCAATCGCAAGTACTTTGAAAACAAACATTGAAATTTTTGCTGGAAATAAGAGCTCACTCGATAAGGAAGTAATGAGCTGGGATGAGGTTAGGAAAGACGAATGGAGTAATGATTTAAACACCTCGCCCCATAAGAATTACATAGAAATTATTTACGAGTGAAACTGAAATCAGATGACATAGCTCTTTGTTTTTCGAATATTTAAGAAATTAACGTTGATATCTTATAATGCCACAACTGTCAAATGTATTGGTCAAACAGCTGTATCGGTGTAATTAAAGAGAAGAACGCTGCCTTATTTACATGTCTCTTTATTTTTCAGAGTGAAATGTCATTTAAGTTGTTTGCCTGCCACAGAATATCCCACCTCCAAAAATTTCAAGTAAAAAAAACTTTCTGAAATAGTGGCGTAATTACTAAGTCGTATAAACAAAAAAGTAAGAAATATAGAAACCATTTCTAATCGAAAAATTGTGATTTAAAAAGATAATAGATTGGATAATCGATTAGATGGTAATAGCTTAGATGCTATTAGATAACCATTACGATTAAATATATTTTTATAATTAAAGCTAGAATGAAAACATGTTACTTGAAAAATAGTTAAACATAGTAACATAAACTCCCGACAAGCACTTTTCTCGGGATAACTTTATCGTTCAAATTAAAACAATCACAAAACTTGTATGCTATCCTATTTTGCTGAATTGCTCCTATCTTAATCTGTCTATATTGTACGTAATACTTTGTATAAATAGCTAATCATGCTTAGTTAATAAACCATGTAACACAATAATAATATTGATATTCTAAACAATCATCGAAGTTATATGGCACTTTTTTACCTTCTCCACTCTTTAACCAAAATTAGTAGGTAAACATTAGATAAAGAAATTGGATACTGTAGGGAAAAGAAAATTAAACCTAAATTCGTCAATTATCACAAAATAAAATGAAAACCTAAAACATTTCATATTTTTAATTGCTTTTGGAAGATTATTTTGACGAATTTCCTATTACTCTACAGTTTAAAGTTTTGCTTAAATTCTTATTGGAAATAATCCTCGTTTTCTTCGGAGAGTGAGTATTAAATGTGAAATTTTCAAAAGTAATAAAATGCTCAGACCAATTTTGCGAGCCTAATTACTGCTCCGCTGCATTTGTGTTTGCGTATCCTTACAAGAAGCTAAGCCTCCTCCCACATATTTAATATATTTGAGCATTTTTAGAATATTCAAGCAAAAGATCACTAAATATCGACTGAATGAACGTGAAAGTGAATATATGCTTATTCGCAAGAGAGTGTTTTCTGCTCGTTCTGTCTTTCAGAAGGGTAAAAAGGAACATCTTCACACTACCAATCGAATTTCAATCGAAATCGCTCGAAACTGATTTTTCTGCTCACGCCTTTTTCCTTCTCCTATCTTCTCATTTGCTCTCCTTTAGCCGTCCGCATGGAATTGTGGGAAACGTGCGAGTGGTCGGCGATTGTTACCACGGCATGTTTGTTATTCCGCACATTCCCTCCTCTGTTGATTCAGCGAGATGGAAACGAATAATTCCCGCGAATGAATTAGTCCGTCCCCTCTTCTCCTTTTTCCATTAGCACTTGCGCTAAACCAAGTGGCAGAACCTCACCCACTTGAAACCCCGCGGACGGAGCTGTGTTACCATAATCAGCGGCGTCTCTCCAGTGAAGAACAGTCGAGCGGTTGTGAATTGAGTTTCGAGGACGAGTGATCTACGAGAGCCCGACGTATTAGAAAGAGTGGTCGCACAGAAAGGAGATCTTAAGGACATACAATTCACTGTCAATGTTGCGGGGCAAGACACCTCTTTGCATCGCTTATTTTCAATTCATCTTTATACTCATCCATCTTAGCGCACAGCTTTCTCATCAGACGCACCTTCCTTACTATTTGACAAACAAACGTCCTCTCCCCTCTGCGTCAACCATATTTTTTAACTTCTATATGTATGAATCAGCTGATAGTTTCATTGCTTTATATATTTATATGTGAAACGTACGTATATTTTTACCGCACACTTATGATCCAATTTGACTCACCTTGTAGAATTTGGATTTTCTAGTTCTTAGATTGTTGGTTTAACAATATTAAATTGCATTATACATTTCATATCATTAGTTTGATGCATTGGTTTGATTTGATTTCATGATAAATTGTTGAAATAAAACCAAGGTTTTGAGCAACAAAGAACATAACTTTTACTAATCCACGATATATATCGAGGACAGTGATCTACGAGAGCCCGACGTATTAGAAAGAGCGGTCACACAGAAAGATCTTAAGGACATACATTTCACTGTCGATGTTGCGGGGCAAGACACCTCTTTGCATCGCTTATTTTCAATACATCTTTATACTCATCATACACATCATATACTCATCATACTTAGACGCGTCATATATTGTGAATTAGTAAAAGTTATCTTCTTTGTTGTTTAAAACCTTGGTTTTATTTCAACAGTTCATCATTATGTCAACATTCCTAAAGTAACGGCCTCCTCCGTGAATTTGACTTGATTTCAATCAATTTTTGTTCTGTATATATAATATACTCTGTGTTTTTGTGTTTTTTTACCCCCTTTCTTTGTGGGTGTTTTCCCACACAGCGGGGTTTTTGTCTTATTCAACCTTCGGTTGAGAAAAATGTTCCCAACAAACCTAATCATTTTGTTTTCATTTTGTTCCATCTTCCTACTCTAATTATTTAATTACTTTATTCTCTCGTACTAAACCTCAGTTGTCAATACATAAGCACGGTAAGTAAGTTACGAGACTTGTCAACTCGGCCTAAGCTCGCCTTAAAAAAGAATGCATTATTTTATTCCCCCTCAGCATTTCATCCACTACATTCAACCAGCATTTTCTGACTTTCTCTTTGTAGCCAATTGCATTCTCTTCATGCACAATTCCATTCTTTTTGGTTTTCCATACTATTTTCTGGAAGTATAAATACTACGATGAGGTGGAAAATCGAGGATTCTTTTGTGGAAAAATCAAAAGAGAATAGATAATCATCATAGAAAATAAGATTGAATAAGCAAGGCCTAACGGTTTGGAGTGCCTGGGTTTAGCACTCTCTGTTTGAATGACAACCATTCATGAAACAAATATGACCTGTCGAGTTAAAGTTGCTTGCGTATTGCAATATTTACGATAATAGATTTATCCAATTCTTGTTTTGCACAGGTTTCATTTCAGAAAATGCCGAAAATCGAATTCCGATGTTTACGCGCCCTAACATTGAACCAACAATTGCGAAATAGACTATCATAAACGGTCACATATTCAATAACACTTTTTACATGCCAAGTAATATCTATTTAGCTTTATGGTAAATACCGCGTAAGACATTAAAAAGCCGCCCAATGTATTTTCAACGGACGTATCTTGAAGCGGCCTAGCATCAAACCCAGGATTTATGTAATTTGTTCGGTTACTATTACAATTCAGAAGCTTCCCTATTATATATCCTTCGGGTTTTAAGGCGATATCTTTCCGAGAAGTAGCTAAATATATTAATCGAGTTTCATGTAAGATTTATATATCCTGCCCTGGCATCAAACTATGGACCATCATGTAACAAGACGGCCATTCATATTACGGTTTAGATGAACCCTAATAACTAACAATCAGGTATCAAGGATGATTCGAAACAGGAATTGGTTCAAATAGTATCCAAGTTTCCTGTGCATTTTTTAAAGAGTAAAGGTTAATTTGCATTGGCATCGAACCAAGGATCAATTATGAACTATACCCATTAATCCTATTCATTTTTCGAATTATAGGAATTTTGGTTTTCCGGAATGTGCCCAGAAAAAAATTTTAAAGCCACCCCATATAAATCATGCGAGCGAAATTTGATCCGTCCTAGCATAAGCCAAGGATATATGTGGGAGAAGTCCACTCATATTATAGTTTAGAAGCTCCTCTAGTAACTACCCGTCAGGCTTGATGGGGAGAACATATCGGAAAGTACCTCAAAATAGATTTAGAATTTCCTGTACATTTCTTATGGAGGAATATTTAATCTGCCCTAACATCGAACGAAGGACCAATTTAGTATTTTCGTTCTGTGGAAATATTTTTTTTCCTATCTTTATTTCACTATGAATAAAATTTAGTATTTGTTAAGCTATAATATGAAATACAGCCACGAATACTTTTCCCATGCTGAATTTTAGCTATTTCGCTTCTCGGTAAGTGTCACGAAAAAATTTAAAAAGACGCCCTATGTATCCCTTATGGACGAAATGTGATGCGTCCTAGCATCGAAACTATGGTAATTAGGGCAAAAATCTTTCCGAAATGCGATAAAAATCCATATCTTCTAACGTCATCGTGAATTACAACGTTCT
The DNA here is from genome assembly GCA_000376725.2 of Ladona fulva. Classification (NCBI taxonomy): domain Eukaryota; kingdom Metazoa; phylum Arthropoda; class Insecta; order Odonata; family Libellulidae; genus Ladona; species Ladona fulva. Next base: position 212,021 of record KZ308862.1, on the reverse strand, counting down.
ATCTTGAGGAAAATGCCCTAAACGAGTATTTGAAAATCCTCTCAATGTATTTAAACAGGAAAATTACCTCTTTCGGGGTCTCCTAGGATGGAACCCATGATATCTAGAATCGACGTCTCAATTTTTCTTAGAGACAAAGTCGGGGTCTTTAAGCAAAAGAATCGGCGAGTCGGCTTTTCGTTCAGCCTCAGAATTTGTACATATATTTGTTTATAGGAATATAGGTATTAGTTACCGCTAATCGCCAAAAACTGTTCCCCAATCGGTACCTATAAAGCTCTATACTGTGAGCATTAAATTGATTAGGAGGGCTTATATTTTTACCAGAGATACACTTCGGGGTCTACGACTCGCCTTCGCAATGAAACCTTGATAAAATCGAGAGAGGACCATTAGGGAACCTTAGTAAGTATCCACGTTGTTTCTAAAGCTTATCTTTCAAACCTGTGTTATTTCACCTGATAGATTTACCTAAAATGGAATTTTATTATTAAAACATACATAAATAGGTGTGTATAAGTGGCTGTCAAAATCCACACGGACTGCAAGTCAACATTTAGGTTGCCAATGAAGGATTGAGGGATGACTCATTCCAAGTTTCTCTATGATGGATAGAGCGACCGATAGTCCAAAGGAAGGTCACTTCTGATTTTCTGCAATGGCTGTACATTAGGGTGTCCCAAGACATAAGGGATTTTTTTTTTCGCGAAATGAAATTCGCATACCCTCTATATTTTTTTTGTTTGACCTTAATACCTACATGATAAATATTGTTGCGATTGAATTATGGTAACACGTGCACACTCGATGCCAAACGCGAAATGAAAATTTGTATTGAGTTAGTATGAAAGGATTCTAGACCTTAATGTTTATTTGGTAAATAAAACACCAATACGCCCAAATCGTGTTTATTTACTGTTTGAAATGTAAAAAAAAAATATTCTTGAAATTATCTTTTCCAAGTTTGATTTTTGAAGTCAGGATAAATCTTCTGGGGTTCGTGTACGCAACGTCACAAAAATTGCTTTTGTTCCTTCTCAACCGTCGTCTTTAACCGTGAAAAACCATGAAAGAAATGATTTAACCATGAAAGTCTTCATTCAACTTGACCGCTCTTTCAGCTGCATCGTTCACTGCCTTCAGTGTTGAAACCTTCTTTCTGACTTCTTGAAACGAAGCATTACTTGACCACATAGTAGGTCATTCGTGGAGATAACTATCATCCATTTTAAGACGATCAACAATGAATTGCTTCTGACAGAAATGAAGTCGTAGATATTTTTCTTTGAAATATAAAAGTTAGTTTAAAAAAATTGTCATCTAAACAGAAAACTAAAGAAAACAATTCTATATTTACTTATCTATATTATCATGAATGAACCGCAAAGTTCTTTCTTCGATAGGATGTAACGTTTACCATGAGTTTACCATACTTTTTGGTTAAATTTTCAACCATTTTTACTTTAGTTTCTTGATTCACATCATCGTCAAACAGTGACAAGACAGAAACTTCATCAGTCAATTAGAATAAATGCTGTCTTATCTTCTGTAAAGCTTCTTTTGCGATGCTTTTATCAATTTCTTTGTATGCTTTCATCGACTTTAAAGAGCACAAATCTTGGTAAGGTGCTTTTACTGCCCAAAATACATTGGAGCCATGGCTTGACAAAATGCTAAATTAGGAATAGATCTAATACGGAGTTACCTATTATAACATACCTATTAATACCTACATAACAAATTAGGAATAACTCTAATACTAATCTAGTTAAATACATTGGATTTCATGACGAACAGGCAAACGTCTAACAGCGCTGCCTTATCCTTGCTCGTAATTTTGAATTGATCACTTAGTAATGATATTTTTAGGGAATAAATTGCTCTCGGCATCCATCGAGCTTGGCGCATGGAACCTGGATGTCGAATTTTAATTTATCTCTGTGTGTCTCCGCCTAACAATATCATAGAAAGCTCTATCAACTCTCGAAAGTCGTCTCTGACTATTTCTTTGGACAGTTAAGTTCGGTACAACACAAGCAAATTGTCAATTTCGGCAACAGTCAGGAGCAATGCGAGATTTTCTTTATAGCATTGTATTTTGTCTGGATCGACACTTTTACAGTTATCTCGGAACTTTTTGAACAATGGAACATCAGGATTTGTTGTCACTTGACTGATGTTTACTTCGAGCACGCTTTTTAACACTAATTCATACGCGTGATGACGGTAAGCAAAAATAAGCATATTTCTATTAAGTTTTTGTTCAAGAAGCACACATGTGCCATTGATATAACATGTATTTGAAGCCGTGGTATCACAACAAAAAATTTGTCCTTTATCTTTGAGATTCCAGTCTACAATCGCGTTCCAAACAGCCTGCGCCTGTCCGCTTCCTGAAGAACTTTCCAACCTCGGCAAATCAATAAGTTGTTCTTTATTTACATATAAAATAATTGTCGGAAGATCTTCTTCTTTTAACATCCGAGAATCTACAGCAGGCAACAGTTTGCCATCCCAGTGAACAGTCTCAACATCTGGTATTTTTTTTATTGGCTTTTATGGCTTCTGCACGCTCGTTCCGTTTTTCTGTACGAATTCTTTGAATCGAGGACTTACTTATAGGAAATTCATCAGTATTATATCCAAGTGCCTGAATGTTAGCTTTAAGAAAGAAACACTGAATCTCTCATACTTAACAGACACCTAATTAGCGCGGCTACTAATTTTGGAATAGTGAACATTTTCCGCATAGTTGTTTTACTGGTTTCTGGTTGTATGTTTTCGATCAGAGTTGAAAAATCTTCTTATAAATGCCATTTTCATTTGAATCAGAAGATGAGTCGTTTTATTTACACGCCTTATACAATGTAGAATTGTACAATGTTTCTTCGCTAAAATCGCATTAACATATAGAAGGTTTTCAGTCACGCCTTACTTAGGAATTACTGACATTTTTCAATACAAGTCGGCACGGGTTGCCGAGGTCCTACGTTTATGAAATTTTGCTCACAATTGTTTTGATGTCGTATAAATAAATTAAGAGGGTATGCGTTAAAAAATAACGACTTTGATTTTTTGGGACACCTGTGTGTGTATATATATACTACCTGCAACACTCCGCCTTCCATACACCGAGTTCCATGCACCAACTACAAAACGTAAACGAATTATTCAAAATACGTCCATACGATTTGTCCTGGCATCGAACCTGGGTCTATTAGGACAGATATCCTTACGGCATACGATAGAAATACCTATCTTCTATAGATGTAGCTAATTTCAACGTTCTACCTGCCCGGGAAATCCCGTAACGAATTTTTGAATATTCGGTCATTCCAATGGTGCTGGGATCGAACCTGAGCCTCTAGGGCAAAAAGCCTTACGGCACACGATAGACAATCATCTATTCCCACAACTCCGTGAATTGCAAATTTCTACCTTAACGGAAAATACCCTAAATTAATTCATGAACTTCAGACAGAAAAACTGCCCTAGCATCGAACTAAGGACCCTCNCGTCTATATAAAGAGATATATATCCGGAGAAGCGTCTATATAAAGAGATATATATCCGGAGAAGCGTCTATATAAAGAGATATATATCCGGAGAAGCGTCTATATAAAGAGATATATATCCGGAGAAGCGTCTATATAAAGAGATATATATCCGGAGAAGCGTCTATATAAAGAGATATATATCCGGAGAAGCGTCTATATAAAGAGATATATATCCGGAGAAGCGTCTATATAAAGAGATATATATCCGGAGAAGCGTCTATATAAAGAGATATATATCCGGAGAAGCGTCTATATAAAGAGATATATATCCGGAGAAGCGTCTATATAAAGAGATATATATCCGGAGAAGCGTCTATATAAAGAGATATATATCCGGAGAAGCGTCTATATAAAGAGATATATATCCGGAGAAGCGTCTATATAAAGAGATATATATCCGGAGAAGCGTCTATATAAAGAGATAAAATTATATTAAAGATCTCTTTCCCCGTCATACACAGCGCGCAGTCACCTAAGTGTGTCTAAGTGGGCTATTTATATGAGTCCAGTGGTTCACCTCAAAGTAATTCCCACGGAGAAAAGGAAGCGGCCTGGTTTAGAACCAATGGCCATATTATTTGACATCGTTGTCTATTACGTTTCGCTACTTTCACGTTCAACTGTTCCTATAGTTTCAAGCAAAATTCATTTCTGGGAGTGCATGAAATTAAAAATGCGCAACGCCAACGTGTCGTTCGCCACTAACGAAGAAGAAAATGACGATCTGATTATGTCAAAAAATAATTACAATTCAATCGTGACCAGTATTGAGACGAAATCTAATCAGGATGCGTGATACGAATACACCGATATCTCTGCGAATATGTGCGGAGTAGATAAGGAATTAAATGCATTTATTTATTATTTACAAATCCCTGGAATTCTTTTGACCAAACTAGCGCCAAACCTAGGATCATTTTGCGAGATTTCCCATCAGTACACGGTACAAAATCACGTCCTCTAACTACAGATTAAATTTCAATCCCTTATATTAACGGGAAGTGCCTCAAAAAGTTTCCGAAAAACCGTGCAATGCATCCTAACGGGAAAAGTACCGTACCTTGCGGGACGCCATATGGAAATCTTTTCTAATTGTCTGGAATTCTAGCGAATATAATAATCTATTTATCTAATTTGTGATATAAGATTATGTCATTCTTCTTAGAAACTCATATTAATGTGATGCAGAAAAGGCGACATTCTTTGGTGGCGTGTTACGCATTGAAAGCACTTTGAAGGTGTCCTTTCCAATATTTGCCGAGATATTCTTCAATGATTAGAGTTACCGCGCTCCAGATCTGTAAATATATAAACTCATGAATTTAAATGAATACATTTTATTTATTGTAACCTGCGAAGTTTTACCCTAATAATATGTAAAACATTTCGTTATAAGGAAGGTTGTCCATGTATACTTTCTTAGAAGATTTTGTATTGACCGTGAGGGGAAAGACAAATTTCCTTCTCTCTCTCTCTCAAGGTATCTTTTGGGAAGTGTGGTCGTCAACAGGTCTTCATCCAATCAGTTAGACACTCATCAAGTAAGCAATTGACTCCGAATAGATGACAATACACGCCTAAACTTGGTGAGAGGAGAGTTACACCACAAGAGCTGTTGTTATGCCACAATTATCTCCATCGCTATCGAAATGACCGAATGAGGATTCCCTCGCTCGTCGTCGTGTGTCGTCCCCAGGATCTTCTTGTTTGCTACTCTCTTTCAAATTCATCGATGTAGCAACAAAGAGAAAACTATGAAGCATATTTTGCGTTTGACCGATTTAATTCCAGGAAAGCAAACCTTATCATTAAGCTGCTTATGACTTTTCCCCTCACTTGGGTTTTACAAGGTTTTCCCCAAATTTCGGCATCATCAATCATATTTCTATCGCAACAAAGTTTGGGAATTCACCTTTTCAATCCAATTAACGAACAATTACGCAATAAATATGTCTAATTTTACATGCGCATAAAAATTTAGTGGAGTTCTCCCTTTTTAGAGTTAATTACATATTGCTATGAATATGCTGTAGCGATAGAATTTCTGGATTTATAAAAAATCTTATGGAGGAATAGCTGAAATAGAATACATTGAGAAACCAAATTAATTCACTTAAAGGGTCTAGTAGTGTGAATGGTCTTCTAAAAACCGACAATAATACCCCAAAGGGTTATTAAAGTATAAAATGGGACGATTTTAAAGTTAAAGTGGAAGGAGACCAGTTAACCTCACTACTTTCTTTCATTAAAGAATGCTTTATTTGACGAATTTAGAAGTAAATGTACCTAAATAATTCTGTTTAATTTATTATTAATTTTTAAAACATTTAATGCGATAGAAATGAAAATTAAAGAGTAATGAAGAGTTCATCGACCATTCACGTCTCTGAAAACATATGTTCCGGGAATAAATTCGAACAAATTTTGATGAGTCACAGGACTTTCTTTAATTCTGAACATTCTAAAAGGTACTAATCGCAGCCTTTGGGGTACACGTTGTCGTTGGACGAGGAAAACGATTTTATTTCTCATTTATATCGCGCGGTATCTTTTTATAGCCAAATATGTCTGAAGATTTCAAATTCCCTTGCATCTTATGTTGAAGAAGGTTAACGCATGAGTATGATAGGCTTCCTTTTGGAACACCGGAATGCATTTTAGGCAACAGAATTTAAAAATAGATGTATAATTTTTGGGTGAAAAAAAGACTTATCGATTAACATATTTCCATCAAATATGTTGATTAGATCACATTTTGAGATTTCAATTGATGTATGTGAGTTACAGAGGGAACACTTTATCGCTCACTTACTGAAATATTCTTCAGTCTTTACTTTCTCTCCCTTGTCGAAATCTTTATTTTATCGGGTGAATATCTGAGAAAATGTATTTAACCTAGCATGAACTTGTAGCAGAATCTAATATTTATATTTTTAAAACTGTATTTAATAAATCTGCTGTTCCTGGGATGGAATTTTTCCATATCGCAACAAAACAACAAAATAATAATCTTTATAATTTTAATTCCAACTGATTTGTTTGCTTTGGTGTCCAATTAAATATTTCATTAATGAATTATTTTTAAAATATTTAATCCAATACTTGTAAAAATCCACAAAAATGTTTTTAATAACGTTAACCAGTGTCGGCGTTAGTGTACGCCATCATCAGAACTGATGTGATGTATTATAACTATACCTGTATGACAGTTCTGATGACGGCGAAGACTAACGTTATTATAAAAATTTTTGTGGATTTTTACAAGTTTTGAATTAAATATTTTTTAATTATTTTAACTACGTCATTTCACCAAGTATCGCCTGATACCATTAATTAAATTCTTTAACGTTTTTTAGCGATTTGCTTTGAAAGATAAGCAATTCGCCTGCCTTTGAATTGGTCATTAGGCCCAGTGCTTAGTCCTCTCGTATTATTCCCAGCGAGCGATGAAAAATAACGAGGAATTGCGCAGCACTTTCCTCTTCCTGGAAAACGGGTGTGTCTGATGGGCGAAGACAATGTATCGACTCCCTCTCAATCCTTCCTTAATGTATTCATCGACAGGATTCTGCGAAAACACGCATTATTAAATAACAAAAACGTATCTTTTACACGAGAGAGACGTTGCTTACTTCACATGGACGTATTGCCGATGATAATGGCCTTGTGGGAGACAGTTAATCGAAACAAATGACTTACACCTCCCGCTTCTACTTTTCCCCTTCTTTTCCGACTGCGCAAACATGTTCGTTTGTCGAGGAGACGCTTTCGCAACCGATTCCGCTTCCCTCTCACTTCATTTGTTTCCATCACTGTCGTCACCATCGTCAGGTTTCGCTCTCTATCACCTGCTGTTATCGCAAGTTTAAAGGTTTTCTTTGTTTTTATGAAGAATCAGCGATTGGTTTGTATACATTCGAATACATTTATGACAGCTATGACTTTTTTCATTACTTATACTAGTTTGAACAATCAATAAGAAAACGGAAAGGTAGTAAAATGAATAATTTTGCTATATGTAAACTTACCAAGGAGCCAAGTCACCTAACCCCTTTCCGTTGTATATGTAAACTATCCAAAATGTGGAAGTCTCATAACTTTAAAAGTAACATGCTCTCTCGCAAAAATAAGCTCCAGGATAATCTAGAACTTATTTATATTCGAAGAACAATGTTCTCCGTAAACTTATCAGATTGAAGACTGAATTGATTCTCATTATCTCACCCTCATCATGCCAAAAGTCCTGGAGAGGAATTGAGGCACCCAAGGATAAACGAGGAGTAAGGTAGTTCGCCCATTCATCTCTGTGAGCACTAGAATGCGGAACAATGTAAGTAGAGGGTCAGAGAGTTCGAAAACTGGACAGTCTTAGCTATATCGAGATGTACGGTCACCAGATTTATACATTAATACATTTCTAATGATCCCATAAATCATAAACAAGATTGATGTACAGATAAAAGAAATAGAGATATTCCCGTAAATATAATAATAATTAGATTAATTAGACAAAATAATTAGATCTTACTTCGTGGAACCCCATTAAATAAGTGATGGAATTGTAAAATACGAAGTTCAATTTTCTCATTTCAGATGTTAAGGGATCGGACATCAATGAGAATCTTCCTTTGCTAGAAAATAAGATCCGCTTTGTACTTTTCATCCGTTTTAGCTTTCCATCCTTCTATACTTTTCTACAGTTATTTTATATGTTTGTGGTATTGTGTACTTGACGATACTACCATATCAAAGCGCTCCACATTTGATGTGAGATTCTTTCGAATTCGAAAACCTCCTAAACATCTCCTCTATTCCATTAAAACGCATGATTTTGTATCTAATATATTATTATTGGAATGTATTTGAAATTTTTTTATGCTCTGGGAAATTTCCATAGAGCAACACAAAGAAAAATAAGTAATGTAAAAGTACAAAAATGTTTTCAAATACAAAAAAAAATCTCGACAGAAAAAAAAATATACAGACAATCAAAAGAACAAAAGAATGCGCTGCAGAAATACAAAAATCTGTGGAAAATACAAAATACAAAAATTGCTCAGCAACAAAACAAAACAAGAACATAAGTAACAGAGAATTTAGAAACCAAGACAGATAACAAGGAGATAAAAAAAAGCAAGATGAAACTCGATGAGATGGTCTCGGCCTTGACTTGGTGGTAAATCATTGTAAGCTATGAGAAAAATAAACCTTTAATATTTACAAACCACAATGTTACAAACCGAAACCGGTCGTGTTTTTTGTAAAATTGTGGTTTGTAAATATTAAAGGTTTTTTTCTCATAGCTTAAGATGAAACTCGTCTAACACGAAATACTCAATTTAAACATCAGCAGCTAAGAGATAGTTGGATGACTTACCCTTAAAGATTCGCACCGACCTGGAATAATTAATAGAGTCAGGTAAAGAGTTCCAGAATTTAGAGTCATCTATCTGGAAGGAATTTAAGAAAATGTTTGATCGAGGGGTAGGATATGTTAGTTGCTCGGGTCCACTTCGAGTTAATAGGTATTGGTATTGGTAGAAGATAGTTTTGCGAGTAAAAAAGGCAGAAATATAGCTGGGCTCCGAATTTTCGAACACCGAGAAAAGCAAAGATCCGAGCATGAACTTCCTTCTTCTGATTGGTGTAAGTCACGACAATTTGCAACGAAAATTAGAAACATGATCAGATTTGCGAAGATCAAAAACAAATCTAACGCAAGAATTTAGAAGCATTTAGAAGTTTGAGTTCTTGTTCACTTGTTAGATCGTCATATACAAGACAACAATAATCGAAGGCCGGAAAAAAAAGGGTCGAAACAAGCAATTATCGGGTTGACAGAGGAAGGTTGTTACTGATTCATTTTAATAGATAAAGAGTCTTGTTGACTTTTTTTAGATATTTCAGACAATTGAAATTGCCAGGAAAGGCTATTGGTAAGGATTACACCAATATTACACACTGTACCATTTCAATGTTTATTTTCTCGTGGCTCTTTTCATAGCCAACCTTAAGATTTTTCTCATTCCTACTATTTCTTTCATTATTGGTAGTAAATTATATTAAAGTGACATACGACATTTGAAGTAAAACAAGGGACACTATCGTCTAACGTAGCAATAAAGAGGGTCAATATAATCTAATTAAGTGATCCTTGCCCATCATATGTGAATATTTTACCATTAATTGAAGCAAGTTGCTTGTAGACTGCAATTCATGGTAGAGGAATAGACTCTTCTCTACTAAGGACTGCTAATGTTCTAAGACATTCATTCTTCCGCTTTCGCAGGTGGATTTCCAAAGCCAAAGATTTTTCAATCAGAGAATCGGTTTCATCAGTGATTAATTGATCCAATCTCTCATAATCTGCTTATATTTGGATGGAGTTTTCGTCCTCATCGCTTTGCAGATTAACTGCAAGAGTGAAGCAATGATAAAACCAATCGCCCGCGTTTAATCGTATTCTAACCAATCAAATAAAACGATGGCCGAAAGAGTGAAATTGGCAGTCTCACATTTGACGTTGGAAATTTAAACGAATGTTAAAAGCTGATTCCATGGCTAATTATACCCGATTCATTTTAAGTTAATTTTGCTCATGAAGATGTGTAAGGAATATTCTTGTTAATTTCACAATTATACGTAATAATTTGGCACTGAAAGACAGAAATATTGCAACATTGGTACAATTAGAACATAACATATTTAAAATTAAAATTGTTTACCATTCTAGTTCCGAAAAACAATAATAGCCAAATTTAGGATAAATTTAGGATTTTTCAGAACAATAATAGGCCAATTTAGCATGAAGAGATATTTTTTGATCTTGTAAAATATTTTCATTCGTTAATTAAAATTTAATCAACAAAAATGTCAGAATATACTGTTTGGTAGGTTGTTTGCACGTCGTTGTTTTAGAAATAACGGGTAAAGAACCGCGGAATTAGGCTACAGCGTTTCTGGTGCTAAAGTTACACGTATAAAAGGTATTCATAAAGACTTTCAAATGCTTAAAACAATGTATTTAAATTTCAAGATGGTGGGTTTGAATATGAATGAAAGCATCTGATTCTCATTTCAAAATAGATTATTATCGTTAGTTCATTAATAGGTCGCATCAATGTAAAAACGAAATTCACACATTCAGAGCTTGCTTTTGTCCACAATGTTGTAATGTACAGCTTGATTTCATCAAAAGTGATTCATCATCAGCTTGATTCATTAAAAGCGACAAACGGTAGCTTTGGTTTGCCACGAGGTTGGATTTGATACAATAATGTGGCCTAAGAAATCACGCTATTAGAGAATGAGTCGATTAAATTACGATGACTAATGTTCTTTTTATTTTTGACGCTTATTGCGTTACGATGATCGTGTTACGATTTGAGTTTACGTTAAAAGATAGAAACATCAATTAGTTTTCATCGAAAAATCCATATTATACCGCACGAGATAAATAATTACTTCCGTAAGAAAATGCATTTAATCTCTTCTAGAAAACCGAAAAATTTTCCCTGGTGAAAACCGATCGCTGGGATCGAATGTGGGGATTCGGCAAAGAAAGCCGCTCTAATCGGAATTCCAGGAAATCCTTTAAAAGGGTTTCCTCCATTTTGTTTCCTATAATGAGCCACCACATCGGAACGTATCGGAAGATCGCGGCGAAAATATCGGAAAACGTGTTTTAAATTCGTTTTTCTATCTTTGAGCCCTCTTTTGGCGCAATTGGGGCGATGAAAAATGGATTGCTCCTGCCTCTGTTCTGAAATGAAAGAACGCGCCCATATTCGGTACCCATTACAACCTTTACATGGACGCGTCCGAAGGCAGGATTCAAAAAACAGCGTTGCCAAATGAAGGGATAAACATTTCCAAAAATTGCGTAAAAAAGCCGCTTCAACATCTGCGAAAGGACGTGAAATATAAATGAAAATCAAATTGAAATAAAAACCGCTCGGATGGAGCGTTTTTTGCTGTTGTTTGCTCCGCGGTTTTTAAATATCGCCGTTGCGCTGGAGTGGCCGTTAACATCGTCGGACGAGAAATCTTTAATTTAAACCTTGTTTTCGTGGATGCTTAATACTGTATCTTTTTCATTTGCCGATAAAATTTCCCAATTTTGTTGAGAGAGATGCATGTACTTGTCGGAGATTTCTGCATATAGAATACCATTCTTCCTGCTCAATTCACAATGTGTACATTTATTACGCTGAGTAACGGATATTGAGTGAATTTAGAGGCAGAGAAAATTTTCAAGCAAATTTCAGCTTCAGAATGAGACAATAATCCAAAAGTCCTTTGTCTACAACATCCAGAAACTAAAAAATGAATTTATTATGATAAAAGATTTTATGTCCTCGTTATATCTGTTTTGTAAGTAGCGAGATTGGGCAAAGGAGTTATACCACCGTCGCACAACTATATGAGGGAGTGAAAAATTATAATATTTTTTAAGAAGACAAAGGGTCGAAACAAGCAATTATCGGGTTGACAGAGGAAGGTTGTTACTGATTCATTTTAATAGATAAAGAGTCTTGTTGACTTTTTTTAGATATTTCAGACAATTGAAATTGCCAGGAAAGGCNATACACTCTATTGTATAAGAATATTTACTCTTCACAGAAAATTCTCTTATTAAATAAGTTGCGTTTTTGTATAAGTTAATACTGGTAACGCAATTTCGTTTCAGTGATATATTTTATGAATTTACCATCTTTGATACTGACGTTGTATTATAACTTAGGCTACCATATCTAAAAATGGATTTTTTAATTCTCTCCAAGTTTTCTTTCACGTTCATAAAGATTCTTGTAATTTTATTCAACATTTTATTCATAGTATTTAACAATTATGCACAGTATTAAGTACTTCAAAGAAAAATGGTATTTCATCCTTCCATTTATTTCCCAACTTCGATTTTGTATTCTACATAAATCACATGGGACTGTTCATACATCATCTACAAAAACCTACATAAATACCCCGCAAGCCGCCTTTCGGCGTGTGGCAGGGGGTCAGGCAGACGTTTGGCAGGCATCAGGACTCCCAGAAATAGCCTCTAAGAAGAGGTATAGAATTGGCGAATAGAAACTGAAATATTAGAGAAACTGAGAGCGTAGAATTAATGTTTCTCCATGAATGAAGAAATTTAGAATTGGAAATCCTGTTAATTAAACAACTCCCATTTTAAAATGTATGTTATCCTTTTAGATGAATATGTTTTGCTATTTCTTTAAGTCTTTTATTAGGAATGTTCTTTTTCAAGAATTCATATTTTCACAGAATCATCCAACTCTTGACTCCTTTTTTCTGCCTTAAACAGTTTCCTCCCTTTTCATTTACCTCACTCCCCTTTGTCTTTCTCTTACACAATCACACGTTCCACAATCCCGTAAACGCACGTTCCAGTTCCTAACGCCTTCTTCAAGCAATTCCTTTTTCAGCACGTTTCACAAAATTCGCTCAATCCTTTCTCTACATAATTCTCTCCCTCTTCTTTTTCTGTTGCCTTCATTCTCCTTTTGTCGCTTTCTATCTCTCTTTCCCTGATCTTATTTGACTACTATCAAATCATTATTATTTATTTATCATTGAATAAGAAAAACTATTTCATCGTGATGCAACTATCAATCTGAATTTGTTCACAGGATAATGTCAGCATAAAACGATTGTATAAAATGCGGAGTCTTAGTTTGAATTATATTAGTCATTTCATCAAAACTTTCTTAAAATTACTTAAATAGAAGCACACAATACCTAATTGATAAAAAACATGAAAAAGTTCCAAATATAAAAATGAACATAATGATCAATGCCTTTAAGAAAATAATTTCAAAAACCGATTCCAATAAAATTCTTGAGAAAATCCTTATTTCATGTCCATTGAAAAGATGAAAATAACTTCCAGCATAAAATGTTTTCTCAGTATTGTTCGAATAGACACGTAGCTACGTTGCAAAAGTTTAGGTTCGTCTGAAAATGTCAAGTTTAGGCTCTCTCAATACTGAAGTACAAAGTTGCTGCAAATACTCAATTTAAATGTGGCACATTTACTTAGATAACATAAAACAGCAACATTTTCTGCTCATTATAACTCAGTAAAGCCTCTTTTCTAGCTCCATCCTCATTACACGAATGCTTTTCTTGGTTTTCTCCGTTATCTTCCTTAAATTATGGTTCCTCCTGCCGAACGAAATCTTCGGTTAAAACAAATGACTGAACCGCTAAGCCAACCCAAAACCGTAAGTTTTTACCGCTTCACTTTTCCCATTTTTTGAGAAACTCGAACGTCATTTGTCACGCACTTTTTCTTCGTCTTGGTTTGGAGTTTTCCCTAAAAGATGTCGCTCCATAAAATTACGTTTCCTTCGAACGAACAGCTCGGTTTATTATTTCAGGAAATGTGAGGTTCGGAGGACACGGTGTCGTATCGAAGACAATTTTTAGGCAAATGTACCACTGAAAAGCTCAGATTAACAAACGATTTACTTCTCCGTTTAATTTGGAATTCACCTCTTTAAAATGACACGATGAAGGCATTTCTTGGTTTTCTCGGCTGCCCCTACTCTCGTAATCTCTTTCTTCTTTGTTCATATGCTAGTGCCATAACTACAGTAACTACTTGTTTGCACATCTGGTATTATTTCCTTATCTAAGAAATTGCTTTTCACGATATATCATTTACACTAAGACGCAATCAATAGTTTACAGATACGTATACGTCTAAATTGATACTAAATTGTAAATCGGCTTTCGGAGTATGGCAGGAGGCGGCAATGTAAACACTTTCGTAACCGTGCTTGAGCAATGGTTTTCTGATAAGGACTTTAATTTCACTTTTTATACGGAAGATCATGGGTTATGGGAGAGAATTTGGCTCGGGTTAAGGTTGGGTATTTAGGTTAAGGTGAAGTCATTCAGCACAGCTTTTGTGCGGCGATTTTTACAGATAGTTTTCAAGGTCGTAATCCTAGATTGTGGAAAATAAAATATTCTGGATAAGTTTTAGTTTTGGGTTGAATCTTTTGATTATTCTATTTAAGGCTGTAGGAAGAGGCGTTAAACCATGGTTTGAATGGGATTCACGGGGGTTTGGCAGAACTCACGGGGATTAGCAGTTCCTCGAGCTTGATTCACGTAGAAGATGGCGATTTGTTAGTGACCTCAGTTGACGAAGATCGACTTGATTGGGGACCAATGCTTAGACAAGCGGTGCAGTTATAAGAGACATTTAGACGGTTTTTGCAGGACTGCGTGCGTAGTGTGTTATATAGTGCTCTATTGTGTTAATTTGTATTATATTATGGTATATAGTGATATATTGGGTCACTTTGTGTGACTGACAAGGATATGGGGTACTGTACTGATATATTAAATGTTTTGTAGTAGTATATGTAAGCGGAAATATCTGTTTTATCCTTGACACCGGAACCTTGTTCCACCTGTAAGGGTTTTGCATAATAATAATAACTTGTATACCTTTGAAGTACTTGTGTGATATGGAACGTTCAAAATCCCTTTAATGGTTTTGCTTTTGAACCTATAGTTTCGAACAGATATAGCTTATGTAGTTGGCATTAGTTTGTATCATGCCAGGTGGGTGATGCATAAGTGAGCATAAGTCTGATAATGAATAGATATGTTAGGAATTTAGTGTTTATGGTAGTCTGAGATAGGATTCCGGATAAAGCAGTTTTTGCTCTCGTTGCCTTTTGAAAGCTGTTTTCGACTCCATGTCATTTTTCCATCAAGTACCACACCTAAACCTTTCTGTCGTCATGTTAGGGATGTATTCTACTTTCCATTGAAGATTTGAAGCGTCTTTCTTTCTGTTGTTCCTATGGAAGTGCATTTTTAAGGATTCAGAGCAACCTTTCATTTATCTGCCCAGTTTTGTATGAGACGCAGATGAACCTGAGCATGTAGATTTGCTAGGTTTTGATCCGTTCAGCTATTGGCTATTGCAGTGTCATCAGCGTATAAAAGTAGAGTAGTCTGGGAATGAGGCGGTATGTCGGATGTAAATTTATTGTTTAGGGTTGGGGAAAGTATTGCTCCTAGTAGCACTCCTGCTTTGACGGCTAGTACTTGAGACTTTTCAGCGTTGACTTGAGCGATGAAGGATCTGTTCTCCAGGAATGAAAATTTCATTTTCGTGAGATTGCTTGGTGGTCTTACAGTTAGAAGCCTTACAGTTGTTAGAAGTCTTACAGTTGTTAGAAGCGATTTTGCATTTCAATTCTGTTATCCATAATTTTTATGTACAAAATATAAACTTTTTATCTATGAAATAAATTTCGAGATTCAATCTGACACCCGAGTCATATTCCTAGAAAACCAGCCAAATCAAGAATAATCAAGGAAGCCAAATCAAGGAATCATCGAGAGAATATCATTAATTACTGCATTCGTTTTTTCCTCTTTAGTTCTTAATCATTGGACATAGGCTGAGAATTCAGTATCTTAGAATTACTTCAAAAAGTTGTTTATGACAGTACTGAGTTTAGTCAGCACCAATGTAGCATTAGAGTTGAGTTTCTACGCAATTTATTGTAAACATCATAATTTCAATTTTCAGATAAAGATGCGCCTTTTCATTGTGGTTAATTCTTCCTTTAATTTGAATTTATGAAGTGTGTTCGGAAGTTCATTTCAAAATTTAATTCCTTTACTCTCATCCTAAAGAAAATTTTATGAATGCTTAGCGATTTTCTTAAAAGTTAGGAACGATAAAATCACATTTCTAACAAGAAAATTTATGGAAATTAGCACTCCAAAAAGAATAATTTACGTTTGATCGAAGAGTTATGTATGATATTTTAGGTGGACGCTCATAATTATGTGTTTTAAACTTACCAAATGCCTACACTTAATTTTTACATCTAATTTGCCATAACGGTATCCCAGGTACTTAAAAACCTTCTCGATTTAATTCTCAGCCCTTTCTCCTATTAACAGCACAAAATATATTTTAACTAAAATATATGTTTTAACCTTATTAAATTAAAACATACATACTTAATATACATATAACATATAACTTAATTTTATTAAATTAAAACATACTTGACCCCTATTGGAAGCTATACCCTTTAATTCAGCTAACTCCCGAAACATTTCTTGGAAATCCAGCCTACTTTTCCCTGAAAGGGTAAAGTTTTCAAAGAGGGGGAAATCTCGGCATAATGAAAATAAATCATGATTTCTTAAAGGACCGAGCTGTATTCAATTTATGCTCATCTATAGATTAATAGGATGCCAACGTAGCAATTTTATTTCCTCCGAGTAATTTAGACGTCTGTAGGTGTAGTGCTGAGCCAACACGGAGGCTGAGAACAATTTATGCACGAATCTCCAGAGAATGTCCCAATTAATTAAGCGCTCGGCGAGTCTCTCCAGTGAGGCCCGGAATTACTCCGGCGATAAATTGCGTTTGGCATGACAGGGAAGAGAGCCGATATCATGCTTCCGTATCACCGCCTTCGTTTCATTTTTTCAATGCCAGTGTTTGATTTTTGAGCGCTAACAAAAATAGATGGAGCATTCCAGAGATGAGATCATGGGTGATTCTTTTAAAGCTTATAACTATTTCAAATCGTATTTCACGAGTTCCATTGTATTTATATCAACAACGATCTGAGTAAGTTTCTATGTAAATGCTGATCGTGTTTTAGAAACAGACCATAAATTTACAGTCCATACTCGTGTGATATGGCAAAAACCATTGTCAGTATATTTATTGTAGTACTATTACTAGGGATTACTGTAATTAGGAAACGAAAGCTACCAAAATTACACTCTCTCACCTCCAATTCTTTTATTTTACGCACTAATTTACGATATAATCCTGGAAAAACAATATTCGTTTTATAAATGAAACTCAAATTATTTAAACATCAACCGATATGGCCAAGGTAAGTCTATTTGAAAACTAATGACGAAATATTGAGGTCATATAATTCCTGTTGCATAGGCAGAATGCAATTCCTTATCCTCAAAATAGGTTATCAAATTAGGTTCCATCTTTGAGATAAGAGACTGTCTAGGATTGGTTTATCACTAGCGTTTTTCTAAATGAAAGGAGTGTAGTTTTTTTAGCGCTCTATTTTACCTGAAATATTTTGGCTTTTATTTGCTTCACTTTTCATGTTAAACTAAAAACTGACCGATTCCCGCTTCGAAGGTACGGCAGTATTAATTCTTTATACTCTTTATATATTTTCGTTACTCTAAAATTCCATTTTATTGTTACGCTTTAAACTTTATTTTATTTTTAAAATTGTTTAATTTAAGGTTTCATTAAGCCTTCCAGCAGATATAATGGATATTTTAACTTAAGAAATGTTCGAATATTACTTAATTTCTTTTCTTAAGAATGTGGGAGAATGTTAGCTTCAATTGGTACCATTATATGTTTCCCCAATTTAATTANTGGTGAAAGGCAGTCGCCTTGTCTCACTCCCTTCTCAATCCGGAATTCCTCTGTTTCTTCATGCAGCATTACAGAGGCTGTGGCGTCCTTGTAGATGATGCGTAAAAGTTGGATGTACTTTGTATCTATCCTTTGTTTCTCCAGTGCCTCCAGTGTGGAGGAGGTACTTACCAAGTCAAAGGCCTGGGCATAGTCCACAAAGCTGAGTACTAGTGGCATCTCGTATTCGTTCATTTTGCTGACAATTTCTTGCAGCGTGTGGATGTGGTTCATAATACTGAATCCCTTGCGAAATCCAGCTTATTCTCTGGGCTGGGCAGCTGCCAAGGAAGTCTTCAGACGTGTAGCTATTACTCTCATGAACGTTTTGTAAATAACAGGAAGGAGGCTGATGGGGCGGTAGTTCTTCAAATCTTCCTTGCCTCCTTTCTTGTGCAAAAGGACAATCTTTGCATGGTTCCATTCCTTCGGAATTATCCCTTGTCTAAGGCAATTAGTGAATAACTGCGCTAGAACAGGAGAAATTTCTGTAACACCAAGTTTAAGATATTCTGCTAAAACTCCATCAGCTCCTCCTAACTTTCCATTCTTCATCTTCTTGATGGCCTCTGTTACTTCTTCTGGGAGTATAGAGGGGGGATTTTCTGAGTTCTGTGTTTCTTCTTGATTTTCCTCTTCAACATTTTCTGTCTTCTTGTATAAGTTCTTCTGTATAACTTCTGACACTCTTCCTACTCTTGCTGTTCTCTATAGCTTCTTGTACAATTCTTTCGTTAAAATTCCTTACATCTTCCTTCATCGCTACTCTGATAGACTTGCATATCTCCACATATTCGATATTTTCCTTTGGCAAGTCTGAGTGCTTCAGTTGCTTTCGCTGTTTCATCATTTTCCTGGTTCTGTCGCTGAACTTCTTATCCTTTCGACTCTTTGGTGTACTTGCTACTTCTTCTGCCGCTGCTTTCACTACTTCCATAACTTTGGCTTCCAGTTCGACTTCCTGAAGTGCTGAAGACCTATTTCTAAGTTCCAGCTGGAATTCTTTCCTATTTTCTTCTAATTTTCTAATACTTACCTCCTGTTTCCTGCTTGAGACCAACTTCTTTCCCTCCATTCTGACGTTAATCTTCATTCTGCATCTAACTATCCTATGGTCACTTCCGGTGTTGAAGTTGTTTAGTACCTCACAATTAGTAACTGGGTAGAGTTTGTTAACCAATATGTAGTCTATTTCGTTTTTTACTCCATTAGGACCTCTCGAAGTCCACTTCCTTGTAGGATTCTTCTTGAAATATGTATTCGTTGTGTACATATTGGTGCACTCTGCAAACTCTACCAGGCGGTGACCTCGTTCATTTCTCTGTCCTAGTCCATGTTTTCTTGTGACAGCATCATCTGCTTCCTGCTGACCTAAACGAGCGTTGAAATAGCCCACGATGATTTTATAACAGTGATCTTCCTTGTCATGTTCCGTGCCGAGGGTCTGGTAGAAATTTTCAATTTCCTCTTCGCTGCTTGCTGCTTTTGGTGCATAAACTTGGATAATCTGAACAGAGTAACGCTTGTTTATCCTTAGGATGAGCTTACATATTCTGTCAGATACACTTTATATTTTCTGCACGTTATTTTTCCATTTCTTGTTAATCAAGAAGCCAACTCCTCCAAGTCTTCCATCCTTNAATGTTCGAATATTACTTAATTTCTTTTCTTAAGAATGTGGGAGAATGTTAGCTTCAATTGGTACCATTATATGTTTCCCCAATTTAATTAATACGCATTTTAAAAATAAATATGTGTCAATTCTGCTTTCAATATCCATCTAGATATGTTCAGTACTTCAGGTTTAAAACCCTTTAAGTGAGCTGAGATTTAAAACACTCCGTACGTCGGCGGATGGAGCTCACGTTTAGAAGATTACGGGAAATTCCGTATTATCGATTTCTAGGAATGCGCATTTCTGAAATAAAGTCTCCATTTTCAGGAGTTTCACAACTGTAATGATCCTCTTCTCTCCTCGTTTCATATTCTTGAGAATGGAGACATTGTTTCCGAGATGCGTATTCCCAGGAATCGGTAAATCCGGAACTCCTCGTTTGCTTCTAAACGCGATTTCCGTTTGCATGTGTCTTACGGAGTGTTTTTAAAACTATAATTCATTAACAGCCTTTTTCTAAATTTCTTTTCTTCATTCTTCTCTTTCATCTTCAGCACACAGGCATTTATCTGCTTTGCATGAATTGCAACCTCATTGCTCACTTTACTGGCATTAAAGTGACACTTTATCTATCGACATTGATGGGTTTGTAATAGAAAGCACTCTTCTGTAAAGGTGTAAGCTATTTATATAAGCTATAAAATTCTCTACTATACATCGATACATAAATAACAGCCAATTAAACCTAATTAACCACGCTATTCATACTTTGGCTGTGTTGAAAACCCCAACCGTGGTGCACTTAACTTGAATGATGCTTGGTTTCGAGTTAATGGAAGCTGAGATTCATCTTGAGAGATGACATCGGCCAAATGCTAAGAATTGAGGAGGCGAGTGTACGAAGCGTTAAGAAATTATGAGCTAAGCAACAAAAAACCTATCGGATTAGTGCTAGTCTACTGTTTTCTTCGATCCTGCTTCATTTGACTAGCTAGATTTTACTGAAATGATTATGTTTAATCCTTTTCAATCATTGAAATATTGTTTTAGTTCCCTGAATTATAATTAAAAGAATATCGATAGCCAAAAGTTCATGTTCACGACAATCACTAATTTCAGTGATTTTTAGTTTGTCATTCCGTGCATTTTCTCTGTCGGTTACATATTTCTCCCGACGTATTTTAATTATTCGTATATGCATGTACTTAATCCTATAGCAAGTTAAAATCTTAAATAATTTGGAAGTGAAGAATAAATTTTTAATTTTCCAGAATGTTTTTTATTCAGACGACGGGTTTTGGCTTCAATGTTATCATTGTAGCCGAATGATAATTGTGTTAATTAATATTGTGGAAGCGAAGGAGGTATTCTTAGCTTTTCTCTGATGTCTCTTAACAAAGTAGATTCAAAAGGTCGCATTATAGTCTCAAACTCATAAAATTAGCTGTTCATGTCATAAATCTTACAAACTAGACGATGAATAGAAGGAGAAAAATGTTTTCTCCCAATTAGTATTTAATATTTCGTTTGTTTGCAACTTTTAATAATACCTTTGTATGATTTTCTCCCACACGACTTTCAGTAGGTCGATACTCGTAATTGACCAACTATTTTTTTACAAAATCAGATGTACAAGATGCTTTCTGAATTCTTGTAGCTCTTTTTTCCATAATATTGTAAGCGCAATACGTATAAATATTGTGTCCGGACGCGTGACTATGGAGCGCACCTCACCACTAAATTCAACGTAAAACTATGTTATATTAATTTCTGACAAGAGTATAATTTTTAGAACACTGTAATAGATATGTCTTTGTTTTACTACTGATGACGTCGGTATTTCGCTTTAATTCAGCTAACTCCCGAAACATTTCTTGGAAATCCAGCCTACTTTTCCCTGAAAGGGTAAAGTTTTCAAAGAGGGGGAAATCTCGGCATAATGAAAATAAATCATGATTTCTTAAAGGACCGAGCTGTATTCAATTTATGCTCATCTATAGATTAATAGGATGCCAACGTAGCAATTTTATTTCCTCCGAGTAATTTAGACGTCTGTAGGTGTAGTGCTGAGCCAACACGGAGGCTGAGAACAATTTATGCACGAATCTCCAGAGAATGTCCCAATTAATTAAGCGCTCGGCGAGTCTCTCCAGTGAGGCCCGGAATTACTCCGGCGATAAATTGCGTTTGGCATGACAGGGAAGAGAGCCGATATCATGCTTCCGTATCACCGCCTTCGTTTCATTTTTTCAATGCCAGTGTTTGATTTTTGAGCGCTAACAAAAATAGATGGAGCATTCCAGAGATGAGATCATGGGTGATTCTTTTAAAGCTTATAACTATTTCAAATCGTATTTCACGAGTTCCATTGTATTTATATCAACAACGATCTGAGTAAGTTTCTATGTAAATGCTGATCGTGTTTTAGAAACAGACCATAAATTTACAGTCCATACTCGTGTGATATGGCAAAAACCATTGTCAGTATATTTATTGTAGTACTATTACTAGGGATTACTGTAATTAGGAAACGAAAGCTACCAAAATTACACTCTCTCACCTCCAATTCTTTTATTTTACGCACTAATTTACGATATAATCCTGGAAAAACAATATTCGTTTTATAAATGAAACTCAAATTATTTAAACATCAACCGATATGGCCAAGGTAAGTCTATTTGAAAACTAATGACGAAATATTGAGGTCATATAATTCCTGTTGCATAGGCAGAATGCAATTCCTTATCCTCAAAATAGGTTATCAAATTAGGTTCCATCTTTGAGATAAGAGACTGTCTAGGATTGGTTTATCACTAGCGTTTTTCTAAATGAAAGGAGTGTAGTTTTTTTAGCGCTCTATTTTACCTGAAATATTTTGGCTTTTATTTGCTTCACTTTTCATGTTAAACTAAAAACTGACCGATTCCCGCTTCGAAGGTACGGCAGTATTAATTCTTTATACTCTTTATATATTTTCGTTACTCTAAAATTCCATTTTATTGTTACATGCTTAGACAAGCGGTGCAGTTATAAGAGACATTTAGGAACGTATCGGAAGATCGCGGCGAAAATATCGGAAAACGTGTTTTAAATTCGTTTTTCTATCTTTGAGTCCTCTTTTGGCGCAATTGGGGCGATGAAAAATGGATTGCTCCTGCCTCTGTTCTGAAATGAAAGAACGCGCCCATATTCNTTTAGAAGATTACGGGAAATTCCGTATTATCGATTTCTAGGAATGCGCATTTCTGAAATAAAGTCTCCATTTTCAGGAGTTTCACAACTGTAATGATCCTCTTCTCTCCTCGTTTCATATTCTTGAGAATGGAGACATTGTTTCCGAGATGCGTATTCCCAGGAATCGGTAATCCGGAACTCCTCGTTTGCTTCTAAACGCGATTTCCGTTTGCATGTGTCTTACGGAGTGTTTTTAAAACTATAATTCATTAACAGCCTTTTTCTAAATTTCTTTTCTTCATTCTTCTCTTTCATCTTCAGCACACAGGCATTTATCTGCTTTGCATGAATTGCAACCTCATTGCTCACTTTACTGGCATTAAAGTGACACTTTATCTATCGACATTGATGGGTTTGTAATAGAAAGCACTCTTCTGTAAAGGTGGAAGCTATTTATATAAGCTATAAAATTCTCTACTATACATCGATACATAAATAACAGCCAATTAAACCTAATTAACCACGCTATTCATACTTTGGCTGTGTTGAAAACCCCAACCGTGGTGCACTTAACTTGAATGATGCTTGGTTTCGAGTTAATGGAAGCTGAGATTCATCTTGAGAGATGACATCGGCCAAATGCTAAGAATTGAGGAGGCGAGTGTACGAAGCGTTAAGAAATTATGAGCTAAGCAACAAAAAACCTATCGGATTAGTGCTAGTCTACTGTTTTCTTCGATCCTGCTTCATTTGACTAGCTAGATTTTACTGAAATGATTATGTTTAATCCTTTTCAATCATTGAAATATTGTTTTAGTTCCCTGAATTATAATTAAAAGAATATCGATAGCCAAAAGTTCATGTTCACGACAATCACTAATTTCAGTGATTTTTAGTTTGTCATTCCGTGCATTTTCTCTGTCGGTTACATATTTCTCCCGACGTATTTTAATTATTCGTATATGCATGTACTTAATCCTATAGCAAGTTAAAATCTTAAATAATTTGGAAGTGAAGAATAAATTTTTAATTTTCCAGAATGTTTTTTATTCAGACGACGGGTTTTGGCTTCAATGTTATCATTGTAGCCGAATGATAATTGTGTTAATTAATATTGTGGAAGCGAAGGAGGTATTCTTAGCTTTTCTCTGATGTCTCTTAACAAAGTAGATTCAAAAGGTCGCATTATAGTCTCAAACTCATAAAATTAGCTGTTCATGTCATAAATCTTACAAACTAGACGATGAATAGAAGGAGAAAAATGTTTTCTCCCAATTAGTATTTAATATTTCGTTTGTTTGCAACTTTTAATAATACCTTTGTATGATTTTCTCCCACACGACTTTCAGTAGGTCGATACTCGTAATTGACCAACTATTTTTTTACAAAATCAGATGTACAAGATGCTTTCTGAATTCTTGTAGCTCTTTTTTCCATAATATTGTAAGCGCAATACGTATAAATATTGTGTCCGGACGCGTGACTATGGAGCGCACCTCACCACTAAATTCAACGTAAAACTATGTTATATTAATTTCTGACAAGAGTATAATTTTTAGAACACTGTAATAGATATGTCTTTGTTTTACTACTGATGACGTCGGTATTTCGTTTAAACTTCATTGGCAGTATTTCTGTTTACTGTTACATAGATACATTTTGATAGCCTATATTAGCTCAGTGGAAGCACACGCTGAGATAAAATATTAATAATGACGATACCACAACCACGATGAAATTAATAGTTATTTTTAATGCTATGGTTCGATAATTAAAGCCGAGCTGGCCGCATCAAATAGCAGAGCAATTTATGAGAGAAATTGCCTGAATAGAAAATAGTATGCTCATTAACGTACTACGGCTTTGATGATAATTAAATGAGTTTGCTGGTTGCATTGGTTTCAACTCAAGGAAATTAAAAGCAGTTTTCCAATATCCTGGATCGCGCCAGCCCTTTTCCTTTAGACCTCTCCTCAGCAAAACAATCGCCGTCAGAGGTTAATGGAAACTCCTTCTCTTCTGTAAAATGTGTGGACTAAATTAATGTAAAACCCCCCTCGCAGAAAAAGCAATTCTAACCACAAAAGTGGACAATCCTTAGGATTTAGGTTGTTATTAAAGAGATGTCTAATTTGCACGTTTTCCTCTTTTCCGAAAGAAAGCTTTTATTTATGTCCATGTGTATTGATGTATGATTTAATCTGTTAAATGTGATTGAAATAATTAAGTCATAGCTTTCCATTCCCAGCCTCAGAGCTTCTCATACTTTACTTCCTTTTACTTCGGAAATGTTGAAGATATCATATAATATTAGGTGTTTCTCTGAACGGGTAAAGATAACTTAAGCGCTGTTGAGAAGGGAATTTTCAAAAGAGAAAGCGAAGAGAAAACGGATTAGGAAATAGCGTACAGAATAGAGGATTGGAAAGAGTACAAGAGGAAGGAAAACAAAAGCCTGAGGAAAAAACAAGAGCCGCAACTTTCTTTTTTTAAACGAGTGCACTAAATAGATAATGAAAGGCAGGAGATGAGTGGTAGCTTTAATTCGCGGGATTTTTTTCCACGAGGAATTATTAAAAAAACACAAGGCGGGGAGAAAATGTAAGGAATATGAGAAGCTGGATTTTAAAAACCTGGATGGCATTAAGCCTCTGAAAAATATTTTTCAAAGAGTTGAACGTCGGATCTGACAAAAGAAGGCCGAAAAGAAAAAAGTGGCTGAAAAAAATAGTGGCGACTAACGAAGAAAAATAGGCCAGTGTACTTTATTAAACGGATTATTTTGTTTGGTCTAAAAACAGCGTCTGGAGCGTAATTCTCTCGTCAATGTTTATGCTGCGTAATAATGTCGGGGAGCACCATTTGGAGCTGCAGAGTTGCTCATACTTATATAACTTCCCCTTACTTAACATAGCCGTTTCAAAGATGGTAATGAATTTAAATGAGAACTGAAGATAGAGGCGAAATGAATGTCACGCACTCGTGGAAATAAAGCGTAATGTTTAGCACTGAGAGCGTTTTTCTCATATCTGTATCCTATTTATGATTACATTTGTTAAATTTAACCTTTAGACATATTACAGACTGGGATTATCGTTATATAGTGAATTCGTATCTCTTATTGTTTCTATAAAGTTTTCATATTCGCTATGAATTTTTCAGAAATGTAAAGAGAGTAGCATTTTCCCCACCACTAATTCCAAAGTGATTTCTTCTCTTCACCTCTTTTCTTTCTCTTCCCTTTTTACATTATTTCATTATTTTCTTTACAAATCAAAGCCTCGCAACTAAAAACAGTTGTAGATCATCATCTCATTTTGTCTGTTCATCAAATTTATTGTTTTATTATTCTTCCTTTTACCTTATTTTGAGTGTCCGCTGGCAAACGACTTCAACGAATGCGATATTCGGTTTCCTCTTGTCAGTTACTCTCGCGAATCATTTCCAGATGAAATGCATTTTCGAAAAATGTTCTGCCATATTTTTGACTAGTTTTTTATGCGGAACCTCTACCTATTGTTTCATAAGTTTGAATAACCAGTACGTGCTTTAAACTATGTCTTCCCAGCTGAACTTGTAAAAAAATAATTAAATTATATAATCGGTTGCAAGTAAAACTTCAGCATTTGTTTCGTAATTCCTCATTTTTCTCTCTTCTGATGTATCAAATAGTTACTATTCGCCAAAACTTATCCTTTAGTCGTTATTTGATTAATATTAATATTTGCTAAATTAATAATTGTAAATTTTATGGGAAAAACAGCAAAACTGTAACAACCTGAAGGAAATGTCGCCATATCCCCCTGTAACGAATAAAAAATAGCCGTACCGGTATACTTAGACTGGAAATTAAATTAAAAAAGGAATAACCGGAGGATTCTTCCTCGTCGTGGCAATTATGAGGCCTCAATAGGAAGACAGGAAAATCCCTAACCGAGCGCCGTCTCTCTAATGAAACGGCCCAAGTAATCGGATTGTTTANGTCTTCGCTCTTCAAGCTGCGGCAGTTGTAGGTTGCGAAGTTTAGGGGGTTATTTCTTTTCTTCATGATGGACCTCTGTAATGCCACCACCTTCCTGACATCCGAATGGGTGGTGCTTTTACGTCCGAATAAATTTCCATTAGAAAAGCTCATCATGATAAATTGTAATTGCGCCTGGAGAGTAAAAGACAGTGATTCACCAGGCTGTCTCACTGCTGGTTGGTGAATAAAAGAGTGCAACTCTCACTATTTGGCCGGAGATATTGTTGAAGCCTTCTTAGCATGGTTAAACCCGAACCATACATTGCCTCCAACCTCCGTTAACACCCCTCTGCCCCGATGAGGCAATAAACTGTGGCAGTGTGAGGAGGGGATCATTTGGTTCGACATTCAGCACGGTAGTTGAAGGCAGTCACACATTTATTCCTTTAGAATTCAAAGGGAACTTAGAGCTTTATAAATTGTAAAAAGACATTATTCTCCCCCCTTACTATCTGATTTGCTAAAAATGGATTAAAATATCCTCTGTGTTTGACAGGGGTGTCAGTAGTTATTAAATGAGTTTTAGAAAACATTTTTACATCGTAATTTATTTATGAATGTTAATTACTTTAGCTTACTTTGTAAGTATATACTTTTAGCGGAAGATGTAAAATAATCTGTACGAAAGTACAATAAAATAATGTATACACACTAGTAAATTAACACCGACTTCGTATGGAATCAACGTCCTCTGATGGTGCAACTTTTCCAGCTGACTTAGCTTGCGCTAATTCTTCGTTTAATTGTTTGAATAATTGAATAATATTATTTTCAAAAAAAGGATATCGTATGATCTTTTGTTAGATACACTTTTCTTATGCTGATCGGTCTTTCAGCGATTATTTTTACCAGGAGCTGCTATGAGATTACTGAAGAAACAACCTTCTTTCTTTTAAATAACCATCGGAAAATACTTAAGGTTTTCAATAGTATGCGAAAAGAGACGTGAAACTGTTTCTGAGAAGTGATTGGGAAGTGTTAATTCTGGGGAATAAAATTTGCATTGTTGACATAGTTAAAGACTGTCAAAAGTGAATCGTCCGATTCCTCGTTTATTGATAGGTATTTTGATAAAACAGTACATATCCAATGAAAAACAAATGAATGATGTTTGAAAGGCGCTTTTGAAGCCGATCATGAGTAGAAATTGTAATGCTTTGGTTACCATAGAAATAGTTTCTGTATACGTTTACAAACCAATGGCAGAACCACCTTCTCGTAAATAGCTGAACAGAATTCAGTGAAGTCAGGGAATTGAAGATTTATGAATAGATTACGATACGATTTCGATTATTTGGAGATTATATTAAGTTATATGAGTTAATATCAAGCCCGTCGATTATTATCTAAAATGTTCCATGTAAAACATTCTATTCCATCAGGAATTTTGTTATTTGTTTGTTTTCCTTGACGCATTTCCTTTTTTTTTGGTAAGCGATTGAGTACTGAATTATATTTTGCCCGGTAATGATAATTTCAAGATATTGAGCGAGTGTTCTATCATATAAAATAAAGCTTTAGGAAAGTTTTCATATTTTAACTCTCTTTCTTTCAATGTAAGTGACACTAATTCAAGTTAATGGGATTCCTCAAGATACTGATTGATTTACCATCCTGAGTAAGTACTCTCTCCACACATAATTTCATTCGACATACTTAAGTTTAAATCATAGACGGAATAATGGTAATAAGTGTCTCATGTTTCAATTTCTATTCATCTTCTGCTTTTAATACATCAGCAACACCGTTTACGAGACGTAGGGAAATTTAACTGATCTTATATTCACAAAACTTCCTGTACAATTTTGTACATACGACTAAACTATAAGTTATTTAAGTAAATTAGAAGCAACGTAATAAATTCGCAATAATTTTGAATGAGGAAATATAAAAAACATTCACTACGGAAAACACCCATAACTCGTTTAACGTTCAGGAACTTTTAATATTCTCCATTAACTCTCCGCAGAAATAGAAAACAATTTCAGAACTTCTCACGAATTGCGCTTGATAAGTTATTCAATCGCTCATTGTTTGGGTCTCCGGAAGACACGAACTCGAAACAAGAGAAGTTGAAAGAGAAGATGTAAAACAGAAAAATTAGAACTTTCCCTGGAATCGCCGCAAAAAGGAACAAAAATCTCCTTCGTACTGTTTTCTCTCAGGAAACGGAAAATCAAGCCATGAGCAAATGATGCTGCAAAAAATTCGAAATCTTTTCTTGGGAATGCTCCAAAAACTTTTCGAATCGGAGGTCCAGGAACTTTGAAACCCTTAAAAAGTACAATTAGTGGGCCTTAATCATTCTAATTCCACCCTAAGGGTACATTTTACCGTATGGGATGCAAACTGGGAAAAAGTTCAGATGAGTCCGTGGAAATTGGAAGTAATGCAGAAAAAGCTCCATCCGTCAAAAAATTACTCCCTATCAATTATAATGAAGTGGGAATCTTCATAGAGTCTGACTTCATAAAAAAGTTCTCGAAGCAGCATTCGGATTGAATCTATTTTGTCGAGTGGGGTACTTCCTGCTTTTCAATGTGGAAATCATTTTCGAAAGTTGATCAATTTAAAAGTCCTAGAATAATTCACTTTGCATAAACTGTTATCACCAACTTTCTATCGATGATTCTGTTATAGAATTTTTATATGAAAACCTAAAACGTAGCATTTTATAGCTGTGCCGTTAACTATCTTCCAAGTAATGGATAGAAAATGTTTCGTCAGTCAACTGAATTACACTGAAGGGGATAGTCTTCTCACGTATGCATGTTTTCATTATATAAAAGTTGATTTTTTAAATGTTATTCGTGTTTCGTAACAGAATAATGTAGTTTATTTTAACAACCTCAGAGAAATAAGAAATATTGCAGCAACTCTAAGCAGTACGAAAGAATAACCGGTATTATAGCGGCCAATTCCGTAATCTAGATGTTAATTCCGAATATGCTCTTTTTCACTTACATAAAAAGTCAAAAAATAAGAGTTTTATGCGACGCCGAGCGAAGTTATTGAAAGATGACAAAGCAGTACGTTGATATGCATCCATAACGGTTCGATGAGAAACTTTTTATTGAAGTCTTTTTACATTTTCGTTCGGAAAATATCTTCAAACTTCACATCATACATTAGAAAATCTCGTATCATTACTGCTAGTTTAATTGCACTCTATTTAGAGTCAAAGTTTTAGAATAATTATTTCCATTAGGATATTTACCCATGATTGGATTAATTTTTATAAATAAAATTTTNAAAGGCAGGAGATGAGTGGTAGCTTTAATTCGCGGGATTTTTTTCCACGAGGAATTATTAAAAAAACACAAGGCGGGGAGAAAATGTAAGGAATATGAGAAGCTGGATTTTAAAAACCTGGATGGCATTAAGCCTCTGAAAAATATTTTTCAAAGAGTTGAACGTCGGATCTGACAAAAGAAGGCCGAAAAGAAAAAAGTGGCTGAAAAAAATAGTGGCGACTAACGAAGAAAAATAGGCCAGTGTACTTTATTAAACGGATTATTTTGTTTGGTCTAAAAACAGCGTCTGGAGCGTAATTCTCTCGTCAATGTTTATGCTGCGTAATAATGTCGGGGAGCACCATTTGGAGCTGCAGAGTTGCTCATACTTATATAACTTCCCCTTACTTAACATAGCCGTTTCAAAGATGGTAATGAATTTAAATGAGAACTGAAGATAGAGGCGAAATGAATGTCACGCACTCGTGGAAATAAAGCGTAATGTTTAGCACTGAGAGCGTTTTTCTCATATCTGTATCCTATTTATGATTACATTTGTTAAATTTAACCTTTAGACATATTACAGACTGGGATTATCGTTATATAGTGAATTCGTATCTCTTATTGTTTCTATAAAGTTTTCATATTCGCTATGAATTTTTCAGAAATGTAAAGAGAGTAGCATTTTCCCCACCACTAATTCCAAAGTGATTTCTTCTCTTCACCTCTTTTCTTTCTCTTCCCTTTTTACATTATTTCATTATTTTCTTTACAAATCAAAGCCTCGCAACTAAAAACAGTTGTAGATCATCATCTCATTTTGTCTGTTCATCAAATTTATTGTTTTATTGTTCTTCCTTTTACCTTATTTTGAGTGTCCGCTGGCAAACGACTTCAACGAATGCGATATTCGGTTTCCTCTTGTCAGTTACTCTCGCGAATCATTTCCAGATGAAATGCATTTTCGAAAAATGTTCTGCCATATTTTTGACTAGTTTTTTATGCGGAACCTCTACCTATTGTTTCATAAGTTTGAATAACCAGTACGTGCTTTAAACTATGTCTTCCCAGCTGAACTTGTAAAAAAATAATTAAATTATATAATCGGTTGCAAGTAAAACTTCAGCATTTGTTTCGTAATTCCTCATTTTTCTCTCTTCTGATGTATCAAATAGTTACTATTCGCCAAAACTTATCCTTTAGTCGTTATTTGATTAATATTAATATTTGCTAAATTAATAATTGTAAATTTTATGGGAAAAACAGCAAAACTGTAACAACCTGAAGGAAATGTCGCCATATCCCCCTGTAACGAATAAAAAATAGCCGTACCGGTATACTTAGACTGGAAATTAAATTAAAAAAGGAATAACCGGAGGATTCTTCCTCGTCGTGGCAATTATGAGGCCTCAATAGGAAGACAGGAAAATCCCTAACCGAGCGCCGTCTCTCTAATGAAACGGCCCAAGTAATCGGATTGTTTAGGGATCCGCCGTTTTCCCAGGTTGCCAAGGATATCCCCATCCAGACAACCTGCAAAATTGACCCATCCCACGGGACGGACTCCTCACTACATCGCGGTCTCCTCAAACCGCTCTTCCTTCCCTCCTTATCCGGGCACTCTTGCGGCCATCGGTAATTGGAGAGGCGTTACTCGGACGCGCCGAGTTAGTGCGCTTGCGCCGGATGTGTTGCGCTGACAAAAGAAGAGCGCAGCTAAGAGAAGAGCTTTTATGTGTGGAGGGAAAACGCGGGATTACTTGTCCCTGCAGATGCTGATTACCAGAGGGTTGCCTGGATTAGCGGACCAATTTCCACGCGACTAATGGGAGGGCAAAAACCTTGGTGATGTTGGGAGGGTTTTACGAGGCGTAGGAATCCGTACCGGTCATGGGAAGCACCTCGTTATATAAGCCAAAATGTATAAGGGATTATAGCGAACTGTTCATGCGAGGTAAAAGCTACTGGACCAGGACTTAATAACCGCGCTTATATTTTTGAATTAATCGAGGGATTCGCTTAAATGATTTCCCGGCTCTGGAAAATTAAATCCGCAGATATTTATTTGTACCTTCGATAGTCGGGAATAGTCGGGCACTCTTTGTTAAGAAATCATATATGTTGAGTATCAATCACATTGTAAATGTTTACTTCCTGGCGTGGCTATATGTAAAAAATAACTTGAGGCACTTAAATGAGGCACTTTCTCCAAGTCTCACCTTCATTTAAGTTACCGTCCAATCATGTTGTCGAACACATGAACCTTATCTAGCCAATAAATAGTCTACATATACACTTCGGCATTCCCTTCACTCTGATAAAACATTTAATATATTTTGAATGAAGATGATATTATTTACAACGAAATAATGGCAGTGAATGGTATAACAATTCATGATAATCTGGTGATACGTAAAGCAGATGTAAAACATCCGTAGAAATGTTAATTCTTTATCAGTTTCAGCTTAATAATTGTTCGTGCTTTGAACTCGCAGTAAGATATTATTATTGATTCCATTCTAAGTAGAATCTCACCCAAGATGATCACACAATTGGCCGAAGCCATGGTCGGAGAATGAACTTCCTAAGGTAAAGGTAGAACTTGTTTTTCATTTTTCTTCGTGAGTTGAAAGTTTTGCATGAGAAGTTGAAAGAGAAATATCGATTATCTAATAGTTTAATTTTACATTCACGATCCCTATTTGCATTTATTACGGTTAATCAATTCACGGATTACCAAAGTTAACCTGAAAATTAGTGTAATAATGTATAGAATTAAAAATATTAAAGTAGCATAACTCTAACCATTCGATTATTAATAAAACATTTTTGTATTCAACCATGAACAGTTCGTACCATTAGCTTTCATTACAAAATTTTCGTAGAAATAGGAATAAAAAATTGACAATAATTAATGATTTTAGATTCATCTAAACTTTGTGATAATTTTCTGATTTTCAATAAGAATTAATGAATGATAGTCTAAGGAATTCAGAGAAGTGTCCAGCAG
This sequence comes from Ladona fulva, assembly GCA_000376725.2. NCBI lineage: Eukaryota > Metazoa > Arthropoda > Insecta > Odonata > Libellulidae > Ladona > Ladona fulva. The sequence continues at coordinate 178,938 of KZ308862.1, read as the reverse complement.
CAAACCAGAACGAAATCATCTGCCCTAATCTGAGCTCCACGACGGTCGTCATTGACAGTGCGAATATATAAATCCACGAAATTGAGCAGTGAATTGGCTGCGACCGCACATACGCACACATATCCAAATACGTTCATTAACCTTCGTCACTCCATGAGAATTGTGATGTTCAATTGGCTTTTCCGCCGCCAACTGCAGCCGAATTACGTCAGTGCCCATCCGTGAATTCTTGAGAGCAGATATTTCCTTGGTTGCAGGAAAACTTCCCAACAATTGATCGTAAAAATTGCCTAGTTAATATAGAAAAATTTAATTTTACTTATACAACAGCAACAAAACTTATTAAATCTTTTATTGATAATAAATACCATCTTATAAAAATGGATTTCAAAGTTTTTGATTGAGTTTCTCTGAGCATTAATTGTTGTGGGAATTTCATACTCTTGTTAGCTGGACTCCAGTTCGATACGAATGGCCGTCATGAAAAATGCGCATACATTTCTTTTTAATCTCTTACATGCTTCATTTCTTTGCCAAAATTAAGTTAGAAATGATAGCTGTATTCAATTTACCATAAAAATACATTTCAGTGAGGGTTCTTACGTTATTAATGGAATATTATTCTTCTTTAAAAATAACGAGAATGTTTGTGTAAAACTCAAAAATTTCGATGTATCATGTGTCTCATCATCATCATCAGCCATTTTCAATCCAACGTCGGATGTAGGCCTCCCCAAGCGCTTTCCAATTCTCTCCATTCTGAGCCTCTCGTTGCCATGTTACCCCTAAATACTGAATGATGTCTCTGTTCCATCGGTCCCTTGGACTTCTTCTTGGTCTCTTCACGTCTCTTGGTATCCAGTTCAGAACTGCTGATGTCCATCGGTTGTCGTTTCTCCTTGCAACATGGCCTGCCCACATCCATTTCAGTGATCTTACCTTATCTATGATGTCTGTCACTCCTGTTATCTTCCTAACCCAGGTGTTGCGTTTCCTGTCTCTTCTTGTGATTCCAAGCATACATCGTTCCATACTTCTTTGTGTAGTCTGAAGTCGCTGGGTTATTGCTGCGTTTAACACCCATGTTTCACTTCCATATGTCAAAACTGGTAGAATGCATTGGTTGAAGACCTTTCTCTTCAAGACCATTGGCATTTTCGACTTCAGAATATGGGCGTTTCTTCCGAAGGCACTCCAGCCTAGTTTCATTCTTCGATTCACTTCATTAATCCTGTTTTTCTCTCCTGTCGTAACCAGTTGTCCCAGGTAAGTGTACTCTGAACAAACATCAATGGGTACCTCTTGTAGTAGGATTGGTACTTGTGCTGCAAAAGAATTATACATTACCTTAGTTTTCGATAAGTTTATCCTGAGTCCTATTTTCTGCCCAGCCGCGTTCAGTTCTTGAAGTCTTGATGCTAGATCTTCACCGTTGGTTGCGAAGAGTACTATATCATCTGCGAAACGCAAATGACTGATGTGCTCTCCATTGATCCGTAGGCCTCTTTCCTCCCAGTCTAAGGTTTTAAAGACTTCTTCCAGAACGGCTGTAAAAAGAATTGGTGAAAGGCAGTCGCCTTGTCTCACTCCCTTCTCAATCCGGAATTCCTCTGTTTCTTCATGCAGCATTACAGAGGCTGTGGCGTCCTTGTAGATGCTGCGTAGAAGTTGGATGTACTTTGTATCTATCCCTTGTTTCCCCAGTGCCTCCAGTGTGGAGGAGGTACTTACCGAGTCAAAGGCCTGGGCATAATCCACGAAGCAGAGTACTAGTGGCATCTCGTATTCGTTCATTTTGCTGATAATTTCTTGCAGCGTGTGGATGTGGTCCATAGTGCTGAATCCCTTGCGAAATCCAGCTTGTTCTCTTGGCTGGGCAGCTGCCAGGGACGTCTTAAGACGTGCAGCTATTACTCTCATGAACGTTTTGTAAATAACGGTAAGGAGGCTGATGGGGCGGTAGTTCTTCAAATCTTCCTTGCTTCCTTTCTTGTGCAAAAGGACAATCTTTGCATGGTTCCATTCCTTCGGAATTCTCCCTTGTCTAAGGCAATTAGTGAATAACTGCGCTAGGACAGGAGAAATTTCTGTAACACCAAGTTTCAGATATTCTGCTAAAACTCCATCAGCTCCTCCTGCCTTTCCATTCTTCATCTTCTTGATGGCCTCTGTTACTTCTTCTGGGAGAATAGAGGGGGGATTTTCTGAGTTTTGTGTTTCTTCTTGGTTTTCCTCTTCAACATTTTCTGTCTTCTTGTATAAGTTGGTGAAGTATTCGGTTACTGTCCTCAGTATTGCTTGTCTATTGGAAGTTGTTGTGCCATCTTCTTTCTGGACGACCAAGATTTGTTTCTTTCCCATTGCTAGGCGTCGTCTGACCCTCTTCATACTCTTGTTGTTCTCTATAGCTTCTTGTACAATTCTTTCGTTAAAATTCCTTACATCTTCCTTCATCGCCACTCTGATAGACTTGCATAGCTCGACATATTCGATATTTTCCTTTGGCAAGTCTGAGTGCTTCAGTTGCTTTCGCTGTTTCATCATTTTCCTGGTTCTGTCGCTGAACTTCTTATCCTTTGGTCTTTTTGGTGTACTTGCTACTTCTTCTGCCGCTGCTTTCACGACTTCCATGACTTTGGCTTCCAGTTCTACTTCTTGAAGTGCTGAAAACCTATTTCTAAGTTCCAGCTGGAACTCTTTCCTATTTTCTTCTAATTTTCTAATACTTACCTCCTGTTTCCTGCTTGAGACCAACTTCTTTCGCTCCATTCTGACGTTAATCTTCATTCTGCATCTAACTATCCTATGGTCACTGCCGGTGTTGAAGTTGTTTAGTACCTCACAATTAGTAACTGGGTAGAGTTTGTTAACCAATATGTAGTCTATTTCGTTTTTTACTCCATTAGGACCTCTCCAAGTCCACTTCCTTGTAGGATTCTTCTTGAAATATGTGTTTGTTATGTACATATTGGTGCACTCTGCAAACTCTACCAGGCGGTGACCTCGTTCATTTCTCTGTCCTAGTCCATGTTTTCCTGTGACAGCATCATCTGCTTCCTGCTGACCTACACGAGCGTTAAAATCGCCCATGATGATTTTATAATAGTGATCTTCCTTGTCATGTTCCTTGCCGAGAGTCTGGTAGAAATTTTCAATTTCCTCTTCGCTGCTTGCTGCTGTTGGTGCATAAACTTGGATAATCTGAACAGAGTAACGCTTGTTTATCCTTAGGATTAGCTTACATATTCTGTCAGATACACTTTCTATTTTCTCCACATTATTTTTCCATTTCTTGTTAATCAAGAAGCCAACTCCTCCAAGTCTTCCATCCTTTGTTCCCCTATAATAGAAAATATGCTCTTCCTTGAGTGTAACCAGTTCTTCTGATTTTCTTCTTACTTCACTGAGTCCGATGACATCCCTCTTTATCTTCTCTGCTTCATTGAGCAGTTCCAGGAGTCGGTCTTCGCTCTTCAAGCTGCGGCAGTTGTAGGTTGCGAAGTTTAGGGGGTTATTTCTTTTCTTCATGATGGACCTCTGTAATGCCACCACCTTCCTGACATCCGAATGGGTGGTGCTTTTACGTCCGAATAAATTTCCATTAGAAAAGCTCATCATGATAAATTGTAATTGCGCCTGGAGAGTAAAAGACAGTGATTCACCAGGCTGTCTCACTGCTGGTTGGTGAATAAAAGAGTGCAACTCTCACTATTTGGCCGGAGATATTGTTGAAGCCTTCTTAGCATGGTTAAACCCGAACCATACATTGCCTCCAACCTCCGTTAACACCCCTCTGCCCCGATGAGGCAATAAACTGTGGCAGTGTGAGGAGGGGATCATTTGGTTCGACATTCAGCACGGTAGTTGAAGGCAGTCACACATTTATTCCTTTAGAATTCAAAGGGAACTTAGAGCTTTATAAATTGTAAAAAGACATTATTCTCCCCCCTTACTATCTGATTTGCTAAAAATGGATTAAAATATCCTCTGTGTTTGACAGGGGTGTCAGTAGTTATTAAATGAGTTTTAGAAAACATTTTTACATCGTAATTTATTTATGAATGTTAATTACTTTAGCTTACTTTGTAAGTATATACTTTTAGCGGAAGATGTAAAATAATCTGTACGAAAGTACAATAAAATAATGTATACACACTAGTAAATTAACACCGACTTCGTATGGAATCAACGTCCTCTGATGGTGCAACTTTTCCAGCTGACTTAGCTTGCGCTAATTCTTCGTTTAATTGTTTGAATAATTGAATAATATTATTTTCAAAAAAAGGATATCGTATGATCTTTTGTTAGATACACTTTTCTTATGCTGATCGGTCTTTCAGCGATTATTTTTACCAGGAGCTGCTATGAGATTACTGAAGAAACAACCTTCTTTCTTTTAAATAACCATCGGAAAATACTTAAGGTTTTCAATAGTATGCGAAAAGAGACGTGAAACTGTTTCTGAGAAGTGATTGGGAAGTGTTAATTCTGGGGAATAAAATTTGCATTGTTGACATAGTTAAAGACTGTCAAAAGTGAATCGTCCGATTCCTCGTTTATTGATAGGTATTTTGATAAAACAGTACATATCCAATGAAAAACAAATGAATGATGTTTGAAAGGCGCTTTTGAAGCCGATCATGAGTAGAAATTGTAATGCTTTGGTTACCATAGAAATAGTTTCTGTATACGTTTACAAACCAATGGCAGAACCACCTTCTCGTAAATAGCTGAACAGAATTCAGTGAAGTCAGGGAATTGAAGATTTATGAATAGATTACGATACGATTTCGATTATTTGGAGATTATATTAAGTTATATGAGTTAATATCAAGCCCGTCGATTATTATCTAAAATGTTCCATGTAAAACATTCTATTCCATCAGGAATTTTGTTATTTGTTTGTTTTCCTTGACGCATTTCCTTTTTTTTTGGTAAGCGATTGAGTACTGAATTATATTTTGCCCGGTAATGATAATTTCAAGATATTGAGCGAGTGTTCTATCATATAAAATAAAGCTTTAGGAAAGTTTTCATATTTTAACTCTCTTTCTTTCAATGTAAGTGACACTAATTCAAGTTAATGGGATTCCTCAAGATACTGATTGATTTACCATCCTGAGTAAGTACTCTCTCCACACATAATTTCATTCGACATACTTAAGTTTAAATCATAGACGGAATAATGGTAATAAGTGTCTCATGTTTCAATTTCTATTCATCTTCTGCTTTTAATACATCAGCAACACCGTTTACGAGACGTAGGGAAATTTAACTGATCTTATATTCACAAAACTTCCTGTACAATTTTGTACATACGACTAAACTATAAGTTATTTAAGTAAATTAGAAGCAACGTAATAAATTCGCAATAATTTTGAATGAGGAAATATAAAAAACATTCACTACGGAAAACACCCATAACTCGTTTAACGTTCAGGAACTTTTAATATTCTCCATTAACTCTCCGCAGAAATAGAAAACAATTTCAGAACTTCTCACGAATTGCGCTTGATAAGTTATTCAATCGCTCATTGTTTGGGTCTCCGGAAGACACGAACTCGAAACAAGAGAAGTTGAAAGAGAAGATGTAAAACAGAAAAATTAGAACTTTCCCTGGAATCGCCGCAAAAAGGAACAAAAATCTCCTTCGTACTGTTTTCTCTCAGGAAACGGAAAATCAAGCCATGAGCAAATGATGCTGCAAAAAATTCGAAATCTTTTCTTGGGAATGCTCCAAAAACTTTTCGAATCGGAGGTCCAGGAACTTTGAAACCCTTAAAAAGTACAATTAGTGGGCCTTAATCATTCTAATTCCACCCTAAGGGTACATTTTACCGTATGGGATGCAAACTGGGAAAAAGTTCAGATGAGTCCGTGGAAATTGGAAGTAATGCAGAAAAAGCTCCATCCGTCAAAAAATTACTCCCTATCAATTATAATGAAGTGGGAATCTTCATAGAGTCTGACTTCATAAAAAAGTTCTCGAAGCAGCATTCGGATTGAATCTATTTTGTCGAGTGGAGTACTTCCTGCTTTTCAATGTGGAAATCATTTTCGAAAGTTGATCAATTTAAAAGTCCTAGAATAATTCACTTGGCATAAACTGTTATCACCAACTTTCTATCGATGATTCTGTTATAGAATTTTTATATGAAAACGTAAAACGTAGCATTTTATAGCTGTGCCGTTAACTATCTTCCAAGTAATGGATAGAAAATGTTTCGTCAGTCAACTGAATTACACTGAAGGGGATAGTCTTCTCACGTATGCATGTTTTCATTATATAAAAGTTGATTTTTTAAATGTTATTCGTGTTTCGTAACAGAATAATGTAGTTTATTTTAACAACCTCAGAGAAATAAGAAATATTGCAGCAACTCTAAGCAGTACGAAAGAATAACCGGTATTATAGCGGCCAATTCCGTAATCTAGATGTTAATTCCGAATATGCTCTTTTTCACTTACATAAAAAGTCAAAAAATAAGAGTTTTATGCGACGCCGAGCGAAGTTATTGAAAGATGACAAAGCAGTACGTTGATATGCATCCATAACGGTTCGATGAGAAACTTTTTATTGAAGTCTTTTTACATTTTCGTTCGGAAAATATCTTCAAACTTCACATCATACATTAGAAAATCTCGTATCATTACTGCTAGTTTAATTGCACTCTATTTAGAGTCAAAGTTTTAGAATAATTATTTCCATTAGGATATTTACCCATGATTGGATTAATTTTTATAAATAAAATTTTGATCGAGTCGAAATTAAGTTAAATATCCATTCCGTTAAATGTATTACCATTAACTAAATCTTCCCTATAAACCAAATATTATTAAACACACCTAACTGCTGGTTTCGGTTTTATTACCAAAAATTTTAAGGAATTACTTGAAATCTTTGTTTTGTATGAGGAAGTGAAGGAAACGGAGATCTAAACGGCAATATAGATAAATAGTTTCAAATATTTTTATAATAGGAATGGTGATCTACTGGGACGGACAACATTAGATGCGAATTTATATACCTAACAGAAGATTACATTTTTGCAGTGCAAAATATCGCTCCTTATCAGCCAATGGCACAATCTGCTTGAGAAACGGATTTCCTTCCCAAAGGGACTTTCCCGTTCCTTACGTTTATCTCCGCGTTCGAGAATCTTTATTTATTCCTTTCTCTTCCCACTTATTTCCCTTTTACCTTTCCTTATCTTCCCGATTTCTTTACTGCTCCACCTCCTCAGTCCCTCCATATTTCTCCAAAGTGTCCCATTAGATTCGGGTGGACTGAGAAAAAAGCATCTCATTGAGTCGTGAGGCCGCATTGGCTGCTGCCCGAAAAAAAGGTTTGGAGGCAAATATGGCGCACGAACAGTGGAATGGATTTGCCTTAGAGCGCTTCGGTGATCGCAATGAACCGGAGGAATGAATTTGTTTGACTGAGTGATCAACATCAAAGTGCAATTTAGCCAGGCTTTTACCTCCGTCTTTCAGATGAATTTATTTTGAAGGTGAAAACCCGCGTCAGTTACTACTTTTCTGTTATTGCCACCGCGCTTACTGCCGTACCCATAAAAGCCATTCTGTTCGCTATTGCAATTCCTGCCATTTGATATTGATAGATCGCTCTGTAATAATTTGTAAATAAAATTAATAAACTGAAACCTATATATTGAATATTGCCTACTTAGTGCCAACTTATGCTAATTCGGATTTTTGTGCCTAAAAGTGCAGACTTTGATCGTCGTAATTAAGAATTATGAACGGATACCAAGAATCCCTTTCGCATATTTTCTTATAACGAGATTCTCTTTTCACATAACGAGAAGTAGAGGGAACGAAGTGGTTCGAGAACCTACTGAAGACAGTTGTAGAAGAAAAGTTAGGTTGGAGATTGGGAAGCCGGTATTGGCTATTATAGAAAATCCGTTGGAAAGCGATCAGTTGGGTAAAAGACAAGCTAGAAAGTAGCATTAAACAAGTCTTTAGATTCTTAAACAATCGTCATAGTAAGTATCAAATGATTTTCAACTATTGTTACGGAACAAATATTTCTTCAATTTCGAGGAAAAAATGCATCGCTGCAACTTTAACAGTGAAAAGGTGACAATGAGAGAAGGCTCGCGCACTGAATGAAAATCAGATGAATTCTCCAATTTTCTTGGATTACGTCAGTGCGGTTGATTGATTTGTGGAACACACAATGCACAACGGTTACTTCGATGGAAACGAATTTTGAAAGTAAACCTCTTACAACTATGGCTACTTATATCCAATGAAATTCGTTAGCCTACTTACATTTGTCTGTGGATTAAAATCCTAAATTTCTTACAATAATCGCCTTCAAACCATCACCGCTTATATGCAAGCAATAACGGATGATTTCCGTTGCGTTCTTGTCACCCTCGAAGTTTTCGATCTTTCATGATTGCTTGACCATCCATCGTAAGCAGATACCAGAAATATAGCGAAAATATATTCGTTGTCCACAAAATGTATTATCGGATTACTCTTTACTCCACGTGTCTATGTATTTTATAATAAATGAATTTCCCTCGTGAATGATCGTGAAGGGACTTCATGATAATTCTTCCGCATTTCACCTCCTAAATTCTTTCGCTCCACACTGATACATAATAAACAAAGCATATTGCTACTTTATTTATTTTAGAGAAGGTTTAATAAGTGGGAATAAAGCATAAAGAAAAAAGGTTATGAAGCACGAGCCTAGGTTAATTAATACTCAAGTAAATATTGATATTTGGGCGCGTTCATTCGTATGTTACCAGATTTGTAGCAATGATTGTACAATTCCTAATTTCTTTCTACGGTTAATCATTTTTCTCACTTAAAATAGTGCTTAAGAGAAACTGTCCGAGGACAGGCATCAGCCGAATGACCCTCCAATGCACAGTGCGGACAGAAAATCGGCGTTGGAATAAGCACTCCCAGGAACATGCGAAAATAGGTAAACACCATTGAATAACAAATTAAACCATCGTCTAGATCTCTTAAAAAGTGTATTGTTATATACGGACATAATAACGCGTCCGCTGTTCTATTTCCCCGAGTTTACCCGGAACATGTGTTCCTTCCTTTCTTCGGATGCGAGTAGTCCCTCAGTTTTCTTCTACTCAGTGATTCGTGTCTTAAGACAGTCCCTCTCATATGTGACCAATGCATTCCTAATTACATAGTTTTCTTTTAAGAATTTTCTTCTTCAATGCTTATGAACATTCCTCACTCATCTCTATTTTTCTCCGTAAATATACAACAGAGTTATACATAACCAAATGTAGACAATTCTCATCAGCAAGCAAACTTGAAATACACTGACTCAACTATTTTGTAGTGGAATTCGGAGTGATCTCTTGAGGAACCAACGGTTCATCGTAAGATATTTCCCTCCTCAGCTATTCATTCTTGCATTTGATGATCCGCTTAAACGTTTGCCTCGGCTCCGTTATGAAAGCTCGTAGAGATACCTCGGCTACTTTCCCGAATCACCGCCCATTCTAAGGCCTTATTTCAATCTGCAGCATTACGACTTTCTTCTTCCCCTTAAAATAAAATTTCTATTAGCCTCGGCTCCCTCGAGTCTTTCTACAGCGTAATTTAGAGTTTATCTAAATCATCGCACGCTCTTGACTCGATAACACACGACTTTACTCGATAAACAGCCGATGTGGAGTGGTTTAAACTCTGCTTAAGCACTTAATAGCCTTGCTTATGGTCAGAATGATGGCGCTGTATATTCGTCTCGACACAGAGGGTAAGACGGAGAGATAGTTGCGAGCGAAATTCAAGACGCTAAAAATTATAAAGTTCTCTATCTATAATATCATGGACAAATGAAATTTATTGAATCATAACTCACTTTTGGAAATATACTCCCAGATAATTAATTAAATATGAGTAAGTTTTAACGATATACAAATATGTCATGAAAATAAATACTGTAAATTGCATGGTAAAATACTCATAAATTCATGAATAAGTAAAATGGTGGTTAATGTTATCCAGTATTCATTTATCTTAATAAAAAGGAGGAATTATAAACATAGTTTTCTTTGAATTTTGTTACTGAATATCGTTAATTTAACTATTGATGTAAATAGACATTTTCCGGTAATAAATTGAAAATAATATGCAATAATCTTTAAGAAGCTGAATGATAAATTTTGGTCATACACAAGTCATTAAAACCAATCTTCAGATAGGCTTAAAACACATGAAAAGCAATCCAATACAACAATAATTTCCTCTTATTGTTTACTGTATCACTAAAATAATTCAAACCAAGGAGTTTACCCATCTTTCTTCTGATTCCTTAGTCGAGACCGCCAGTCATCAGTTCCCTTCGCTTCACGAAAGCTTCAATGGCTATTTCTTCTATTTTTCGAACTTTACCTTCACACCTTCTATCTGAAGAGACAACACTAACAAAACAGGAGAATGTTTCCACTAGTTCCAGTTTTCTGCTATCCGCCCTAATCGTTAACTTCGATTTATTTCCTTTAGTAAAACTCATTACTATAGTTTTCCTTTAATTTATTTTCATACCTAATTACCTTTCGAAAATAGTTTTATCGTCTGCATACCTTACTGACTTCACCACCTCCACGCCTAATTCTCCCTAAGAAATAAGTGATGAAATGTACAGCAAACGAAATTTGTATTCCAATCGGTCAAGAATGACATATAATAAGCCTTTGTCGAATTCTAATTCATGGAAGAAATGCCAATCTCTCGTATTTTACTTCAGACCACTTTTCATTAAGAAATACTGCGATTTTGAAGGAGGATTATCGTTTCCAAAGTGATTAAAAATTGTTTAATTCAAAATTTCCCTCGCTTTAACAATCTTAGGCCTTCGCCTCTCTTAAACTCCGCAATTTCTCATTAATTTCTTAATTCCTCGTTATCAATCTTTCCCAGAAATACCCCATTCTCTTTCTCATCAAACAGCTCCTTCCTCCTTTGTGAGCTAATTCCGAGCAGAATATTTCCCCTGCCGTCTTACCTTCGCATCTTATCCGCCCAACATTAGCTATTTATTTATCAGGATTCATCTTCAGGGAATTTGCGAGGCTAAAATTTATATTCTCGAGGGAAGAAGCGCCATTCTAAATGTATAATGATAATTAATGATTCCCGACAAAAAATATAAAACGAAGGTGAGACTTGCTAAATGTTATTTAACACCGTTCTCTTGATGAGACTTTCGATTCTAGATTTATTCATCAAGCTTTAATTTCGTAGTCGTTAATTATCACGTTTACAGTACCGACAGTTTATATCGCTAAATACATTTTGTGGCAAAATCTCGATGTTTATTACCACAAGAGCAAGTAACTATTCTCTCGAGGTAGCTAGAATATGAGTTAATTTATTTATTTTTCATCACTTAATTTTTCATTTTGTAATTCTTCTTTGATAAGGAAGGATATTTGGTCAGACGATAAAATTTAGCCCCATTGAAATTTAACTTTCTGGCTTTTTACGTGAACTAGGTTAAATAAAGCTGATTCGTAGTTAAGACTTAAGTCTTCTAAATCTGACACTGAAAGAAGTTAGGTTTTAAAAATCAATTACTAATAATTCAGTATGAGACATTCTGGGGATATTGCTAATTGAATTTTGACGAGTATTTTTACTCCGGCATCAGTTCATCGATCGCTGAATAAAAGTATCAAAGAAGAGCTAATGAGAGAGACGCCGTTCGCCTCTGTTTGGACTACGTGTTGACTTGGCGAAGGCATCAATCACGTCCGAAAAAATCAAAAAGTCAACCGAAGGAAAACTGTCTTAATAAGATATATCTCTGTTAATAACTCGCCTTAAAATTAGAACATAGACTGCTCCGATTAGTCATTTCATTTTTGAGCGTATTTCTATTGAAACAAATCAAAACTGGAGTCTCTATTTGCAGTAAATGAGGGTTTCCGTATCAATATAAAACTTTTGATCAGGATTTCCGCTATATTCACGCTTATTATGATTGATAAAAATTGAACATCTTATTTTTTTTCGATATTGCGCGGATTGTTTACCATCTCTTGGTTTCATTTTTATCAATAAGATTAAATTACGTACTCGTTAATTAACCGCTTTTCCCTGTGCATTAAGGCCTTCTTCTGTGATTACGAGCGCAAATAAAACAAAAAGTAGAGGCGAATGTTTTCTGCTCCGAAAATATTCAACTTATACATATTTTAGGAGTGATTTTTTAATCAACGGTAAGGTAGCCCCGAAAAAAATTAGTTGAGGGGATTTTTAACTTTTGACATATAACTTAGGATTTGAAATTTAGGGAGGCCTACTTTCAGAGAATTTAGAAATTTGTAGTTGTATTCTGGCTTTAATAGTTCATAGTGACCGTCGATGGGTGAATGTACAAGCGATATACGAAAACCTTCACCGTTAATATCGGTGTTCTAGAGCAAGAGAAATCGCAATTCATTACCTCCACCAATTGGTTACAATTGACCTGTTGGTATGACCTTCAGCTTTGTTATACTATTCGTTACAACATAAAAGCAAATTTCTCGTCGAAAGTGTTCTAAGTCGTCTACACTCGATCCATAATGAACGCCGTCATCGCATATTTTCCAAATAACCCTGACTTTCCTCCGCCTCTTCCATTTTCTTCGCATTCACTGATGATGATCTATCCCCTCTCGATCCAATCTCCAAAGCGCCTCCCCTTTCCTCTTCATTTCACTACAAACGCCTTCCGTGAGCCTCTGCCAAATATTTCCCTCCGTAATTCTCAAAGCCCCTCCTAATTAACACACTCCCCCTACATTACCAGCAAATTACGATTTCGAAGAAATTTACTGGCTAATATTTCAGGTTTTTTATCAAAGGTTCTTATCGGTCTTCTGTAAGGCCTTTCAGAACTATTTTATTTTGATGCTGACGTAAATTTTAAGGAATTATGTTTAAGTACACATAGCGTTTTGGAATGCCATGATATATTAGAAGACTTAGAAGTAGCCATGACATATTATACCCTCCAGAGAGGCAATTTTTAACCGCTGCACAGTGAGCTGGAATCGAAGAAAGCTGGGTAAGAAGCCAAAAATGGTTTTTAGAGTGGAGGTCATGAAAATCTGTTGAGATATTCAGAAAAGATTGAATTTTGTTGTTAATGAAAAAGGTTAGTTGAGAGAATACATGTGGCAATTCCCGCTAAAATTTGTCTTACTGTTCAGTTAGCTTAAAGTAAGTATATATTACTCGGATTTGTCAGAAAGGCTGCGGGGAAGTTGTAAACTTAATTGAGATTGAGATTCTTACCACCAATGTATAGAATAAATTGATTTATTAATTGTTTGGTTAAATTATTTCGATTAATAAGAGTGTACCAGCAAATTCAGAGCATGTTACACCTAAAAACGTGGTAAAAGGGCAACTTACTCTCTAAGACATGCGTCGTAGATATTGTACATACATACAAAACTCATAATAGACAAGAAACTTAAAAAATATAAATTTTAACAAGAAGACTCACAAAATAATAATTACGTGCTAACTTTAAATAAATCAAATAACTAGAACTATAATTTTCAAAAATATTTTAAGCCTGGAAACAAGAATATGGCTAAAGTGACAAACAAATGCATAATAATGCCTTAATAAATTTTCACCATCACTATGTTCCAATAAAAGTTCATGATTAGTCAATGAACCGAGTCACTAGTATCAAACGCACATAGGGACACGAACTTAAATGCTAAAGTTACACATTGGTTTGAGATAAAGGTATTAAATTTTGCACAATGAAGTTGTGCGGCTAAATCCTAAGAAATAACAAGTGTGAAAAATAGCGACATGACTGGGACTCGAACCCCGGTCTCCCACTTTCCGGGCAGGAATTCTAACCACTGAAGATGACGCGGCATGGTAGTTGTGGGAGTGAAAGTGGGAGACCTGGGTTCGACTCCCAGTCATGTTGCTATTTTTCACACTTGTTATTCCTTTAAACCTCACTTGTTAATTAATATAAATAATTTATCTCAGAAAACTGTAGTATTTGAGGAAAGGAAAGGAAAGTAGAAGATAGCTCAAGGAAAAAAGATAAATAATAACGATGACTAAATTATAAAACGAAGAAAAAAAAAAGAAAGGAAAAAATGAAAATAAATTAAAATAGAAATACTTATAAACTAAAATAGAAATATGTGGCTGAAACATAGAAAGTTCACGAGAATTCATCATGATAAAGCATGAACAAAGGACAGATATATCATATTTTTAATCAGCGCAGCAAGAAATAAGTTGGGAAGGAGCCTGGGAGCAGAATGAAGAAATAAAATACAATGCCCTATGAGAATATCAGCATTGAATGTTGTCATCTTTCAATAGTCGTGTTAAAACTGTTTCCTGTTCAGATGGATTAATGCTGATTTGTATGCTAAGAGGACCCAAATATAAGGTAAATCGGTTCCCTTTTATGTTGAATCTCCTTCAACGCACACTCTTAAGTAAATTTACCCGTTATATTTTCGATTTATGTAAATAACAGCTAATAGAACTTTCAGCTTTTTAGTAGAAGGTTTCGTTCAATCCATTTATTGACTTTATCGTATTTTTCTACCGACAATGAAGTTGTAAGTATCATTTTCCTATAAAAAGCTCGCTATATCGTCTGAATACTTTCGCAAAATCATGTTTTAGTAGCAGCGGTTATAAAAATTAAATATAATTCATAGATTTCTAGTACCTTTTAGAAAGGAAATAAAAGTACAATTCTCATTCTTTTCCACACTGTCTATTCTCAATTTCCACAACCTCAAGTTCATTTTAAAATACGCCACCTACTTGAAATTCTTCCGTTATTTTTTTCTTTAAGATTCTACATACCTATCACCAAGGCTGAGAAAGAGTATCTTTTGTGGATTCAGCTAACCCGTTCTAATTTTACCTTTACTAAATTTAATTCACACCTCCTTAGGAATGATAACCTCCTTGATATTAATAGATATTATTCTCAGAATTGTCATTTCATAATTCTGGGATTTTTTCTCCAAATGTAGCTCGGACACGGAGTATTTGGAAAGTAGTCTCCAAGTGAGTGACATCAGAAATATGGAATTTTGTATCAATAATCCGTGACAGAACTTTGGTCATGCACAGAGGTTGGATAATAGTAGATTCAAGTAGTTTACTACATGGAATCCAGGCAAGAATTAGAATGGACTCAAGTAGATTACAGAACTCTTGGCTACAGCGACAAGACTTTGCCTTCAGGTGACGAAAATCCGTAGAAGAGTAGCTTCGTTACCTTTATTATTAGAACAAATGCATCAACAGAAATAGTGGGTGTGTATGAATTCTGAAATAATGTATCCTATTCAGAAGAAAGGTGAAGATTTAAAACGGGGCTTATCTATCCTATGCAGAAGAAAAGTAAAGGCTAAAATTGGGGCTTCATAAAAAAAAATACATAATCTGCATTAAATTCTACCAAATTCATACGTTCTTAATTGTATTTATTAAAAGAGAATGAAAGACACAGCACATCACTCAGTCTGGGGTTAGGTATAATATTCATGCGATATAAAACAAACAATTGGAAGGTGGGTCGATATTAACTAATGTAGTTAAATGAAAAGCAAAGACGAGGATTTATTAAATGATCAGTAGGTTTGTTTCGTTGAGCGATGCTTATAACGATGTTTCCAAGGAAATTAATCTCCGTTTCCTCTAAAGCCCTTAACATGCTGGTTTCCTTCTCTTTTCGCCCTGCATCGCCTTCCTCATTAAAGCAAGATGTATATTTAGAAAAATACGCCTTGCGTCCCATATTTTCGATATGGATTTAAGGAACTCTCTCATTCTCTCCATAAACTTTTCGAAAATTATAATGATCAATTTGTGGAACGTGTATTCGAAAGGAAGAGAGGAGTTGGTAATCCGATCTCTTCCACGTGAAATTTCCCCTTTTCCCGGATGGAGCTCCTATTTTCTGCTGCCAGGATGCGCGTAAAATAGAATAAACAATTGAGACAGTGAACTGATGCTCACGATTGTTATTCTTCTGTGGTTATTTGGGTCTCCGTCACCAGGTCTGATCCTCTTAAATTTATTCTCAAAGGATTTGCTCGGTATTTATTTTTGGATTAAATGACATGATAAATAAAAATTAGCTCTCACAAATAACTTAACATTGCGTAACCACACCCGTAATATATGAGGAGGAGAACTTAAGAAACTCGGATTCGTCAAAACAATAGTCGATAGTAGCAAAGAAAATGTCTGACCAACTTTACGTTAGTTAGGCACATACGCGTTTAGTGTTTGAGCCGATAATTTTTGTGTTCGAGAATTAGAAAAGGTGTAGAGAAAGGCGATACGTTCCGTAAAAAAATGTAACGACAAATCAGTGAGTGTTAAATAGATGCTTCTAGACGAAGAAAGGGGATCTCTAGAAAATAGAAGAATTAAACAAAGTCTTAATTTACTTAATAAGTTCAAAGAAAGCACGTTCTTTAATGCGTATGCTTACTCCCTGTTACACATTGCTCAAATATTGCGAGGTGGATCAGAGAAATATAAGCTGGAACGATATGCGAAAGTAATTGATTAGGGAAATGTAGTCTTTGTGCATGCACCCCCTGCCACAAGCCAAAAGGCGGCTTGCAGAATACATATACAGAAGTTTACTTTTTCAACCAAAAATCATTTTCAAATGTACTCATAAAATTCAGCTATACGTTTAGGTTTTGGATGAAAAGAAACCCACGTGAAAGAAATAGTTGTACAAGAATATTAGACTACATCCAGATAGTCAATGAAAAGATTTGCTATGCTATTGTGCATTGTGTGTAGTATTGCGGTGGTACAAAACTATGGCCCGCTCTACACGGTTCTTTAACCGTACTCAACTCAAAGCATTGGGAAAGGAGCACCCAGAGAATTACTTTATTGTTTGTAAGGAAATACGGCGAATGGCGCCTTCAAATGAATTTGCATTGGAAGGCTAAGTTACTATATTTGCAGAGATATAAAATGCCAAAATTTAAATTTTTTTCGCGCCACAATTTTTGGGCGGAGGTAACTTCACCTTAATCACGACTTCTCAGGCCTTATATTCCCGCGATGAAAAATCAAATTTTGGTTATTAGAGGGAAAAATGCATGCTTTCTTATAAAAGTAAGTCGAAAAAGTTTCAAGAAGGTCTTTGTTCGCAAACGTGAGCTGAATATACCCTATTTTCGGCGTCGTAACGAAATTCGTAGTATTTACAGTCAATTATTAAACTAACGGAAAGTCTTCGGAAAGTTAACCTTTTTATTTGTACACTTTGTATTAAGTAGTTATAAGACACAAAGTATCGCGTTTATGTTATGTTTTTTTGGAGATATATAATGTGCAAATTTTTATTTTTTTCGCGCCACAATTTTTGGGCGGAGGTAACTTCACCTTAATCACGACTTCTCAGGCCTTATATTCCCGCGATGAAAAATCAAATTTTGGTTATTAGAGGGAAAAATGCATGCTTTCTTATAAAAGTAAGTCGAAAAAGTTTCAAGAAGGAGTTTTTTCTCAAACGTGAGCTGAATATACCCTATTTTCGGCGTCGTAACGAAATTCGTAGTACTTACAGTCAATTATTAAACTAACGGAAAGTCTTAGAAAAGTTAACATTTTTATTTAAACACTTTGTATTAAGTAGTTATAAGACACAAAGTACCGCGTTAATATTATGTTTATATAACTGTTGAAGTCTATGGTAGGGGGTCAAAAAATTACTATTTCTCAGCAAATATTTCATCGATGGATGTAAAACTTGGCAAATGTTCAAGAGGATATAAAGTTATGTTCACACAACTTTTCATTGAAATCAGTGATGGTCGAGCGCGGCACTTCCTTAAAATTGTTCCACTTGACATGGAATGCCCCTGGTGTCTTCCGGATATTCGTAACAAGAATATTTAGTTAAACTCAAGCGCACTACTGAAGCTTCTTCGAACCTCAGTTAATCAGATAATATAGCTCCGAGGCTATGAATGCCTTGTACTTCGTATATAATTTGACATGAGTATATAATCTAGCGCTTTAATTTCGCTAAATTATTCGGTATAAAAAGATCTTCTGATGGACGAAGTGACGACTGATCAACTGCCTCTTTCGCGGTAAATTCCTATCTCTAGTTCAAGCGTATCTCATTTGGACCAATCAAAAGGTCAAAATCAAACTTATGTTAGCTCAAAGTAACACAATTAGAGAAGATGATGGGCATTTTTTCAGAATTAGCCGTGAAAAACTTCATTTTAAATGATGAAGGAGTCATATTACATCGTTCATTATGATTGCGCGTCTGATTTATATCAACTGCCTAATCTTGATCGATCATTCTTGCGTTTACACTCGTTCGTATCTCCACATATTCCACTCGAAATCGTGCGCTCAACTGCGAACTTATCTCTTCCGTCTACAGAGGAAGAGTATACGATGGGAATGGTATTCAAAATTCTGCGTCACCCCCGCGATATCACGTGGTGTTTACAAATGGCGCCAGAACTGAGTCAAGGTGAGATCCACGAGCAGCCAAAGAAGCATTCATTAAGTCCGTCGTAACTAGGTTGGCGAAAATTGCCCGGTAGCTGTCGCGGAGTTAGGATTTGTGTTCATATTAATTAGTCGCAAAGGGCTGATTAAATGCTGCAGAGAAGGAAGCGGGAGTGGGCCAAATATGGCACTTTATTTCATTTGGCCGATTCTTTCATCCTCTTCGTTATCTTTTGCCATTTCTGGCTCCATTCCTTTCTCGTTTATTTTGGGAGAAATTTTCATCGAAAAGAGTTTCAGTTTCTCGTGTCCTCTGCACCTCTTTCCGTTCAGTCATTTCATCAGATTCATAAAGACATTCCTGTAGCATCTGGTTTTTCATTCGTCCAAATTCAAACGAGAAATGGTTTCTAAATTGTTTATCATATTCGCAGCGGAGAATACGAGCGGTAACAGCTTCTTTAGATCTATGATGTGCTCGTCCATCTTTAACGCTATTCAATCTTCCGTTCTATTTCATTTGATTAACTGATCTCTCTTTCTCCATTTTGAATGAGCCAACGTTGGACCACGAATTTCAATAAAATTATTTTCAGTGCAGTTTTTGTGGCGCGTCCTTGTGCTCTTGGTGGCTTCTTTATTGCTCCCCTCCGCTGCTTCCGTCTTCTCTTCGTCTTTCTTTCTTTTTGCCGTTTTCTTCGACTTGTTTATTATAATATCGTATTTCGGAGAGTTCATCTATTATATACTTGTATTGTAGTAGTGTTGAGAGTTTTATGATCATGTGATAAGTTCGACCAAAGCGTTCTTGTTTGCTTGAGTGAGTTTTTATAAACATAACACTTTGGCAAGCGTTTTCAAGTTTTTTCGTATAACCTTAGACGTTTTTGAATAATAATTTCAATTGTGTTAATATCCTGTCAAAAAATACAATTCTTTACATATTTTCTAAATAATATTCGATGGCATATTCGATGGCTATTGAGCTATTGAGATTTCCATGGACAGTAGTATTCATTAAAATAGAGTCATCAACCTCGTTGGTTATATAAGAAAGAAACAAAGATAAAATATCTGTATAGGAAATATATCTTAACAAGAAATTATTTCTTAACAAGTACTGTCATAAAAAATCTACAGGATAAAGAACGAAAGATTTAAAATCAATTCTGCGTGTTTTCCAATTATTTAAAACTTTGTGTGCCGTAGAGTAGAATTTGCCGCTGATGGCTGATTTGATAGGTGCAGAAACCACCAAAGTGTTGACGAATACACCCAGTAGTTGATACACCATAGTAATGTTGATTGTTGATTTAACTGCAACCTTGTGTACCGTTATAACAAATTGCTGAGACTTAATGTAAATAATTTGGATGGTGCAGTGTTCCTGGAGAGCCATTCCTAAATTAAAAGGTTGAAGGATGGTTTCGAAGATTCCGTGTGGCCCTTGAAATCTGAATGCGAAAGATATCCTAAAATGTGCGGTATCATGAGAAGACGTAACAATATGCTGCATTCTCATAAATTAGCCCAATGACAGCAAAGAATCCAGGTTCTCGCGTACTTCTGTGCTTCTTATAAGAGTATGTGGACATAAAAACCTCCGAATTCAGACTAATTAAATCAAATGTAATTTTCAATCGCGTATACAACCACTTAGAGCGCTGTTAACGATGCTTGAAAAGCGTAAATGCAATAAAACAATTCTCATTTTGCAATTTCTTCAAAAAGGTGAGTTTAACGAACTCTGAGTCGTTTTATATTGAGTTAGCTCTAAGTAAACCAATTCTTTTTTCGCATCGCTTGCATTCCTTATTCCAATACGTTTCACAAAAGCAAGCTTTACTCCGCTTACCCCTGCCGCTCGTGGCGGAGCGGTTCAAAGTCGCAATTGCTGTAATTACCGTCCTTTTCAAACCCAAAGTCTCGTAATATCTCTTTCATCTCTTCTTTGTGGAAAAACCCTACATATTCCCCTCTCTTTTTACCTCTGCTCCAATGCATGCACGCCGAGTATTCGAATCCGCACCGTATTTTTTCGGTTCGGAAAAATATGACAGGGATTTTCGGATTCCTTTCTCCGTATGTGGGACAGGCATCCTTAACACGAATCCGACTGCTTTTGTTTCGGCTCTTTATTCTTTTCGCTACACATTCTGTCGCCTTCTGCATCTGTTGCGCTTTTGACCACACGCCGAAGCCAATATGCTTTCATCAGGTTTTCGCGTTGCACGAAATACCTCAGCAACTCACAATGGACTAAAGCCCAATCTTTTCGTCGTAATCAAATCCAATTGAATACGAGCAGGTTATTTGGTATCTCCGCAGTTATGTTAATTGCAACTCCTTGCGAAAATACGCTTTATTTACCCTCCGAACGATTTCGCTTTTTTCTATTGTCATTTAAGTCGTTGGTCAGTTATAGTTAGCTTAGCAGAGTATATTATATTATTTCTTAGTATATGGTATGTTAGCAGAAAACATTAAATGACTCTCGAAATCAGTCGAACCTGATTAAATTCGGATTTTATTTTAAACAAAATCAGTGTAAACGAGGTAAATGTACGTGCTAAATTAGAGAATGAAATTTAATAAGTATTTCTCCTTCAGTGGAGCATATACGTACAAACGCAATAAATGATCAGGAGAGAATTCTTTGCGCATTATTTATCCTTAAATTAAACATGCGAAATGCCAGTGCTGTAACTCAAATGTATCTGTATTCATTATTGGTTTTAATTGTTGATTAAAGCCGTGAAAAGAAGGATATGAAAAGAAATTGGACGGCAATGTATTGTGTATTTAGCTTTATAACTATTTTTGTGAGCGCATTGAATAGTATAGTCATCTTTTGTCGTAAATAACTGAAATATTTGTGTACTCACAGTAATGAGTTATTTCAGTAACGAAAATACGAAAAAGATAAAATGTTGCGCGTGCTTACATTTATTTGTTATATATTTTCCTTGAGTGTGACCCAAATCATCATTGACCATCTACTTCTATAGGAACTTTTTAGACGAAATATACATACTTACGTAAGCTGTGGAGATGATTTAGTAATTCTCTATAAGTGAACATATTTTCTTTCTCGCATATTCGTAAAATACCTGATGACCTATAATTAGTTATTATTGTAGTAAATTTTGTCACTAGTATCGCTATTATTACCTAGTATTCGTGATAAAGTGAAAGTTTTCACAAATGTATAATTTTCAATGACAATTATTTGTTCGTTTGATTTGAAAATTTTATTCTGGTTTTCTGAGCGGTGTTAGCTAGAAAAATATTTTACTAATCAACGTCATTAAAGTGATTTGGAGCAGCCGCTCGCGTAGTTTGTCATATTCATTGTCTTCTCTCCATAATTCAGCAACGAGATACCGACACATCTAATTTTAGATTTTTTTATTGTTCCTCTTTTAAGAAAAAGAAACGTCGAGAATTTTCTTTCTGTATTCATAACTTCTTCCGAATTTTTTTTAAATATAGCACCATGCTAATGTGACCTAGAATCTTAAATCTTTGCTTCCTAACCAGAGTTAGACTCTACAGTCAAGGACAAGCCGTTCATTCTCGTAATTTGCGATTATATGTACATGTACGAACGCGAGAAGGAATTTCTATTTTAATGAGTTTTAGGCATAATAATGTGCAGCTGCTGCGACTCCTGATAATACAAATATATCTCACGGCGATCCGAATGCGTAAAAGTGGAATAATTCTTCTCAAATTTTTTTCGAAAAAGTTTGGAATAAAATAGCGAAAGTCTAAATGAAAATAAATGTCGTTTTATCGCCCAATCTATTTTCGCCGAAATCTTCCGTCATTATTATAAAGTAGTTAGTGCGTCTTTTTACGCTATGCAATTCCTCCGAAGGCGCATAACAGAAAACCGCCCATATGGCGGCGGCACATTTCGATTCAGCAAAATAAAAGAAAGAATTCAGCATCTGGACCCTAAAATGCCATCATTTCGAAGCGCTGCAACATTCCACGCCGAACGAGGCAGCGTTTTGGAAATCTCCTATCAAGGAAAAGGGACGGGGATTATTCTTTCTCAAAACTTTCAAAAATTCTCCCTCTTCTCTCCATGTCTCCTTTACCCATGCGATTCTCCGCAGGGAAAGAATGCCAACGACGTATTCCAAAGATGTGCATAACAGACTGGATTGGAAGTACGAGGAGTGGAAAAAGAACAGCTCCTCAAAGGGAATGAATAAATGCATGTAAACGCTTGAGGCCGTTTAGCCCGAATGCAAATTTGAATGGAAAGATGTCTTAGGGGAGAAGTGATGCTCGCTCCATTTACTGGACGCGAAATTGTGGCGTCATCGCTACGCAGCGTGACCCAAATAAAGTACGCCATTAGCTTAGCGAGCGATGAGAAAAACAAAAGAATTCTACACGGCGCCAAGTACGAATACTCCGCGCTGTTGTGTTCGCGACAATGTTTCTCATACCGTTTCCATTCTGCCGCCTTAACACCTTTCGCCGTCATTAAAACAGCTTCGCTATGAAGGTTTTTCGAAAAGAAAACTTATTATTCGCGACGGACTATGCATTTTATCGCGATATCAAAACTTAGAAGAACGATAATGCGATTTGTTTTACAGATAAAGTAACTAAAAGTTTTAAATAATTTAGCCGGATGAATCGTACAGTACTTCCTATGTAGCTCTTCTATTGCAATGCTTGAAAACTGTGTGCACACTAGGGATGCCCCCTAGAAGGGGTATCTGAGGATGTCTACATTATGGGCCCCCAAATCAATAGGGCCCCATTTTTTAAGGTTCACTTTTTAATTTTGCAGGCGGCAAACAATATATGTGAGGTTTTTTTACATCTATTATTTTGCTTAATTTATTAAAAATTACTAATCAGTCAGAAGAAGTAGAAAGGGTCGACATTTGCTCATGGGGCCCCTTTGGACCAGCTCTGATCCACACTAATGTATTTATAGTATATACTATTATAACTTATGATAAAATTTAATTCATATTCAGCGGCAATACTGGAATTCTATGCGATCAATTTGCGTTGAAATATTAGATACTTGAAATGATAATACAGTAAGTAAAGTAGTCCCACGTAAGGCAACTGCACTTAAGGCACATTTATTGCGCCCTCCTAAAAGCCAAAGTATTTCACCATCGTGGAAATTATCAAATAAATATGCAATACTTTGATCAACTAACTTACTTTATAACTACTAGGGTCGAGCTAATTTTAAGACTAGGGAATATTTCTCAAACATAATAAATTGTGATTTTAGGATTTTCATTTCTCATTTACTCGAAGAACGTGCCACATGTGCAGCATATTCAGACGCATGAAAATGGGGAATGACTCATAAGCCTCGCATGCCGCTGAGAAAGTTTCTTGTTCAGATGCTCATTATTTTTGAGAAGTAAATCGTTGGTCGGTCGGTACCGAAAACCATTATACAACCGCTTTTTATTAAACATTGCTCTTAGATGTGCACTTTTTCTTAACATTCCCTGCAGTATGCTCTTAAATAAATGCCATACAGAGTTTAAAAGGACGTTATACCTGAAAAAATATTTTTTAAATTATGTACATTGAATACGTTCTACGTCATCACCTCCGGAAAATATTCCACGACCCAGTGGAAAGATTAGTTAATAATTATCAGAGAAAAATTTGTCAAAGTAACGTATGACATGTACTCCATGTAATTCCAGCGATGCTGTAGAAATCGTGATAACCTAAATCTTCTTCATTGAATGCAAAATCCATACGGAGGAGAGTTTTGTCGAGTTTTTTCATCCTCGTATTTTTAAGAATATCCCGTTTTTATTGTAAAGAGATTTGCGTTATTAGAACTGGAGTCCTTTTGATCTCAAAGGAAAACATTTGACCCGCTCGAGACGCTGCCTTATTGGCTTTTTATGTCGCTTG
This sequence comes from Ladona fulva, assembly GCA_000376725.2. Lineage (NCBI taxonomy): Eukaryota > Metazoa > Arthropoda > Insecta > Odonata > Libellulidae > Ladona > Ladona fulva. The sequence continues at coordinate 154,497 of KZ308862.1, read as the reverse complement.
ATTGTTCGTGTGGGTGGGCTGACAAATCCGCGAATGAAAGGTGAGCTTTCCTAGCTTGACTTAATTCACTCGTTCACTTCTTTCCGCAGACGACGTTCACTTGTCCAATAACAGACTTTATCAACGTCTCATTAAGTGTCATTTCGCAAAGGCAAAAGGGAGAGTTTCCTTTGTTCGTTTTGATGACTGAAGCAGCTTTCAGATCAAAGGAACCCTTCCATTCCTTCCGAGGGATTCTGGTCGCAGAAAAATCCTCACATACGACAATAGGATATTCCGGCGCGTGATCCCACAGAACTGGGATACGAGCGACCTCAAAACTTTCTTTTCTTCTCAATACGCGGCGCGCTTTTACGTCGGGATCCTCCAGAAAACCCCCTTTAGGATAGGGTGAAATGGGGGAAGGTTTTGAGAGATGGGGCGGACTTTCGTGGAGGATTGTGGGTAGGCACTTTGGGGAGACGCCTAGCGGAGACTGCGAGAACTGCTCCTGATGCCAGGGCTTTACTGCGGAGCAGATGTGAACATTTTGGGGATTGGAATTGAGAAGGATTTGGATAATCCTTACTAACGCCGCAGGCCCTTCAGGGACACATCTTCCAACACCAAAGTCTCAATCGAATTCCAACGAAAGTGCTATATATTTTATTTCGAATTTGTCTTCGGGTTTTCTCGGAAGGATAAATGTATGGAAGTGCGGAGTTTCTTCTTTTTTCCAGAAGTCTCTGATAAGTTAAACTATGATTTATATTTCCTCTCTCGGCCCCAATAGGTTTAGTGGGATAAATGTGGGAAAGCTTTGGAATGACATTGGTAATACCTCGTAAACGTTTGGTGCATGGATTGGAAAGTGTGTGTCCGACCGTGAACTTCAATGAAGGGAAACTGTGCTCGGATTGCGAAGGATGTTGAAGAGATAAAGATGCTGTAAATCTTTCTTCTGGCCAAATGATAATTGTAGCTTATTACGTAACATTTACATTTCAAACAAACCTTCCCAGCAATTGTTTCTCATATCAATAGCCAAGTGTACTCCAGTAATTATTCATTTCGTCACATTACTTTCGTTACAAAATATAAGATTTGCATTGAATTGGTGACAGAGCTGAAAACCATGCTAGAGTTGTATGTAAAGGCGTATTTTTCATAAAAACATATACACTAATATTTAAACATAAATCAGAGCTGTGCATTGAGTACTTTGTGTCTTCTGGCACTTCTTGCTTAGAATGTATGTTTCTAAAATGTATTTTTCAAATTTTCCTTATATTTATTTACGTTATTTCAGTATCTCTTTTTACTTTAGGTATATTGTTACGCTTTTTATTTATTTATATGGTTCATTTATAAGTGCTTAGAAGGGCAGAGTAATTAATTTTAATGGCGCAACAATTACATGTTTCCAAACAAGCAACATTGTCTACGAATAAAGTTCTACTTTCTCTATGACTGCTGGTGATTAATAATTAGTCTTAATCAATTTTAGGCTGGATATTCTTCAGCGATTAATATGAGCGCATGAGAAAACGATAAATTGTGTTTATTTATTTACAAATCTCACGAAATTGGGTTTGCATGACAACACACAACAATAATAGGAATGGCTTGCTAGGAATCTAACCGTCGACGAAACGGAAGCCATTCTGGTGGAATCGGTGACCTGTCGTAATATCTCTCATCCAAACGCAAATCTTTATTATATGATACGTCTGAAAGGTCCACTCTGAAATTTAGGTATCCTAAGGTTTCTGAACATTCTGTTCACAAGAAACACGAGAAATTTTACTCTTCTAAGCATGGCTTATAAAATTATCTGCCCTGCAAGTGTAGGACTCAGGATCTATTCCATTTTCATGATTTCCTCAATTCATTTTTAGTGTGAATTAGCAATGTTAATACAAAATGGCGGATGTTTTGTAGAAAGGAACAATTAAATAGTAAATTATATTTTTGAATTCATATTTCACTGTACAAAAATGATATTGAGGTGTACAACAGAATCCATATATTACAAAAGCAAACGATTCGTAATTGCAAATCGATTTCACAAATTCAGTTACACTGCACCTTTAACGAAGATACATTTTCAGAGGAAATCGCAGTCGTCCGTGTTCCGTTGTTTAATTACCCAATAATTTATGCTGAGTAAGCGCTGCTGTAATTTACTAAATCCCACGCTTAGAGAAATTGATAGCTCAGCCAAATTACACCGTTATTCTTCAATTAAACTTATTATTTAGGGAACTGTATGCCGTAGATACTTCAAAAGTAGAGCGCACACAGCTTGTTATTTCCCTTTACTTCGGATATTAAAGTTCATATAAAACTGTCCGCATAAATATAACAGTAATCTCTAAGAATTTTACTATAGTAATAAAGTAACGCTTATTTAGTCAAAATAGGTTAGTTACCATTTCGCGATAGTTTCAGCTATTTATAGCGATACGATTCGTAGAAATCGTTTTTGTAATCATTCATCATTCCAGCGTTTTCCAAACCATGTTTCGTGGTTTCTATGTTAATAAGGGTTCCACGAAAAACTACGAAAGTGGATTTCTTCGAATTTATTTATTCAATGCTGAATGATGCTTTAGTTTGAAAGTCAAGGAATAATAAATAAATAACTTTCAAAATAGATTGTGCCATCACTAATCTCGGAACTTGCTTAATTTTCATTGGAATCCAGTATCTTATATTTATCTTCATAATTCTTTATTGCCAGTACTTACCGATACTACAAAGTAACGTAGTTGTTCAGTTGAAATCTCAAATTCGGTGAAACTTTCCATCAGAAGAAAAGTTAGTGGATCCCCGCATAATGTCGTTAAGTATTCTTTTTCGATTTCATTTTGGGAATGTTTTGAAATTAAACGAATGAGGCCAAAATAAACCACCGTTTCGTCGAAGATTCTCAGTCATAAGTTCCTGTCTTGGTTTAAAGTTTAGGAAATGCATTTAAATATTTGGTTGAAGCAGTTTTCCTCTACGTATCTCAGTTCTCCCGAAAGCGACTTTCCAGAGCTTAGGAACTTCTTATAGGAGACAAAGGAATAGAAAGACTGACTGAATGAAAATTGGTTAATAGGCTTCGAGTGAATTAGATTGGATTGAATTTATTTTATTATTCAGCGTTTGCTAAAGATGCAATGTAATCCTTTTAAAAAAAATTTGAAAATATTTAGGAATAATAATTTTTTCCAATAATAGGTCGAACTACAAAACGGCAACTTTATATCACCAAAGGGCTGAATGTACAATTTAGTATTAAAACAGGGAACCATCAAGTCGCGCCAAATTTCCTACCTTCGAGTATGAATTAAAGCAATTTGTATTTGTATATGCAATTTAGAATAATTGAATGTAGGCGATAAGGAACTACGGATGAGTAAATTGTTATGTGAAACGAATTTAAATATCTATTAAAGCTAGGTGGAAGATTTATATTTTATTATCACTTGAAGTAACACATGATTTTGGGCGCACATTTATTTAAATGCGTGCACTTGTCTTAGGAGGTGAATGTAAATGCCGAATGTGTCCTCAAAGCCGTACATTCCTCATCTTTGACTCACCCCAAAGACAATTTCTTCCGTCTTTTGGGCAAAGAAATACACGTTCTGAAAATTTTGAAATTTTGAGAAAAATCCCTTCCTAAGGACCAAGTTTTTACCGAAAAACACATTTTGGGGTTTGGATAACCCCTTGGAGACATTTAAGAAAGTCAGAGATGCGACTCCTTCTACCGCAGAAAAAAAGAAGGAACGCAAAACTTAATCGACCTTCCAATTTGTCCGGATTCGCTCCTTATTTTCTCTAAATTGACCGCGTGGGAACGGTTCGGATAATTCCGCATTTCCGCCAAATCAAAATCTCTATTTTCGGAATTCCTTGGAGAGAGCGGATTCTTCTTCTCGAAGAGTACCATTCCGATTCTCATTTCCCAATATTTTTAAGATCGCGACCGCCGCTTCGAATTCCTTTCGATAATATGGGAGAGCCATGCGATTCCAAATCTCTTATTAAACGTTCCTTGCATTTCTCTTCATTTCTACGATCCGTATTACCTGTCGTGGGCCTATAGTCGAGATTTCGTGGGATCCCGAGTAATCATAGAGGTTTATGTGAGCAGAAATGGGAATATTAAGATTTCCAATAAAGGCAGTATATACCAGCTCCTTTAACCATTTATCCATACACGTTTCGTGTTATTGATTGACCCGAAAAAGTACGTTTATTAAATTGTTCTCTGCCTAAAATATATTCTTTTCAATCTGCGCCACTATTAGTATTTTAAACTTTTTGACTCGAAGCTATTTGCCTTCGTAAAAGTTGAGTATCCCATGAAAACTGAATTTTATATATTTACCTAGTATGTATCTAAATTTCCACACCATACCTTCTCCACAAGTTCTAAAGAAATCTAACATTAAATACGGTGATATTTCTTTTATCAAATCAAAATATAAATCTTTAATATGTTTCCACCGTGCACAATGTTACATAAATTACTACGATCGATAATGAAACTTCACATTTAAGCTAAAGAATCGATTGCTCCTTCCACTATATCGAAATGAATTGAACTATTTCGCTTATGTTCATTTTTTGTTTAAAGAAAATATATTTGTCCTTTCATTTGTCTCAATCTTGTTCTGGCGGTGGAGATGTGAATATACCGAGTTTCTGCGCTTACGTTTGAACAATTTCCACTCATAGCAATTTGGCTCAGAAAAAGCAATATGAAAGTCGCACCTCTTGCCCAATAAACTACAGTCGCTTTGCAAAGGGTTTCAATGGTTTTAAAGCGGTGGTTCTTGCTCCAATAGTAGTCGTATTCAAGTCAATATAAATATATAAGCTTGTACGGTGAAAATTGGACAATAACATTTTAAAAGTTAAATAGCAGAGTTTTACAGTTTTCATTGCATTACAAATAATTTGTAATAATAATAATACTTATTAATATCCTGTGGCAGAAAGCCCCCTAAGGATAAAATCAAAATATATACTAAAAGTCAAACGTATCCTTACACTTTGTCGCAGTGAAACAAAAAATAATATTATAATACAATTTAGGATTATATAATATATTTATACAATGGTATTACAATGTCCGAAGATGCTCATTATGTAAATATTTGAATTAGTGTGTAAACTCAGTACTTTTCTTAGACTGATATTATATTCGCTCTAAGGAAGGCTATCGACTCCTTATGTGACCCCGTTAAGGGAAAGGTTAACATTCCTATGAATTCGGGTTTCAATTTCCTTTGGGAATAGTAAAATTTGAATATAGGGACCCAACATTTCAAAGAAGTGGAAAAGTCTATCGGAAAATTTCAAAATGTCTCCATTGGAGAAAGGATCACGTGATTGAACTCGGCATTTATTTTGGTAATCGAATTTCATATTCGATAAAAAGCCTATCGAAGAGTATAGAAGTGAGAGTAAAGCCATGGAAAACGACTTCAGCTGGAACTGCACTGGACGTGAGAAAATAATAATATTCAAATGAATTTATTACTTTTGAATATTATTTGAATGATTATACGCAGCAATCAATTTCTAAAATATGCGTGCGGTGATTCACATTTGAAGTTTCGAAAGATAATATGATTGAGTTCATGTTATTTGATATATGCATCGGTATGTATTTTACAGCAAAACTTAGTTGCTCTTATGTATATTAGATGTTTAAGCATGTGATGAGCTGATTCATCGAGCTTGGAACATATTTATGCAAAGTTTTCTTTTTCAACTTTTTCCAATATTTTCCCAATTCTTTTTCCAAGGTTCTTGGTTTACATTCCTCAATATAAATAAGTTTGCAAGGTTTTGCATTATCGGTTTTTCTGCTGATTCGTAAGATTAATATGTTGCAGATACTGATATATTATAGATGGCAGTAGAAAGAGTAACACTATGAATGAATGATGAATTGCGTATGCGAGCAAGGGAGAAGGTAAAGTATTAGCACTCTGTCTTATAGAGAAAATGTTGAATCTTTTACCAATGTAACTGCTATGTCATTCTAAGGATGACAATATGACTGCCTACAATAAATTATGTAATGCGTGGTTTGAGTAGTAAAAGCTTCAACATCTTCGACCTTCCTCCACATTTCCTGATTTAGCATGATACTAATTATTATTTTAGTAAATAGCAATTATAATAGTAATATAATAAAATTATACTAACGCGTTAAATTTGAATAATTACATTTTTAATACTAATTATAATAGTAATTAGTGCATTTAGCTATTTTTTATTATTTTCAAATTTAATCCAGCAGAAATATTTAAACTATTGTAGGTATTTTTTATTCGAATGAGACGTATTCTGAAAGACAGTCATATTCATGTTTTTAATAAAGACCGCCATAGAATTAGTCACGTTTATTTTCGTGTGAGATCTCACACTTGTAAAGTTATTGATCTATTGTATCATTTTTTAGCCCACTGACCCTTCCAATTAATGTGTGTATGCATTATTATGTAAAAAGAATCGTAATTTTTCGTGAAGAACAAAAATATAATTAAATTAAACCGTATTAGTTTCAGCATTGTGGTCAGTTCTCATTAAAATGTTTAGTTCAACTGTAGATCAGCTTTTAGCTAGTCAAATGTCAAAAGGTGCTTTGAGCAATGTTTCCTCCCAATTAACCATCGAATTTAATCTTCGACGTACGTAGTGCATGGAAAAGTTCTCCTTGTTCTCTTTCGGGGAAACTGCAAGCAAAATTTGAATCGAAACCGATGAAACTGACAAAAGATTGAGTCACTCATGAATGGATTTTTGTGTTTCGTTTTGATTTTCCAAATCCTCAACATATTGAATGGAAATCAGGAACGGGAAAGGGAACTCGTTTTTTTCTGAGAAATTTCGGGGAAAATTTTAATTCATATGCGATGATTGTTAGTAATAAATGCTGCAACAGTAAAGGTTGAATAAGAAAAAAGCGTGGCAGTTCAGTTATCGCAATTCCTGGCAGTCATTCTATAAATAAACGTTGACGCAAATAGGAACCGAATGAAATGTCCATAATCCTGGGTAAGAGTTGTAATTTCATTTGTTTTTAATTAAAATACCTTTAGTAACATTTATTTATCATTCTCAAAGGAAAACTTAAAGAAACGTTGAGCGTTACAGCACTAATTGGGTAAAAATTGTCTTTGTTTAGTAGTAAATATAATCGATGTAGAAAAAAATCTGCCATTTTCCACAGTCGTCGGCTGAAATGTTAAAAATGGATCGAAAAGCATTTTCAAGTTGGGATTAATAAAATACATTGCTTCGTGTAAACTACATCTTCCCTTTGGAAAATCAAATATTTTGTCTTCATGCACAACCTTATGAATCCAGATAGATCTAAATTCAGTATCTACTCCAGATTATTTCTTGCTTTAAAATAATATCTTTTAGCGAAGAATGTTCCAATATTTTCGCTATGACCTTTCCTGAAAGGAAAACAACCATTTTCGCAGGATTTTATTGAGTTGGCTGAGTTTTCTCCGTCATCAAATTATGATGTGCTGTCTTGAAATGATATTTCTTTAGGTAGCAATAAATAGAGATAATGTCTAAAGGATAAACTATGAGTAGTAAGTTTATTTCCCATTTTGGGCATTGCAAGGTTCAAAGAGTCAATATTTCTCTATTTAATATTCTCGGAATTCGGGAGCGGGATATCCGAAAGAAATCTCGAGAGCGGGCGGGAAGGAATTCCGGCTCGGAAACCAAGTGTATGACGGTTAGGCAACGAAAGGATTTGAACAGAAGAAGTGCGGAAGAAAACTCTCAGTGCGCAGATTAAAGTGGGAGATATGATGAAAAACTGTGAGGAAGAATGAAATGGGAGTCTATTTTAGTTGAGAAGAGTTAAGGGAACTCGCGATCGCTTCTTCCTTGAGGGAAGTGAGGGAAGATCTCGGGGCATCTTAAATTAAACACTTGGTAACTTCCACAATATATATCTTTATTACTGCGACCGGTTTCGTTAACGTATTAGCATCTTCTGGCAATTTAAGATTGAACATTGGAGACGAGAAATAACTACGGGGAAGTTCTTGGTGTTGTTAGAGTCAGAAAACGGTAGCTGTAGAGAAACGGATTATGCCATCCGGAAATCTTTCACTGCTATTAACCTTCGGAATTCCGCAATCATAAAATTGCAAATTCACCTAGAAATCTTACATTTACTTACAGTCAGTGCATTTCACACAGCTATATATGTTAAGAACATAATATTACTGTAAGTTTGGAATAAGAAAAATGGCAGGGAATTGCAAGTTAGTGGTAGTATCTGTCAGAGTTTTCCATTTTTAATTTTTGAGACAGTTTGAAATTATTTGGTGAAACCTTACATAGAGAGAAGTAAGTTATCTTTGCAGCTTAAATTGCAATATTTTATTAGTTAAAGTCGTTAAGATGAAATTCTGGATGCCCCCATGTCTTGTACACAATGATCAAAAGAGAAATTTACAGAATATTGTATCACAGGATTAGAAATCTAGAAAAAACATGATATCGATAGTCTGGAAATGTTTATTGGAGTTAAGTCTTACAAATAGTTCATAAAAACAGTTAAAATATTAAAAAATGAATTTTTGGTGATATGAATGGGAAAGTTAAGAGTAAGGTGAATGAATTGAGAAGTGGAAGAAATGGCAGAGACGAGATAATTGATGAAAAGAGAAGATAGAGGAGAAAATGAAAGTTGTTCTATGAAAAAGGAAGTAAGGGAGATGGCTTAGTTAGGAGCTCACTTCTTGAAATGTATACACATTCACAAGATACTTCGCTAACTAATTGTTTGAGTCAAAATAATTAGTTTACCTAATTCATCATTATCTCATTTTACCATAAGTATTATGACTATAAGCTGCAATTCTCGACCACCGTAAATAGTGTTGTCTGCAGCATTAATATCGCATCTACTACTTTGATTTCAAAACTGACCTCATAGACTGGAGATCTGAAGCAAAGAATGCTTCAAATAATAGTCGGTCACTATGAAATAATGCCAATGCTATGGAAGGAAAAATCTTCTTTTATGCAATATACCCAACTCACCGGCGTCCAATAACAAGTTCCTCCTTTTCTTTCTTCTCAACTCCATTCGATTTACCAATTCTTTCTTCCGCCACTTTATTGGGTTTAATCCAGTGATGCACTTTTTATCTTTTGAATAAGTAAACATGTCGTACATCTCAATCCTTCTTCTTAATCTCAATTCTTATTCCACGTATCAATACTTCCCTAAATCTTCTTTAACGCTTTCAATAATTTCGAATTAAATGCGCGCTCATTTAGGGTAATTGAATTATTCCTGTAATAATGCAACTCGATTCGATGAGTATTGGACGGTCGGAATTTTGACCACTCTTAAATTGCTTTTATTCGGCTTCGTTGAATACTTTCTTTCGATTTGGTCGACCCAACAAAATACTTCAGTAGGCAAGATATATTCCGTATATGAGTTGATATTAAATAAGAAAATAATGACAATAGTAAATTCATTTCACCACGATAAAGATTTGATTTGTCCCATAGATAATATTAAAACATCACGAAGATTTGTCGAGTAAAACACTGTTTTGAACAACAAAGAAAAATAAATTTTACTAATCCACAATACATAGTTATATATAGTTTGCAAAACTGTGTTTTATCCAACAAAGCTTCGTGATTTCAAGATTCCTCAAAGTGACGGCCTCCTCCGAGAATTTAAACACCCAGACTAGGTAATGAAAATATTAAAAAAAAAATTCACAGTCTTCAATCCAGTAAACATTTCAACAAATAATTAAATAACATATTTATAAGGACAATCAAAAAACCAAAATAGATACACCCTCACTTCTGATATTAGCTAAAAAGCAGCTGATGGTGGAGTGAATGAATACCTTCGAATTGATCACCCCACGGACACGTTTAACGAAAGCATATGGATGTCAACAATAATAAGGTAAATGTTAAATTGTAATGACCTCTTTTATTTCCAGCTGATTTCCCATAAAAGAAACATTCTCTGTGATTTGGAAACAGTTAAATGCATCGCTGATGAATCGGCTCAGGTTGAATCCATTTCATATCATTTCTGATTTCAACTGCTTTGAATTTATGATAACTTGGTGAACTCCCCTTTGCTTCTCCTTCCGCTCATTCACCTTCCAACTCTGTTTGCCCCTTTCATCTCTTTCCTCACTCATCTTCGGCTAATGACATCAGAAGGGAAACTCTCCTTTAGCATCAGTCGTCTTGCGCTCTCCCTTCCCAGATATTCCACTCCTTCCGTTTTATTCTGCTTCTTCTTTCTTGCCTTACTGTGACTTTGGGGCCTTTCCCATACAAAGAGTCGAAAGGGCACTGATTTCAAAGACAGGAATCTGCTTCAACGGCTGCCGATCATCGGCTCCCTGGAATGATTCCCAACATTTTAGCGTCAGGACGGAATGCATCCTTGTAAAATATACTTTATACAAATAAAATGGGTTTTGGGTACTGTAAACGCAATGAGGGTTATCTGCAAATGACACGAATACGTTAAGAAAATGCCGCCTTATTCATAATATGTACCTTTTCTCGACTATCTCTTTCAATCATATTTCTCTTTATAAGTTTTCAGATGAACTATTTCTTTTCGCTGCTCTTACCAATCCATAGTTTAGATTCGGGCTTTAAAACCTTTCTAAACGCGTTATTCTTCGATAACGAACAGAAATATTCGTTTCCTGTGCCTCGACAATCCCAACTTAGCTTTTTTTTCTTTACTTACCCCAATTCCCCCTTTGTGCCCTCCGACAACTTTTGCCTCAGTAGTAGTATTGTTAGAAGTGCTTCGGTAGCTACGGTCATTTCGCACGTGAGCCCCCACCGAGAATCGAACCCGGGACCAAAATTTCACCAAAATCGAACGCGTTGCCCACTTGGCTATCTGGGAGCCCTAACTTTTGTATCAGCCGCCCTCTTTCTCCATTCTGACTTTTCCCTTGTATATTTTTCCCTTTCCTACTTCTAAGATGATACAGAGTCAGGTGTCACTTTGTGGTACTTATTAATACTAAAAAAACTACATAATGTGGACTTTTACTAAACCACATAAATTAAATTACAACAACACGACCATGGTTTCGCAGCCTCGCTGCATCCTCGATGCCACGAGGCTTTTATTTTTGATGGTTTTTGGAGTTTACTTTCAACTTATCACATTATGGAGTTTTTATTTCTTTTTTATCTCTAAGACTTTCTTTAGCTATGCGTCCTCTCCTCAATTGTTGATTTTCACTTTAAAGACTTTAGATTTAAAGAATATATTAATAAAATAACATTTAGATTTAAAAACAGTAGAATGTCTGAACCTAAGTCACCATATGCCACTAAGTAAGGAAATTATGAATGTGACAGCTGTCTCCGCTAGACTTTTCCTCCGAAATATTTTCTTTTATATCTTTCACTTGAAATCGGTAACGCAAGTAAATTGACATTCTGCCAGAGCTGGAATAAATTATGTATTAAATTATTCATTTGCGTTTGGTCGAAAAATTATCTAAAAACAAAAGGTCTTTTCTCATTATTTTCAAATGATTTACTTATAACTTCATTATAATAATTGATATCGTGAAATTTGGTTGGATTGATCGAGATTTAATCCCATAATTATATAGGATATTTTGAGTTTATAAAATCGTAAGTATTGTCACGACTGTAAAACAAATTTAGTTTATAATATCAAAATTGATTTAATTCGTTACATTATGATTTTCATGTCAAGGGAACATTAAATTAACCAGGTAGAAAGCTAAAGGTAAATCAAGTCAATCAGTGAAAGTAACAAAATGTTATTTGAATATCTCCACACTCCAATTAGAGTTTAACGATGACTGCCTCCGCTTGCTGTCGCATTAGCTGCGATGTGTCCATAAAGTCATTAGCCCAAAGGTTGGTTGGATCCACTACACTATTAGCTGTCAAGAGTCCTGATAAGGGAATGAGGTTAACGAGGCACATTCTTCCCCTTAATCCAGAGTTATTTACGCATGAGCGATGGCGAGTAATAGAATTCATTTCAGTCAACTTTTATTATGATTTTTAGTGTTATTCAAAGGATGTCAGTTCTGCTCTTAAATGGGTTTTTACAGCGCTCTAGTTCGGTAGGGAAGCAACGGCATATTACCTCACTCTTCGTATTTATACCTCGTCTTCTCTCCCAAGAATTTTACATCTAAATGAGAAGGGGATGAGGATCTAAGCAATCTTAGGTCTGATAATTTTGCGGGCATCCGGTCACAGAGGTCAAATGAAAATGATTTAAAAACATGCAGTAGCAGACACAGGTAGCGTAATTGCGATACATCCGTTGATATAGTTTATGTTAAGATAGTTATTAATATTAAAAACGTTCAGAAATTTTATTTCGTAATTCCTTCACTTTTGACGAACTCCCGGTATGCTTAAGATAAAAAGTGGAAGGTAAAGCAGCGCTCGGCATGCTTCTTGTAGGACAAGGGTCTCTTGGTATTTCGACACCCTTGAGGCGCGTGCCTACTACTCTCCACGGGTAATCCGTCCTTGGGCAGGGACACAAAAAATTCGGACGTAAGAAGAGAAATGGCCGAAGCAAGATAAGGAAGGAGAAGCGATAAAGGAAGAGAGAAAGTGGCGCCACGGGATAGAGTGGGGATTAGGGGAAAGATGGGTGAAAGCCAAAAGGGAGAAAGTGTGTATCTCGCATGGGAAAAAGCGACTCCTAAGGGAAGTGCTGAAATAAATATGACACCGTTGACAGAAAGCGCAATTCGCGATCGAACGAGAGACGTTGAGAGGAGATTTCTGTGGAAAAACGAACTGAGTTGAGTAATGGATGAAAAGAAGATCGCTAGGGAGGAGGAAATGAAAATTGGTATTTACCTTTAAAATATATTTGGCCGCGCGGATGGATTTCTGGAAGTTTCGAAAGTATGTTACATATGAAAGTGACTGCCATCTTTTGGAATTACCTTCCGATTACTTATAAAATAATATGTCATTAGTTTAGGCCTCGCATTATAACATAACTACTGTCTTCTTCTTAACATTAAGTCTCATTTCTCTACCTGTGTCCCTCTATCTGTGATACTTTTAAGTACACAAAGCGTGCGGTTGCTCCGTATTTACCTCTTCAATTTGAACGAATAATTGTTTTCGAAAGTTTGCCTCTCTGACAAAATAACAAGGTGGAAATTCAACAACAGCGTTTTAATGACTACAATTTTTCCTCAGTACACAATAGTAATTCAACTAGCATTATCATTAGGCTGAGAAAAGGACATCCGTGAGTTATATTCGTTTATAACGCGTTCTAATTTCTTAGTTACCACTTGTTCCGTCCCCTGCTTTCTTATCTAACATTATCGCTACTCTCTTCCGGCTATTTCCCCCACTGAAAATTAATTTCACATCGTCGCTCCAGAAATCTCCCCTATCCTTCCATTGTACTTCACATAACTCTAATACGTTAATGTTGGACCTCTTCATTTCTACCTCAAGGTTTTCGAACTTCCCTTTCCTCAGCATTGTCCTAACATTCCAGGTTTCTACCTTAATTTTCCTGGCCATCTTCTCTCTTCTTTTCTTGTCGTTTGCTGGGTAATGATTTCGTGGAATGACGACCGAGATGGCCTTACTCCCATCACTGCCGGGCGTGACACTGCCTATACGGCTGAGTCTCGTGTAGTACGTCATTCACAATATCATTATATTGGCGCGTCATATTCTTAATAAATAGTTGAAGTGGTCTCCCTTTGCCTTCCTCAACGGTCTTTTTAACGTGACACCATCACTCGCATTGGCCGCCTCACTGGGGTACAGACGCCTTTGCAGCCGCCTCACTGAGGTACAGATACTGCGTGGACTACCTTTCGTCTGGCCCCTACCTATTGACCATTCTGGTATGGGTGACCCTACAAGGTTGTATTCCAGATAATGGAGTTCAGTGTATACAGCTATAAAATTCTCAGAGCATCAGCGTTGAAGGAAAAAACCTTCATCGTGTTCGTATGTATTTAATTTTGTCTTTTACTTCCATGAAATTTTGGAAATAAACACGTAAATGTAAATGTAAAAAATGGTGTTTGAAACTTTTTTCTTGATAATTCTCTTAATTTCGGAAATTCTACTTATAAAGAAGAGACCATCAAAAGAATTCCTTATCAGCTGGCCTTGTAATTTAAAAAGTGGTACATTAATAAAAAATGTCTTCTACTATCGAATCATAGTCTTTTCTTCAATATTTGGAAATACATTTAAAATAAATAAGCTGTCATAAGAGGCATTGTCCCTAATGGAATAACTCTCTCTTATAAAAAAATGTCCACTAATTTTCTGTGTCATCCATAAAACATTTTGCGCTTTCGATATCGTTTTACCATCAATTCTCGAGCCACCAAATTTCGTTCACAAATAATCCGCTTATACATTCATCTAAAATCTTTGAGTTGAGTCTGGAAGATATCATACCTTGAAGTATTTGATACATCTGTGGATGAATAAGGAGCGTTTTAAATTGTTTTTCCGAGGCCAGAAGTACATATGTTTCTCAAGCAAATAAGAAAATCATTATACGCTGCTGAAAACAGCGAATTAATAAGAAAGGAAAATCCTTCTTGCAAAACCACTTCATCACTTTAGAATACGTCGCAGGAATAATTCTTCGTTTTTCTCGACTTCTACGTGTTATGAAATGTAGCATCTGAAATTCGAATCACTGACCCACTTTCTTCTACAGTTCTGAGATTGCAGAAGCATCTTCCTTAGAATGATTTTTTTTCCTAAGACTTAGCAACCTCATAGTGTTTTAAATGTAATGTTATTCAGGAAATTTCTGGACCATGCGTCGAAATACTATTTTTCTCGCCAAGGGCAATGTTATTGCATCTCTAAACTTGAGTATCTGCAAAATAGTCTCTTTTAGTAATGAATCGCATATTTTGTAACTTTGGTCCACTTTCATATCAACGTTTCTTGCGAGCAAGTAATAGAGACCAGGCATTACGTATTGGCAATCCGCTCGTAGCCGTTAACCGTTTTTTAAACAAAACGTTTGCTATTAATCTCCTTGTTACTTACTTAAGAATACTCAAGGAAACAAATGGAAATGGTTGTTTATAGGTTAGAGGGGGAGGAAGGAGGCTTATTTTACATATGTATATCAATAGGCGGAGTAATGGGTGTTAAACCACTCATACCATTTTACAAATGACAAATAAATAATGCGAAACGTAATAAATGTTTGTATGGTGCAGTTAGTTGGAGGAAGTTCGGATTTCCTTACCTGTAATCCCCTTTCTCGTCTGACTTTACCATGTTGAATATCTAGAATGTTGAATTATTCTATCTTCTCACTTCATTACCCGTTCCAAAATGACGACAACATTTACTGAGTTAGTTTATGTTCCTCAAATTGTCCTGGCTTTCGCTCATTTATCCTTGTATTGTGCTGACTATCAAATCTTGCCATTTTGTTCTATAATAGTATAGTTAAATTCGTTATCGCGCAATATCTCAATCCAATACAAATCTCAGCCTTGCCCAAAAATCCATTTATCGCACTAAATCATCGCAGCACCCAATCGTAGCGGTCCAAATCGTCATGGAACTATACCACCGGGTGCCGATTCCAAGTATTCAAAGCAGTCTCTTTTAATGACGTATTTAGTGCTTTTCAATACTCTTATTACGACTTGTAATTTAAAATATTAGAAGGAAAAATTACCAACGGATAGATTCTTAATATGGTTGTATCAGTGGTCGTACATAGTTGGTAAAATACGTAGAAACAATGCAGTGTTGCAGTTATTTTTAATTAAGTGTTATATTAATTAGTGAATTCCGCCGTGAAATATTACGAAAATCAATTTAATTTATTTAATGATGTAAACTTATTATTGTAGGTCTGATCCATTCGAGGAAGAGTGCATAAATTGATATTCTAAAAAAGTTTAATATATTTTTAATTTGCAACATTATAAAAGTATTATTATGAACTATACGGTTCGGTAGGTATTGAATGCATTCCCATTGAAATGTCTAAGAATTAACGTAATATGTATGAAGAAATACCTTGCTATTTACAATTATGACATTAATATCATCGAAAACAATTTCTGTTTTAAGCAATATAATTACTCGATTAATTAAATGAAATGACTAACATTTAACCTTAAATTCTATTTTGGCAAACTTTCCGTATGCTTCTGGGATAATACACTGAACATTAGTATCCAGGGCATCGGATTGGAACCGAAACGAAAACCGAAACTGAAAATAATCCTTTATTGAGCCGGAGTGAAAACAGAAAAAAATTTTATCCTTAAACCCGAACTGTAAACAAAAACGTTATTTTCCGTTCCGATTTATGGTTGCCTACAATTCACGCTTTACTGAAGTGCAATTGGAGGAAGATTTATAACTAGCAGTTTAACTGCGATATGAAACTCAGTAGTGTCTAGAGAAAGAGAAAGAAGTAGTGAAACGAAATTTAAGAATAGAATATAATATTACAGCGGAGCAGTTCGAACCGACGCACAGTGGGCTAGAATCGAAAAAAGCTGGCCAAGAAGCCAAAAATGCTTTTTTGGAGTGAGGAACTTGAAACTTCGCATAAGTATTCAGAAAAGATTGAATTTTGTTGTTCCGCCTTTTATTTTTCGTTATTTGCGCGAGTCAAAAGGATACAGGGTGTCAAACTTGAGAAATTTTCACAGTAAAGAATGTTCTCGGATTTTTCTGAAAAACATTCAAGTTTGCTGCGATGCAGACGTGACTAAAGGAAGTTGATGGAAAAACCGATTGTGCCATATTTTAGTATGGTTTCTGATCTTTTGATTCGTTATAGTATTGTGCTCAGATATGGATCCTTGCTCATTTGACGCAACAAAATGGCGGACACATTTTTCGGCCAATTTTTGAGATAAAGTGAAGAAAGCAACTAGGAAAACTCCCTTTTACTCCCCTAATATGTGAGATAAAAATGTCCACGTAGGGTCTAAAATTACTGTGGAATAAGTTTATAACACTTATAGCCGGAATATAACATGATAATTGCTAAAAGAACATAATAAGACTGCCGAATAGGCAACGTGACAGAATTCTTAGTGACCGTGGCGCTCAGCCGGGCCATTCCGCGGGATCGAAAAAGCCATCGCAATCCCAGGGTAGCAGGTGAATCGAAACAGTTTCTTCACATTCTATATTACAAAACCTTATACATTGACGTGGTATAAGAGACTCGATAGTTTGGCGCCGTTTTTCCTCACTCTAAAAAACCATTTTTGGCTTCTTGGCCAGCTTTTTTCGATTCTAGCCCACTGTGCGACGCTGGAAGGTGGAGCGAAATTAACCGAAATGTGTTGCCCTGTGAGGGCCGACATTTTGTTAAGTGAATTTTCAATGACGGAAATTATATTAAAACTGAATTGCAAGTCTATTGTAATTTATGCATAAACTTATTCATTCTGTAGAGTTGTATATCAATCATAGTAAAATTTAAATTGATAAATATTATCAAAATTCCTTTAAAAATTTCTTTATGAAATTTTATTGGACAATGTGCAATAAAATTTCTTTATGCATCTCATTTTTGGTAGAAACCTTACAAAGACTCCCAAAAATATTTGCTTCTCTTCAATGCAATTGCAGTAATTTGAGATATCCTCTCCTTTTTGATCGTGACAAAGCAATATATGTCTTCTTTTGGAAACACTTTAAATCAGCAAATACTTCTACGTGGTCGTAAAATTCTCCGTGCGGTTTGTTTATCTTAACGGTAAATTACAAGGAATTGCCTCCTATTAAAAAAGACGTCATACTCTTTCGATTCATTAGGCCTAAATTCCCCATGTATTCTTACTGAAAATTGGATGAGCCTGATTTTAACAATCGTCTTCCTCGTTTGTGGGGAAGGGTTGTTATACCCTCAAAATTCTACAAAAGTTACATCTTTTTGTCAAATGTCATGAAATTTCTTAGATATAGCGATACTAAGAATACTATAAGTGAGAATATCTATTCGGTTTCCCTTCTTTTTGTGTTTATCTTGACCTTTTATGGCCACTATTTCTATTTTAATTCCGCAAAAGACGAAAAGGCTGCAATCGATCAAAATTAACTTTAAATGCATTTCTTATGGAAGTGTTTTGAAATATCTGGAGCCGAACCAAGGATATCTTTGATTAAAATATTGAATTCTAGTAGTGCATTAGTCCTCTAACGAATTCATAAATTTCACGTTTTTATCTAATGGGAAAGAGCGTGAAATTAATTTTCAGAAATTGCTTCAACGCATTTCTTATGGGAAGCTATTGATATCGGATGAATTAATAAATATGTGCAAATAGGTAATTTTTGCAGTTATCAAACAGAATGTTTACATCGAATTTATTGAATTTAGTTATTTATCAAACAATGTTTACATCGAATGTACTAAAACTGGATAAAGGAAATAGTAGATAACTTTTCAACTGTTGGTTATGCTGAATGGCAAACAGGTGATAGTGCAACTCACCAGTGATCTTAATGGTGTGTAGTTTACGACTAACCATAGCCTTTGCCACGAAGAAAGCTCATCAGCCATAAGGACGCAGCCAAAGATAGTCTCCACTCACGGATATGAAGACACTTTCTCCTCGAGCGACCGTCCCAGCGCACACTTATCGCTTGACGGGAGCGCTCTCGCACGACGTTTTCTTTCCGTCAGAGGAATCGTTACTCCGCAGGAAATGGAGGTCGTTCTCCTTGGAAGGCCTTCGGTCGCGGTTTCATTCCAGAGATGGAGCGACACAAAGCGAAGAGAAAGCTTAGTATAGAAACAAGGAGATGGGAAGAGGATTGAATCTAAGAATTTAGCCATTAAAGACTGCGAATTTTATAGGTGTTTAAAATATCGCAGAAAAGAAGATTTGAAACAATAGGATAGAGAAATCTATAAAGTGTGGGGTAAAAATTGCGGAAAAAACTTTTTTCCGATTCTGTGAGGGCGTTTTGATCAATTTGGAAGCCTTTCACATTCGAAGGCCGTTAGTTTGGACGCCAGTAAGACTGCCGAGCCGAGAAACTTATTGAATGCATACAAACCATTTTACGCCACTAAACGACTTTTATCGTTAAGAGAGTGTGTATTTTAATTTCATTTTCTCTCGATACTTTTACAATACAGAGAAGCAAAATAATTTTTAAACCTGAGTTCATTTTATAAAGTAAAGAGAAGAACTGAACGAATTCCATCTCCCTTTTCTTGGTTTTAGCCTCGTAATGAATATTTTTCGTCGTCCAATAATGTTTTTTTTATTTCCGCAGTATTTAATTTGTTCTTTTTAATAACCTACTTAACCTTTTTGCTTGAAAATGGCTGAGGTGACTTTGTCGAGACCCTTCCTCAAGTATGAGTTTAATTGCTGAATATTGGCAACTCAGCTATTTAATCAAATACACTAAATTTCAGAACGAACACTGGCAACTGCTTCCTGGAAGGTTGAAGTGGAAATGCAGAAAAAAATCTCTGAGAATGTTGGTCTTGTAAATGTTATTATAGATTTTACAAAAGTACCTGTATTACACAACTTTACAAATTGGTATCACCTTCACATGATATTGTTGTAAGGTGTTCTCCTTATCAAAATGTGAGTGACTTACGCACTTTAACCTGCGGTAATTATTTCCTTTCCAATTCTTTCCTCCCTTTTGCACATTCATATTTCATTGCGATTCTAAAGAGTTCACTTCAACTTCACTGAATTGGGAATTAAGAACTTTAATTAATATTCCAGTCCAATTGTATATAGGTAAAATAATTCATTCGGTGATAAACGTAGCGAATCCGGACCGACTTGATTCTTGAGAACGAACTATATTCCAGCTGGTAACACTAGGTAACAATTTTATTTCTTACTTTTGCTATCGCAGTCCATTTTTCCTCCAAAATCAAAAATACAAAATAACACAATAATTAGGTTTACATAAACCATTATTAAAGCTTGTACTCCTTCCTATCAACAGTTGTTTTTTACAGTAAAATGCATTTTTGCGTATTCAAATTACTTTTCTAACGGCTATAATCTTATATTATTTTCCGTCAGCAATATTTTTTTTAGAAAAAACCTAAAGACAGCAATGGATAGATAGAATTATGTGTACTATGTTTCTCAAAATCGCGCGCATGAGAAAATGCCTTCCTCGCGCTCCCGTCTTTTAATTATCAATGTGACCCTCATCTTAACGTTTTTGAGATGAGCGTTAAGATCTCGTTCGGCAATTAATTTCCGGCTCGTGTGTGGAAACGTAGGTAAACACGTTTCACTTTCTAGGTCCAGAATGACTCTGCGGGATTATCGTAGTACCCGTAAAACCGCACTTTCAAAGGGCACGCTTTAGACCTAGCTCAACCTAGGTTGCGGATATCTCTTTTTCGCTACCCAATTCCGACCTTCGCATCCAATTCGCGTTCTGTTAATCCTCGTGGATTTTGACGGCGTAGCTCTGAGGGCAAAACAGAGGCGATTGTTTCCGCCCCAAACAAGAAAGGAGATGAACCCCCTTCCGCCGCGGTATCGGACGTTTTGATTTTCTCTTCCAATCGACTCTCTTTCGTTTAGATTCGGAAGCAGGAGAAAATAATCCAGCGGTGAATGAAAAAGTGTAGCATTACAGTTCGATTTGGTATCACAATGANATAATATACAAAGAAGAGGGTTATAATTCCTCTAAACAGAAAGGATATGACAAAAATTTTGTTACCAAAGGAAATTTTAACAAATTATACAAATACTCTCGCTGTGGGTCTATAAAGATGAGTTTAATTAACACTATAGGAAAGTGAATTCCATCTGAGAAGAGAATGCATCATCAAGGAGTAATCGACAATACATACAAACAGATAGAGAAGATGTACCGGAAAACAGTTAATAAATGAACCAATAAAGTTCTGAGGTAAACCAGATTCTAAATAGCAGCTGAGCAAACTGCAGGATTCGGAGTGACATTAAGTGGAAGTTTATGAGGCAGAATCTTGCAACGTACAGTCTTTGAGGTGTAGAAATGAAGAAATATTCATAGAATACATCGCTGGCGCAGTTGCTTTCAAACTTAATGAAGGAGACGAAAATAACTGATATTGAAGGACTATAGAGAAAGAATAGGATGCAGAAATAGCTCTTCTTCTGCATTTTCACCTGTATATATGAATATATCTTTCTTACAGTAGGTTCTATTATTGGAAATTCATAAATTTGTAGAATGATTTCCCGATTTTCTTCGAAATCTAAGCTTATGTAGAATATTAAATTTGTTCTATAGCAACTGTGTTGATATATCGTTAAAGGGTGCTCTCGATTTATATACTTAATGAACTAGATTACCGGTAACGAGCTAGTCATCAAGAAAGAGAGAAATGGAATATATATACATTCGAAAGAATTAGAAAAATTGAAGGAATTTTGCGGTGTTGTTGCTAGTCGCAAAGATTTTCGACAGACATGTCGAGTCGCAAAACTGCGCCTCTAGCGGAAACAGAAGGAAGATCAACGAGAAACAAAATAGGGCGGCTAGTTGTGAGTCGGGAACGAAATAACAAAATAGCGTCGGCTGGCGCAATAAAAGCGCTGGGATAAGGCGAGGAAAAGTCTCCTCCAGGACTCGTGAGGAAGTGTGTCTGTTTAATATTGGTTCAATGGGAAGTTAGGTGAGATGTAAATCATTCGAAGGGGAAGCCCCATCATCCTCTCGCATCGCTGCCTTCATTTGTTATACATTTAAATCCCATAGAGTTGCGGTTTGCGATTTTACCGTTATGACGCCATAGGCGCCAGGCGCGGCGTGTTATAAATAAAGTCCTTTACTAATGGAATCCAATCTGCAATCCGCGGTTCTCTGCAAAGTGGCGAGGAGAAGGGATCGTGTGAATAGGCAAAATGGCGGACGCGGAAGGGGGAACTGAAGTAAAATCGGGACCCCCACGAAACTGAAGCTCCTTTTAAGTGTGCGCGAATCGGTGTAAGTTTCCGCGGTAAAATCACCATTTAGGAGGAGATTTGGGAGGGGATATTGCGAGATAAACGGAGGTGGGGGGTTAACAATCCTTATCTCCATTCCCCTCCGCATTCCCTTCCAGAATTAACCTCTACCGCGTTTAATCCTTCTGATGGGCCGTTTTTACCTTCGCGGAGCTTTTTTTTTCTATTCCCACTCCGATCTTTTTTCCGCTCCGAATCAGAAGGTGGCGTTTTAGTTCCGTGGTTAAATTTGCTGAGGGTATATCTCTATAGGAAGCATCATAATGCGAGGCACGGGGTAAAAAAAGCCGGTAAGAAATCCTAGTTGTTTCGCGAAGAATCTTTTTTCTTTATACTTTGCGTAATGGCGGAATATGTGATAGTACTTTTTTATTCGAGTGCTCCGTTTTTATGCACGACCTTCATTATCTTCTATCTGCAGGAACATAAATTTCGTTATTAAAATTTTTCTTTTTTAATCTTCCGTTTCTCAGTGCTTCATTCGTGAACTTTTCCTCTTTACATTTACCTCGGGTTTTTGCGCAGGAGAATAAAATAAGGGCTCTTGCGGTATAGTTAAAAAATTTGTTTGCTTGATAGATATTTTAGCTAATCTCAACCTCATTTCTTACCCTGATATGCGTATTTGTCCTTCACATCTCTAAAAGTATATAAATAATGTTAGCCAATTATTTATTCTAGAAATGAATAATGTATCGAAAAATACTTACTTCCAGAGTATCTCGATATAAATTGCTCTATGTTCAGAAAAGCTCGAATTTTGTTATTTTCTTTTTAATTCCTTGTTATTTGTACACGTCAAGAAGATACAGGGTGTTAACCTTGGCCAATTTTCACAGAGAAGATATTATCGGATATTCCGAAAAAAACTAAGTTTGCTGCGATATAGAAGTTGCTGGAGGAAATTGGTGGAAAATCGATTATGCAGTATTTTAGTAAAATTCCTGATCTTTTGATTCGTTATAACATTTGCTCCGTGAGTTGGACCTCTGCTCATTTTACGAAATGGCGGACACCTTTTTCAGCCGATTTTTTGAGATAAAGGAAATAAATTAAGAAAATGGCATCGAACTCTCAAGTCTCTTATACCACGTTAATTTCTATGGTTTTTTAATATAGAATATGAAGAAACTGTTTCGATTCACCTAATGCCCTGGGATTGCGGTGGCTTTTTCGACTGCGCTGCATGGCCCGGCTGAGCGCCACAGTCAGAATTTAATCGTGCTGCCTATTCGGCAGTTTCATACCACTTTTTTAGCTATTATAATGTTATGTTCCGACTGAAAGTGTTATAAACTTATTCCACAGTTATTTTATAGCGTACTAGGTACATTTTATCTCACATATTAGCTGAGTAGAAAGGTAAATTATTACCTAATGCAACTTAGAATAATACATTTCTTTATTTACTATTGTCAGTTCAGTATTTAATTTAACGCGCTGATGACCTTCTTTTTGGTCATAGCAATGATAGAATTCTAAAATAAATTACTCTTAATCTAATGGTATTTTGTCAAGCCTGCGATCTGTGACAAGGATAAGTCCTCAGCTTTGCTCTACTCATAGAACAGTCATTATTTTTCTCTTAGGCTTAAGGTTTCAAGTGCGTAAATTTTACATATATTATATTTATATATGCAATTCTATTGACATGAAAATAATAATCTATAATAACGTGACACCCTGAGAATAGCTGCCGAGTTCGCGGCCGAAACGTCGGTGGTAATTACCAATTTAACCCGGCTGACAACCCGTGAAGAATTTATACACAATATATATTACATTGTAGCACCTTTACATTAGTTTCTAAGGCATATTTGTTCT
Organism: Ladona fulva; assembly: GCA_000376725.2. NCBI lineage: Eukaryota > Metazoa > Arthropoda > Insecta > Odonata > Libellulidae > Ladona > Ladona fulva. The sequence continues at coordinate 130,630 of KZ308862.1, read as the reverse complement.
CGAAAGTAAAAATATTCTTGAAGTTACAGTTCTTGTTGCTTGATTTTTTTAATTTTCGTACGTTATTCAATACGTTGGTGGTAAAACTTATTTCGCTTCATGAAAGTTGATGAATAGTTTATTATGTTTAAAACTTTAGGTCAGTGCATTTCTTCTCATCGCCTAAATCAGGTAGATTATGATGTACGTATGAATTTTTTCTTTCTATTTATGCCTATGTTACGCATTTCTTAAAATTCTTTTAGGAAGCACGGTAAAATAACTAAGCAAATTCTACAGAAAGAAATTTATTTGCGACCAGTTTCTAATTTTTGTTTATCAAGTAGTTTGAAATTGACTGGAAAAAATGAGCAAATAGTTTGAAACTGGTCACAAATAAATCTCTTTCTGTAGAATTCGCTCAGTTATTTTCTCATGCTTGCTGTTATGGAATTCTACAAAGTTAAGGCTTCTTCTATTGATTTAATTCTAAATTATTTTATTATTAGGTTTTTCTTTATCCTTTCAAAGTGATTCTGGTATCTTCGCCATAATTTAGAGACATTGTGATATGTTGCGCGTCTGAACTTGCGAAGGCGTTCAGACAAACTAATGACGTTTCTTCAGAAGTGTACGTCAGTTTTGCTTCCCAGTTAATGTGAAAAGGACAAATTGTGCTTGTGGAAGGTAAAAGTTGTTACGATGTTCATGGTGCAATACCTGTTTGTGTTTCTATTGTTTTTATAAAAACTTTTATCTCGATTACTGCTTAGAAGTGCAAGTATTTACATTTACTGTAGAACTAATAAAACTAGAACTAATAAAAATTAAAAAACCAATGAACTTCTACTATTTTGCTATCTTACAAAATATAATTTCATCAAATGATTGACGATAAAATGTCACTAATATCAGAATCTATAATTACCATCGACTATACTTAACACCCCTGCCATAGATTTTTTCTTGTTTTTCTCTTCATCGGCTAAGCGGTCTCTTTTTAAAGGAAAAAAGATGCTTCCAAAAAGTGAGCCAGCTCTTCTTTCCAAATGCAGGACGTTTTTCTTCATAGAATCCTACATATTTGGACAAATGGTAGCTATGACTTCCGATCAACAGCAGAGGCGACGTCGAATGAGGTCGTAGCTCCGGAAAGTTTCCCGGTGTCTGCCTGTAAGTTGTTGGGGCCGATTATTTATTACCCAGCAAACAACTATGAAGCGTTTAGTCATCGATTTCATTCATTAATTCTAATAAACAATCACTATTTATAATTATGAAATCCTAAATCATTCGAAGGCTAATTCCTTTTACGTTATCAAAATAATCTTTAATTTTCTTGCTTGAAAAAAATTGTTAAAAAATCGCTTGCAAAAGTTAATTTATGGGACTAAAAACCAATAGGCAATTAAAGGCTAATGTAATAAGTACCTATGGAAAACTAAGAATTACCGAAAACTACGTTTAAAATCGTCTATTATACTTTAACTGAAGTTCTCCGTCATTGAGGTTTATTTGGTTGAAATGAGTTTATTCGATCGGATATCAAACAAGAAAATGCACTTATTGTTTTTGCGTCCATTAGTAAGTAAAGAGGGTAAATATAACGAAAGAAAATGAAAAGAAAAGGTAAAACTATTGGCAAACAGCGGGTAAATGGGCGAGCAAGGAAGTGTATTGCGGGATTGCCAATACTCCGAGTATCAATTTTCAGTTAATTATTGCAGCGAAATAAGCCCATTAACAAGAACCCCGTTTCACTTTTTCATTACTCTCCTACCAGTACCACCAGTTCATCAAAATCCCTGGACAAAAGTGAGAGCCTCTCATTAGTAGACCATATTTTCCATTCCAGATTTTCCATTCTAGATTTTCTGCCAGAAGACAATAAATGCTTCGTCCTAAGAATCCCATCAGCAATTTCATCCAACCAATGTCCATAGTACTTTTCCATCACATACATTCATAGGAATCTTTTCATTCATACTTTACTCGGCAGTAAATATTTTGAATGATATTAAAAAACACTTCCTGTGATATATAATTATTACTGCCCATACACTTTAAAGCGCCAAATTGTGCCAATTTTTTATTGTTAAATGTAAAGCAAAGAAATCTGATATTCAATCGATAATATTTGAAGCGCAGTTTGAGTTAAGAAATATTCCGCCTGCTGTTGATGCCATTAATTAAAAAGGCAGACGTCAGATGTTATTATCGGTAGGTAATATTGGGATGCAATTCTGTACTACTGCTCACTTCTTCTCTGGAGGTGCGGCCAATTTTAAGCACAGATTTTTAGTTTATGTGCCACAGAAATGCTTGAGATGTAATGCAGCTTTCGCGACTTTATTTTCCACAGTTTTTGCTTACAATGCGATTTATGTTTCTCTTTTCCCATTTCTCCACGAAAAATACCCTAATAAAGAAAAATGAAACATTTGAATCGCTCAGAGTTTCCCTCCAAGACGACAGCTATGAATGGCTCCGTTAGATCGAAAAATCTTACTCTCGGAAAAATGTATTGCTCCGAAACAGGCGATTGATGCTCTTCTAAAAGATGCAAATGCAGCGTTCGATGAATGACTCACAGACGGCAAATCGTCGAGCGTGAAGTCGGAAATCGCACTGACCCAGTTTCGCAAATTTATTTTAAGTTATGGAAGACGTAATCCGCGGCCAAAAATATCGATTTCTAAAAGCGAACGATTCGAATTTTATTAGCTTCCGATGTTTTTTACGCGATGACGCCAGTTTTAAATTTTAAGCGAAAAATAAGTGTGGCCATGAAATCGGATATCCTGATTTATGCGAGTGGTTCATCGAAGACTTAACTCCAAGTTAATAATGGAAATGTGCATCCTTCTTCTTTCGAATTTGTGTGTAAATAGTAAATTAGATCGGAATAACCTCGTGGTTGTAAAACTTAAACACTCTGAGACCCAAAGTCAACCCAGACGTTTCTGTTGACGTCCTTAAATATCTCGAAATAGCCTTCCTCACATATACTCACTTATAATGTTGTTTTGAGTATCGGTTGAGTTATATGTGCCTCCAAGGAGTAATTGTCTCTCAGATAAATAACGTATACATCTAAACGATAGCTTATATTTTACTTATGAAAATTGACGAATTTCCCTCACGATACCCAACGAGAAAATCACCAAATGCCAATATTTCTATTGACGAAAGTTTGCACAAAATTTAGCATTTCATTGCGTTCATATACTTTGTGATGATTTCTCGAAATCTATTTAATATCGTCAATATTAATGTGTTTTTTGTCATCTTTTCTCTCCATTGAAGTACACAAATCAAATTAGAATTTTCTCACCTTCAATATTTCTGACATTAAGCAAAAAGCTTCATATTTGGCATAAATCCCTATTGTTATCAACCATTAAAATTTTTGAATTTCCTACCTTTTTAGCTATTATTTTCGTGAAAATGGCGAACATTAGGTAATCATTTTATATATTTAACCCCTGATTTACGTCCAATAAATATGAGAGAGATTGCAGCTAATCCTTTGTTTTCTGTCCACAGAGGCCCTTCTGCCAAGGTTTACGGAATCCATTCCCAATGTGACGGTGAGCGTTGGAAGAGACGCTTTGCTCGCATGCGTAGTCGAAAATCTAAGAGGATATAAGGTAAGTCGATCTTTGCATTAATTTATAANACTTTTCTCTCCGTATTCATATTTTTTTGATTTCTTGAAACTATCGATGAAAAGAAATACGTTTCTAGATAATACGATTTTGGCTCGGAATCAAAGGCGGATGAACTCGGAACTCGGCGCATGAAAGTAAGATAAATGAGTACCAATGCCTCAAAAGAGGATATAAGGTAAGTCGATCTTTGCATTAATTTATAATATTTATATACGCTTATTTCTGTATGGAATCAAATATCTTGACAAGTGGTGTCTGAAGTAATCGCAATCTTATATTAACCAATACGGAAACAAAAATTTTAATTCCAGGACCGGCAAAATCGCAATGCCATTCTTATAAGAAACATAAAGCTTGATTAAGATATAATGAGATCTTAGATTTAATTTATGATCACAAAGTGATATTATCTATTCATGGTTCACAATAATAACAATAATGTCGATACGTTCTTATCAAACGTATATTTGTAAGTCTCGTCCCTTAAAATGGTCTCCTTAGTCTGCAATTAAGTTAGTACTCGATACGATAAGATGTACGTGACCTCGGCTGGTATTTATGGCTAAGACTAGCCGTGTGCTAACTCAAATCCGTGGATAAAATACTATTAATAATTAATTAATGATAATAATAAGTATAATTAAGTATGAAAGTGGTGATTTTAAATATTGTTTTTGGCCAAAATCGTTTTCTGTCGCCATATTTTCATTATTTTTCCTGAACAAAACATTTTTTCGTATGTTTGAGGTTATATTTATCAGTCTACACTCAAGTTTTTTTTATTATTCCAGTCCTCGATTACTGCTTAGAAGTGCAAGTATTTACATTTACTGTAGAACTAATAAAACTAGAACTAATAAAAATTAAAAAACCAATGAACTTCTACTATTNCAAAACATTTTTTCGTATGTTTGAGGTTATATTTATCAGTCTACACTCAAGTTTTTTTTATTATTCCAGTCTCATTTTTAATTAAAATGATCATGTTGCAATATCAGAAATAATCCTAAATTTCTTAACGGGGGAAAATATTAGAGGAGCACACTTTGAATGTTATTCGCTATCGAAAACCAAGAAATAATCAAGGAACAGCACTTTTATAAAAACCATACATCATGGCAAATTGTCTGCAAGCCACCGTTCGGCGTGCGGCAGGGGGTATATATAACTATGTTGAAGAATAAAATATCCGGGTTTCAAGGTTATAAGCCGAAGCCCGGTTTATTTGTGGTCAAATTGTAGTTTAGTATACACCCCCTGCCATAAACTACTGGCGGCTTGGGGGTACAAATCTAAATCTAGTATTACTTTAGGGGTTTCGCTCAGGGTTATATTAGGGATCGTTACATTTTGTCGCAGAAAACCAATGCATCCGTTCCCTTCTTAGTTTTCACTGCTCGAGATTTTATTAAAATTCTAACCAAACATACTTTTACAATAAATCAATCCTCTCTACCTATGCCATATGGGTTAGTCGTATCTCATGAAAGTATTCATTTTTCCCAATTCAGTTATTTATTTGCGATCCTTTTCCTCGCGTAAATTTAAGCTTTTAAGCCAAAATAAATCCTATAATTAAAGGCTATGATCGATCATTCTCCGATTTCAAGCAATCTAATTTGAGTGCGAATGCATAGAAAATATTGTGCCGACAATCGTTAACAAATATATTGAAAATTTGCTCCGAGGGAAAGAATAACATCAATTAGATTTTCGATGATAATGTCAAAGGGAGTCGTCAAATAGAATCGCGCTTCATATAAAATAGACTAAAAAGTCACAATTTCCATTTATTCGTATTAATATGTACCACTGGACGCGGATATATAGAAATCCAAGGACTGTCGTTATCATTTATACTCATCATTACATTTATCACTCAGAAATGTGATGATAAAGTGATCTTTGGTCAGTTGAACATTTCTTCAACTTCGGTATGCATCCACACTATTTAATCTCTCGTCTCATAACCAACCCTTCTTAAGCGTTGTCTTATACATCATAATTTAATTCAAGAAGCCAGCTCTCCTTTTCCGCATCACCTCATTTATTTCTGTCCAGTAGTGATTGGTAATCTAAGATGTTCTTTGGTGATTTAACGCCTACAAAAACTTGTAATAGCAGAGATTGATTTTTGTGCTCATTCTTTTACTGAGATTCACAATTCTCAATTATTATTCCATCCCATATTCAGGAGAATAATATTTCAACAAGTATACATTTGAGAAAAAAATATATCCCTTCGTTTTAATAACATTATTGGTATGGTTTAAAAGTTTCTGGAAAATTTCTTGGTGCAATTCTTTTAATTCTGAGAAATTAAAAATTGAAATAAATGTGTAATACATTTTCGAGAGAATCACATAAAAGACCCATCGCAGATGACCCACTTTTTCCGTCTAATTTTCCTTTCGCTGTTAATTACGTGGCATGAAACATCTTTCATTGTAATTACTAGGCGATATTTGTTTCTGTTATTCTTCGAACAAAAATATAATTGCTCTTTTTCATTTTCGTGCGAATTTCATCTCATTCTGTTCTTTCAGTTTCTCGGAAATTTTAAGCTGCGACGGTTATTAATTTTTTTCTACAATGGCAGAGATAAAACTCGGAAAATTGGATACAGGTAATGAAGGACACGATTTTAAGTTAATTACTTGGATAAGGTACTGAAATTCTTCAATAAAATTTTATTTTTATCTCGATTCTCTAGCAGGTAAGTATTTATCACGAATAAATCAAAAATTCCGTTAAAAATCATATGAGCTAATAAGTAATAATGGGAGAAATATAATTTGTTGTGCCATTTTATAAGGGAAACAGTATATTCTACAGATTTTTTGTGGCATTATCTTTTTTATTACCGCTTCTTATTTATTTATTTTCCTTGGCCCGCACAAACGTCCATGAATAGTGGTGGGCTTCGACTATAACAACGGACGAACACACAGAACCATTACCTGACATAACAAATCCGACTAGCCGGGATTCGAACCCGGGTCTTTTGGAGGCGGCGGAGTGATTAGTATGGTTTCGCGAAGTAATTTCGAATTGAACAAATAGCATTCTTTTTTTATGCAGATATTAAGTCTGAAATATCTACTTTTCTCTCCGTATTCATATTTTTTTGATTTCTTGAAACTATCGATGAAAAGAAATACGTTTCTAGATAATACGATTTTGGCTCGGAATCAAAGGCGGATGAACTCGGAACTCGGCGCATGAAAGTAAGATAAATGAGTACCAATGCCTCAAAATCACTGTTTGGGGCTGTTTTTGTGTCATAAAATGTTACTTGTAACGGATTTTGGGGTAAAGCGCACGTAGTGTTACAAGGAATTGAGAGTCAATGAAATTAACTTCAATCGAAATTTAATTAGCATGCATTTTACTCTGAATTCCTCTAAACTCGGAGATCCGTATGCAACTGATTTTACGACAACCCTATGTTTCGCATTCAAATAGGAGTCACATTTTAAATTTGAACAAAGAAAAAGAAAAATAAATAAGTTGGTTAATTCCCTTCTCCGATGAATTGTGAGCAGTAATTCTGCCTTTTTGCCAGTGAGAGAAAATATGGCGTCAATTTCACCCCTCATTCTCCCAAAATCTCGCTTTCATCAAATTCCCCATTTCATCCATTTTTACTCTCTTCTGTGTCTTTAAGCGATGCAACCACTCATACATACAGCCAGCGCTTTCTCTCCTTCTTCTGTTTTGCCAGAGCGCCCTTTTTTCCCGCCACTTGTTACCAAAGGCTTTAAGAGTCCATCAACTCCCTTGTTGCCTCCTTTGTCAAGCCAGCATCCACAAAGAATACTAAGTGTCGCCGGGCGTTCTTCATTTTTTTGCCTTTTCCCCTCCGCAGGATGCTCATTTTTTTCGTGCATCACCGCGAAGTGCTTCCGAGCCGACGACTTGGAATGGATGACCCTGCTATCCTCATTTTTTCACTCCGAAACCAATTTCATTCCTAAAAGGAAAACATTCCAAAAACGTCGGTCTTCGTCACTTCCGTTTTCCCTCCACGCGAAGATTTCCTCTGCGATTTATTAATCAGAAGGCGAATGGGAGGCGGATTTTCATTTAGTGGAGTCGAAATAACGCCGCCGAAGAGTTGATTTGTGTTACGCGACCCGAATTCCGCCTTCGAATAATAGCGCCGCCTTATGGTCCAATTTAGACGGCTGAAGTGTATCCCTCCTGCGTTGTTTTCACGGCCGAATCGATTTTCATCTTCAAGACGGAAGGTCAATCTAATGAGTGAAAATTAGCCAAGTAAAGGTGAAGAGCTTTAGAAACGGAAGGCCTCCGTACTTCAAATTTACGAAATATTAAACATTTTCAGAGAGTAAAAGAAAGAAAACGCGAAGTCTTTTTCAGGAAAATTGTTTTAATATGCGCGCTTTCAAACAAATATTTTTTTTTATATTAGTAAACCATCATAATTTAACTATACCCATCCAGCATAAGGAATTACTTAGAGTAATGACCTCATTAAGAAAAGGAATTCTCTTAATATTAATACTTAGTTAATCATTACTAAATTACTAATAATCCTCTTTCAAATGTGCAATTGTAGAAATGCAGAAAAATTTCGAAATGCATAGTAGGAATTAATTCAAACTCAGGATTTATGAATAAAAAGGCGAAAACAGTAATCACATATCGTAATTCATAAGTCAAACCCGAATTAATGATTTATTGCACATTTTTCAGCGGTAATCCGTCTTCTTCTTTACAAAATTTAGAACACTCAAAGAATCATTTTCCTTCTCGTGATCGAAAGAACAGAGAATCGGTCTCAATTTGAACATTGGATTTATTGATGTTATGAAACAATCTCATGGTTATGAATTCTCAGATATAAATACCTTTAGGGAATTCTAAATTTTAATATAACCAGCGCCTGGTACAAACATTGTTTTCGATTCAACTTTCGATTCGATTTCAACTACATCCTAACTACTGTTCCCCTTATTAGATTCTTTTTGTGCTCAGTTTCGATGTATCTAAAGGTTAATATTACTTATAATTCTGTACTAATCGTTGATTTTCATTTTTTCTATATTTTTGCATATTGAAACTACTGCTGCGCGAGAAGAAGAATTTTTACTTTATATACTGCACTATGGTAGTCTCTCATAGCATAATAAATATAATTATTTTAAGATAAATTATATTGAAGTATTGAAATCCTGGCGGTATACTACTCAAATGCGATCTGTACATTTCATATCCGGCCTAAAAGTGCCTTAATGACTGAATGATACGCGCAGCCTTTCGATGAAAATCCAATTCTCCTTCTCTGATCTCTGCTTATGAATACCACAGGTAACCAGAGACAATAATAAGCACTAATAGCAACTCAAGGGTGTCTAATTTAGTGAAAAGAATTTAGTTCTTATCGACAAAATCGAAGAAAAATGAAAGACAATTGAAGCAGTGTTTCTCAACCGAGGGAACGCGTCCCAATAGTAAGACTTACGATTCTGTAACTCGAGCAAGTTGGAGTCGTTTATTCACTTTGATCATATTCAGGACACTGAACGTGGGAATCGAAGCCATAAAAGTGCATTCTATCAACCGCCTCTTGTTTGTCGATGAAGTTTTACTTTTAAGAAACTGGGATGGACTGGCTACAAGAATATTTTTATGTTCGTTAATTATTACAGATGCGTACTATTATGTGCTTTTATGTACGGAGTAAGAGGTATGCGAGCGATACCGATGGAAAATCGCGTCTTTCCATTGAAACAAAGAAATCCGTTAGGCGAGAAAAATTAATATTTCGTCTGAGTTAAGATACATTCCAATTCGGTTTTGATAAAACTTTATTTCCGATTGGTGCCCCTTACGATCCGTCGACGAATGCTGGAGCATTGCGCTGGATCGTATTCGATATTCTAATAATACCATTTTAAATACAACAGAGCAGAAACCGCGAAAGCATTGAGCCCACGCTTTAATGCGTTTAAGTCATTGTACTCTGCCCCAGTTGTAAAACTCCGCCTTGTGCTCCTTTCGTGCGGTCATACGTCGAGTGCGCTTAAATCATAACGCGCATTACCATTGCGATGCTGTTTCTTGAGAATCGGAGGCATTATTTAGGAAAATGCGCGTTGAATTGCAGAATGACAAATGGTCTCTAAGAAAAAAATGTTTGAAGAATAATGGGAAGAATTAAGTGTAAGAGGCGAATGTAAAAGAAGACGAAAAAATAATATCACGTAGAATATGAGAGAAATCCTTTTATAAACCAATCTTAATTGTATTCACTATCATAATTATTATAGCTTTAAAATAAATTTTAGAATATTAGAAGCGTAATTTTTCAAGAAAAGCTTTCGTTGCAGTATACAGGAAGAAGTTCCACCAAGTTTCCCTTAAATTATTTAATACATAGCAATGACATATCGCATAAATGCGTCCAACTTTTGAGAAGATTCCTTTTTATTCTATTGAGTTCTTTCTTGGTTCTCGAGGAAGCATAAGCAGTGAAATTATTCTGTTTTCCATAATTATTTTACATTTATTATGATTTTTTTATTTATCAGTTACTAACTGCGTTCTCTAGTGGATAGGAACTCGCTTTAAAAATTTAATTTCAAATTCCTTTTTTCAATTCAATTTCAAATTCAATTTCAAATTCAATTTCAAATAATTCAAATTTTCATGTTCCAACTGCAACGTATTCTGTTTGACCGTAAGTTAAAGAATAGAATAATATCTGTGTATTTTACGAGTTTCTGTAAGAAAGCCGAAAAGCCAGCATAAAATTGAAAATTATTTTGATTTATCGTAAAAATTGTGTATTTTAAGGTGTTTTGGAATTTTGCTTGCTTTTGGGAACTTCCATTTTTACAGAGAATTTAATATTACTTGCAATAGCTATGAAAATGTGCAGTTCGTATTATTTTAACCTACATTCCCCACCAATTTCCTTCATCTTTCATGCACTCCGACTACAAGGTGTCTGAGTCCAGCAGATCGATTTTTCTCTGTATAATTCTTTTTATAAAAATTTAAAACTGGTTTGAAATTCCTAATGGCGAAGATAAGTTTCTATATTTATAATCAGATAAGGAACTGAATTAGGAGGAAACTCTTGAATATAAAATTCTAGATATTTGGAAATATATTTTTCATACATATCAAATATCCTTAAATGATTCTTAATTATTCAACGAATTATACTAATACCAATCGTTGTTTTAACGAATAAGTTATACTTTAGACACTTTTCTGAAAAGTTTTTAAAATTATGTAAGACTGAGGAGACATATGAGATATTTGTAGGCAGTCGTCCAATAGCACTTGATTTTCCTTATTATATCGGAGAAATATTTTTATTGTTACAATAATTTAATCTTGAGATCATTTTAAAAATACGCATTGTGGAAATTTTCCCTTAACATGGGTTTCCACTTCGTCAACCTTAAGTTGCAAAGATGTTTTCCCTCACTACTATGAATTCCTTCTTGTTTTTTAATTGATATCTGTAAATATTATAACACCACGTGTGTTTAGTTAGAAGAGAGGCCCAATTGTACCTTACCTCGCCATAATCTATTATATTCTCATCAGCATTAAGTATATTCTTTCATTTCTTTTGATGAATTCTCGATAAGTTGATGATCAAAGCGACTTTAAATAATCATCGCTCGTACGTAACATCTTATTAGACAACGTCAAACGTTTCGTCACCTCGTTGTATGATTCTTATTATTCCGTTCGCGAAGATTATTTCGTTCGTTTACTAACGACTAGATAATCGCCTCTTGACTACGTCTGTACCAATCATTACGGCAGAGATTCGTTCGTTTCTTTGGATGATTTAACGAAGTTGAACGTGGCGCTGTCCGAAGGGCGCTCAAGCCTCTGCAAAGTGTATAGAATGGAAGAGGAGGAAGACAAAGAGAAGGAATGAGAAGGGATATCTTCTCTTTAGTCGGCGAAGTAGCCTCGGGGTGGCCATGGGAGGGGACAGAATACCAGTAGTGGCTAAAAGGCGTTCCGTACCCGTAGAGAAAATGTTATAGAGACGGTCCTCTCTTCAGATCCTTCTCTCTCTTCTCTATTCCATGCAGCAGCCGCTCGTTTCTCCATTATCTCCCAGGCTCTGCTAAAAAGTAAAGCACGACTTGTTTTGCCCACTAAATTATGTAACATTAAAGTTATTCCAGCAGCACCGTGAGGGCAAAGGGCATGCGCACTTAAGCAAAGGATATCTATTTAATGAATGCGCGAGCTTCTGTTTTAACTCCTGTTATCTTTTATCCTCTACACGAAAAATCTCCCTTGAATCACCAAAGAAATTAGTGCATCTTCATGATTAGAGAAGTCACAGAGTAATTCTTATTATAATGAGTCACTGCTATATTTAAAATTAATTTATGTTTGTGTTGGTAAGACTGGAGCTCTCTATCCTATGCAAAGTATATAAAAATTTTATTGGCCCTAAATATTATTTATGTATTTTTCTTGAAATTGTCTGCAGCATGAAATGAAAACTTTTTCAAGTGTTTAAAATTCAAATTGGGTTTTAGTTCAAATTAGGACCAGGAATATAAACTGTGTAATTTTATCATGAAACTTTCCAACTCGTTATATGAATTTTGAACACAGATTTAATCGTTGTTATCAGATCTGTCCCATTTAAAGCCACACATGTATTATATTGTTGGAAACAGGTATTATCAAGCTGGATTTAAAATATTTGCAAACCATGATTTAAGAAGACATTTATTAGGAACTCTGTGTGTCATGATCTTGGAAAGAATAGCTTTCTCGTTAATTTGAAGCATTCTTTAAATACTGTTTTGTTGATCATGGAAGGTTTTCCAATTTTAGAATTGTATTATTTTAGAGTATGAAAATAATGAAAATGCAATCCATATTATTATTTCAAGGAAATTATCTTAGGCCTCTTAAGATAAAACTATATTTTTTGGCGAAAATATACCTTCAAAAAGTATATTCCAGTTTTAGTAAAGGTATTCTGATATTTACAGTAACAAATCAGGCGTTATACTCGATTACTATCAACTCATCGATTCGATTATTAGTTGATACTAATATCGATGACGCTGATATCAATTCATTTCCAATTTCAGTCAAAGAAAAAAAGCCAATTTCAAAATTACTTTTGCATGAAAACCCATTACTTGTAATCCATTTATCACGACAAATGAAAATATTGAAGTGATCAGTGGTGGCCATAAATTGGCAATGAAAGTATAATTTCCTTCAACCAAATGTTTATGAATTAAACTATTTTTGTTGTTCCTTAGTATAGAATAGATGTATATTTCCTTTAATTTTGTCCCAGTCTAGAGGCTGTGATAATATGAAATGATTCGAAATGAAGGCATACATCCTATCCTTATTGAATGCCTTGAAAATACCTTGTGTATAGGCTCATAAAGCTTCTACAATAATAAAATTCTGGCTTATTGATGAAAGAAATGATATATTTCTTCATTCCTTAACTTGCCCAACTCCCCCTCAAGCACTTTTGGGGCGTGTAATTCTACTGTCAGATAGAACCATACACTACAATATGGCTTCAAGGTATAGTTTAATAAAGTGTTCTTAGTATTCCTTAGTATATTCCTTATGCTAACTAATCTGAGACGGTTTTAATATACAACATTCCCTCACTCCGGATAAATGCGTAACAGACGCAGTCCCGACATCCGTCGAAAAAAGTTCCAGAAAAGAACATTCTCGAATAATTGACGTATATCGTATTTAAGACGAAATTCGAACCCAATTTAATTAGGGCTCTGCTAACAACGGAATGAAATGCGAAACCAGGCTCTCTCTCTCATAGCAGTCAAACAAAACCGAGTCTTCCTTTTTACTCTACTTATTATTCCTTTGGATGCAAATTTTTCTTTCATTTGATCGACGAAATTATTTTTCATCGCATACCGACCCCGTGCAGGAATCCTTCCTTTTTAAAGCTACGGGAGAAAAAGACAACTTTCCTCATTTATTCTCTCCACTTTCGCACGCTCCCATTTTATTCTTCTTCCTTTTTCCAATTCCCTCCGTTCTCACCCTTCAAATCTTCTCTCTTCGCCTACTTACCAATTTCCCATTTCTCTTTCCTTCACCTCTCTTTCTCTCTTCATCTATCTCTCTCCGTTCATCTCTCTATCTCTCTCTCTCCCTTTATCTCTCTCTCTCTCTCTCTCTCCAGGAAAACAAGCGGACGAACACGCACGAGAGATTCCCCTTTCTTTCTCATGCATTTTCACATTCCTTCCCACGGAATACGGAAACTCCCTTCGGTCATTTACGTTGCTTTTGTTTATTTTTTCGTTTCGCCGCGACCGTGCCTTTTTCCCTCTCCTGCTCTTGTTTTCGCATCCCCCTCTTTAAAAACAGTGCGCTTTCAAAGTGAGTTCCTCTTTAAAACGAACTCCTCTGAGGAATTCTATTCCCCTCTCTATTTCCCATGCTAATGCGGAATTGGAATTTTTTGATTGATTTCCGGATTGTGTTTTTTGTGGAAGGCGACCCGTAATCGAAGTTCGAGGCATCCGCCGACGCGCGCTTTTTCGCTTTAATTGAATTATGAAATTGGAAAATTGCCTATAATAGCGTTTTGCATCCGATAAATAACCTTCCTTTGAGCTACTTCCAATTCTGTATTATCATCAAATATACGCTTATTTATCTCAATCTTCATTTTACTCTCCGTTTATCCTCATAGTTACAAAGAAAGGGAGAACTTTTTGTATTTTATTTCGAAGTTTGAATTGATTCCGCTACGTGATTTTTATCACGATAATACGATGTAATATTAGATTCGAAAGGAAAAGCAGATTTATGCCTAATAAAATGGGAACTTCTTACGCTTTAGAGTAAAATTATAGTTTTCGAAAGTATTTTTTTTCTTTAAAAATATCGCCAATTTTCTTTAATACTGCATGCTTAATATCTTAGGTATATTACAGGTTTATTATTTAAGGAAAAAATTATTCAATGCGGGAAATATCCATTTCAATAAATTTTTGGAATCGGGTATTTTGTACTGAAATTGTGTGTAAATATAAAGATGTCATGGATATAAATGCTTATTTTTCGATGTTTAGCTGAATCTCGTAATTTTGTTTCTTAGTAAAAATAACTGGTAAACTTTACAACATGGGATGTATTATAGCGGAAATTAAAGCTTATAACTACCGCATTAGTAAAGAGTTTTTTGAAACCAAAATTAAACGTTTCTCAGTCCTTTTGGTTATATATAAGATATTCTTTATGTTAAGAACTAAACTATATAAAACTTCTACAGGATACAATTATGCTTACCCATTCGAAAAAAAGCTTATTATGGCACGAATAAGCTCCTCCAATTTCAAGTGGCGTCTTTTCTAAGAAAGACATTTAAATCACTGATTCAGTATTATGACCAATCACCAAATAAGGGATCAGATATTCTCTTCAATATACTCACTAAAGGGAAAGCATCTAATTGTGATGCAACTTTTGGCGAAGAATTTGAAAGTTTTATTTTTACTGGTGAATATAATACTTAAATTAAAGAATAAACTTGTACTTTCATCTCGATCAATATTTCCGTTTAGGAATTGTAAGGGACAGCGTCATACCGGTACGTACCAAGCAGATAAATGTCCTCATCATTTTCAAATAACCTTACGAAATGTATTTTTCGGCTGTTTATATTAATTTACTGCGTTCTTTCCACTCTCACATTCTTAATCATGATTACGTAAACCTTTGTTATTGTCAAAAATAAAAGAAATGGAAACTTAAGTACCTTCCATAAGATAAGAGCTATTTTATTGCTGTTCTTTAGATCTGTTGAATAAGTTAGGATAATACAATCTATTTCATTCAGAAAATTCTTTCCTTCGTCTGTTTCCTTTAAACTATATTGGTTCCTTTTAAAAAGTATAACGTATTTCCTCAGGAGTCAACTTTGTCAACTAAAACTAATCTTAAATAAAACTGTCGATTAATTTTTATTTTTAACGTTTTTATGTTTGAGTAAAAATTCTTCCTCAGAAAAGCACGTTGTTAACGTGAATAACTTTCACAAGGATAAAGGAAAGGAAGGTAACTTAGTAGGTTGTAAAACCTACGAAAATCCCAAAGGAATAACAAGTGTGAAAAATAGCGACACGACTGGGACTCGGAGACCTGGGTTCGAGTCCCAGTCGTGTCGCTATTTTTCACACTTGTTATTCCTTTGTGAATAACTTTTTCGGATATTGCATTGGCAGTGATTTATCCTACAAGGTGTTAGAGTTCGAGAATAGCTCCAAGAATCCGTCGTTTGCAGGAAAACTAACCGCTAAAAAATTCCAACCAGTAGGGGTTAGTGGTTAGTGGTCGCGCTTAGCAAGTATTGTTATCAATACGTATTTCGGCAACTATGTTACCATCTTCGAGAGAGAAGAATAATTCAGTTATCCGGTTAAGGAAAATCGATTACTGTAAATTAAGAGTAAATGATTAAGTAAATATTGCGATGCTTAGGATCTTTTTATAATTTCGGACATTTATTTGACATATCATTCCGTAAAGTACGTGCTTGCCATTTAAAATTTGATACCAGATTGATCAGAAATATTGCAGGCACTTAAAATGGTGATTAATCCCAATCTTAGTTATTGAAATTGAGACCGCCCAAAAGATGTGCTTGGGAGATAAATCTGCATTATACTTACTTTGATAGCAAGTTAAGGGCATCAAATAACTATTAGTTATAGATATAGCCTCCACTGTTGCTTCCACATATGTTCTCTTTTCTTTGTCCCACTTTCCTCATATTTCCTCTGCCATCTGTTAGCACACGCCATAAACTCGTTTTTAGTGCACGAGTCACTTTTTGTCAGTGTTTACTCCATGAACGAGCATATGACATCGATAGAGCCAACGCTAACACAGGGTCATGGCCGTTTTTATCCGTTGAAATGCTCTGTGTGTAATATGTTTCGCCCTCCTGTTTCCAGCATCCGATATGGCGTGGTCGGACGGCGAGGTTTGCATCAACTGTTACACCGTTAAATTACACCTTATGGTTTTTGTACTAGTTGATGTTCTCTTTTCGAACTTGGGAACAATGAAACACTTCAAAGTAATTATTTGAAAAACTGTTTTTTTCTAAACTGGATTATCCTTCATGAACTAATTATCCTTCATTAACTAACTGTCTTTTATTGACTAATTATTTACGTTCCTGCAAATTCCACTTTTTAGACAAAGAAATAAATGCCATAGTAACAATTCCATGGATTAATTATAGATCTCAATGATCGAAAATAGTTTAACTTAAATACGTAAAAATTCATTTCCAATCACGTTTTTCTGAATCACATCATATTTGATAATGTCTTCTTTCCCCTGTGCATCTTTGCAACTAAAGTCTAATTCATCTGAAGAAAAAATCGGATTTTTTTATCCAATCATTTTCTCTGATGTGTCGTCTTTAGCCCTTACTCTTTGTATTCATAGCTGATTAACTTAAATTTCATTAAAATTTATTCTAGACTTGATTGCCTTATCGTCTACATTTCTATTTCTATTGAATACACATTTTGTGGTTATTAGTAAACTCTATGACTTAAATATATTGCGCGGCAAAATAACAAACATTCACCGAATAAGTTAATCATGAGCCACGAGATGTATTTAATGTATTCTAAATGTCATTATCCGGTAAACTTTGCACCAGTTAACGTATTCTTCTATACTTGGTATGTTTAAAAAAAGCAGTAGGGATATTTTGAGATAATTAAATACCATTCCGGTAAATTTCAGCCTCGTAACTACCTCGCTTAAGCCTGGAACGATTTCTTTGATCATTCATTGATCGACTTAGTGCCGTCTACGTCAACTCTTTCCTTTCCTCTATACTTTTTGAGTTTCTCTTTTCCCTCGGTTGCATTGTTTTTACACTCATCTCCCAAACACACGAGCTCAGAACTTTCCCCTATCTCGCGTGCGCCTTTCAGCATCTGCTTTCTCACACTTTCTTCATCTTCTTCTCTTTATTCCTTTTCGTTCTCCGACTTCAAATAGGTTGCTATATTACCAGGTCACGAGCCATCTTTTCCCCCACTTCAATACACCTCAATTTCAAAAACATTTTGTTCTATTTTAGTTGTCCCTATCTTGGTTTAACGCCATCATGTAATTGGAACATGAGCATTATGTATTACTTATCAATTTCGCTTATTTTTTGCAACATTCAAAGAATAATATTCAATGTTTCCTAAGCTTTATCTGATTACTGACACTTCTGTGTAAGGTCATCTACTAGTAGTACATACCTAGTAGTAGTATCTACTAGTAAGCGAGTCTAGATTGTGCGATCAATTTCCTTATTTCTCATATCGATAAAACATTACGCTTATTTTATTCGAAATCCTTCTTCAAGTTCGAAAAAAGGACTTATCCTCTAACTTCGTAGGAAATGATCGTCTTCTTCAAGATGCTTTGACCAACGATTTTCTTTGGTAACGATAACCTAATTTCCCTCCGAATCGTAGATTAGAAAATTTATAATCTCGTTTCGGTTACAAAGTGAAAGAGTGTCATATTATCTACGAAGAATTACTCTATGAACACCCAATATATACCCAACTAATTAAGAGCACTATACCACGCCCACGTAATTTTAATTTTTATCTATTGTATTTCCGTGAGTAGTTACAATGAATTTATTTTATTTGCACGGTGTACACCTCCATTCCTACGTTAATTGAAGATTGTGATTTCGGTTTAGCGTGAATCAACGAATTCTGGAAATGAATTGTTTTTACGATGTGAAAGTTTCCCTTTGTATGGTTCAGCCAAATGTACGCTCAAAAAAATTTAAGAAGTAAGTTTCTGTCAGCTATTCTTACCTGCCAAAACGTTTTTTTTATTAATTTTTAGCACCAGTATAAAAAAAACTAATAAAAATCCCTGAGATCGAAGATAAAAATTGTGAGAATAATAAAAATATTCTAATAAGTAAGAAAACAAAAGACGGTCTACAATAGCAGGTGATGAAGACATTCTGTTATTATCGTTGTCGACAATGTTCAGATCGCTTCACTTGTTCATGAGTTCGTCATTTTATACACGAAGTATAATGAAAATAAAGTATCCAGCTTGTACACTTTTTTGTTAACCTATCCTCTCATTTTGTATGCAAATGTTACCCTCGATTTACACGATTTAGAATTGCACCTTTTCTTGGAACCGTAAAAATCCATGACTCGGGAGTCATAAAAACGATTGTTTATATATTTCGCGACCCCAATGAGGATCTCGTGTGCTGGGGACTATTGGGAGTTGCTATTGTCTACGAGGAGATTTTAGTCAGGGTGTTGTGGGGTTTATTTTTCCTCTCAGCCAAACTATATAAAAAGACGAACACCAAAATAATC
The DNA here is from genome assembly GCA_000376725.2 of Ladona fulva. Classification (NCBI taxonomy): domain Eukaryota; kingdom Metazoa; phylum Arthropoda; class Insecta; order Odonata; family Libellulidae; genus Ladona; species Ladona fulva. Next base: position 111,567 of record KZ308862.1, on the reverse strand, counting down.
ACGAATACGAGCAGTTAATGTTATTTAGTGGCCGTTTGATTGGGCGAAAGAGCATTTGCGTGAGTGAATCTGACAACGCCTCTCGGTTTGAAAAGGGCATGGAATGTGTGCGACGTTCATTTGTTCTCATTCGGAGAGAGTATGAATGTGGAGCAAGTATGAATGACCTGAGTGTGTGCGTAAATATCCGAGCTTACGACGGGGAAACTACTCAAATGGAGAGGACTTTATTTTAATTGTCATCCAGAATCGCTTCAAATATTTGCTCTTAGCGTAGGTTAAGTCTATTCCGATTATTATCGTTCTACTCATTTCGAATTTTGGTCGGTCTCTCTCCCATTTCAATGAAAAGTTGGACGGAATGAAACAACGGAATAATATGAACAAATGCCCCACCTCAAGTGGTTGGTCGTATGTTTTTCGTAGAATGGCAATAAAGTTAAAAGAGGGAAATGAAATAAAAGTAAAAAATTCCATTCTTGATGGTTTGCAAAGTGGCGGATGTAATGTGTTGGGGACGTGTTTTGGGAAGTCTCTGAATTCCTTTGCGCGTGCCAAAACGCACGCAAATAAAGAATTTCATGTTTTCCTACAGCTATTTAAGAAGATATCCGAGCCTCATTCCAAATATCATTCTGGCATTTTACTTAATATTATTGTCATTCGACAGAATTGAAAACATAGGCATTTTTTTGCCGTTTTAAATTTTCTTGCGATAAGTTACGATGTCATTTCAAGAAACAATGGACGTGTTTCAACGTAACATCGATGCTTTCCACCTTCACTCGGTGATTTGCATGTTTACTCCATAATTTAAATACGTTTCACCTTCAGTAAATTAGGATTTGCGCTTACCATAAACCAGCTTTGGCATACGTGCTAGTATTTTAAAAGAGCTTCGACGGCTGAGGTCCTTTCGCACATATGGGCCCCCACCGGGAATCGAACCCGAGACCGCTTTCACCAAAGGCAAACCCACTAATAACTCGACATTTATGAAAAAATTACGGAAATTAAGCGCATTGCGTTTCTTAAAAAGGCGTGAACGGTTGTGAATTAAAGAAAAGAAGCCTATGGCGTTTGCGATACCTCGATGCTGTATAAGCAAAGAAAGCTCGTTCCCACGCACTTCTATCCTTTTTAATTGCATCGGCTTAATTAACTTAAGAAACGCGATAGAACACATTGGTGTCAAAGCGACGTCTCTATCGGTGTGCGTCAACCACAATGCAAACTCCCGGGAAAAGAATCCAAGGTATTCTCAAGTTTCAATTGTCCGCCGGTATGAAATCATTACTAAGGCTGCAGCCTCGAGTTGAGGAACTTTGATATCGTGAAAGGCTGCCTTGTTAAGCCGCTTCAGTGGCACGCTGCACTCACTTCATTATTCATATTCCTCGGTGGCAATGGAAGCCGTACGGCGCCATTGCTATTGTAGAGCGCAGCTTACCAAAGACTCCATGTACTTAAGTTAAAGGCACACGTCAGCGCGGTTCTCCGCTATGCAGTGCCACAGTATTACTTCAAAGAAGGATTATCGACGCACATCTCATCCCCATCTTTCTTCTCTGATCATACGTTCACTCAATACAACAAGACGGTCTGTGCACGTCAATAATTTTAAAAGTATTGCGATTCTTTTAATTAACGACATAACGACCTTTCTTTCCTGCTATTTTTTTAATTTAATTAATCCCGATGTACTCTCCCTTTAATCTCTCTGTTACCGGCGTCTTTCGGCTTGGGCACGTTTTCCCAAATCCCTTTTCTTTTTCGCTATTTTCCTAATGCAGATTTTTTCCGTAGTTGTCTTCGAGATCGCGAATTGTATTTCAAATGGATATTAGCGTTTTGAATTCAAGTCAGACTGAGAATGGAATGGGAAGATAAAATGATAGCTATGTTTTCTTATTTGTTTTACACGCAATTAGTATGGTTTTCCATCGCACATGCCTTTTTGCCACCAATCTTTAAGTGGTTGGATTTCCTTTCATCCGAATGAAGTTTCGCCTTCGATTTTTCTTTTATTTTTCACAATTACTCTATGTGGATGGATTTAAAAACATTGCTCGAGAAGATCTTATAAATAAAAAAATTGCTGCTTGAATTTATTGAGGCTAACGAACACAACTTGAACAATAAAGTAATTTAAGCTAATGCTAAGAACTAAAATCATGACACACAAGCATTTATCGATGCACAGATTAAAATATGGAGAAACTTCTTCACAACTGGGAATTAAAGAACATAATTTTTCAAAGTGTACTAAGAAAATAAATATTTCCCGAAAATGAGTGTCTGAACAAGTCTTTAATCTGCTGCTGATTGTGCATTTCATTCGCTCATTTTTAGTCCTTGCTATTTGCTACTTTGCAGAAAGAAGACCTCAAATATTTTCAGTTTTGTTGCCTGTTTATATTTAATAATAACAGAAATTCTAGCTATTCTTATTTGTAGATTATGTATTTAACTTATTGAATTTATTTAACTTACTGATTTTTTTGCAAATAACATCAACCATATTCCTTCCAGTACTTCAATATCATGCGGCTGTATAATAGCCCAAATGAAATTACTATTTCTATGGCTTATTCTCGAAATGATGAATGTCCTTTTAAATATATTATCATAATACTGCCTATTAATTCCCCTTTTTCAATAACTATTTCGCATTCAACGACACATCAGATTCTAAGTTACTTTTTCCAGTACGATGACTAGAATAACTTATCTCGCGAGGCGTTCCTTTGGAGGTTTGCTTATCAATCAAGCGCAGAGACTGTTTGCCATGGTGCCCATGCCAAATGGCCTGAAGTTGGCAATCGCCCCAGCAGATATTTCATCTATTCATGTTGCAATACTCGTAATCTGGAAGTCCATGTCAAGCGATTCGACAACTCTTCGCCAGATATTTCACTTGCGATCCCAACATTGGCCTGTTGATATCGCCGCCGTTGTTTTTCTCCCCCAATTCCCACGATTAGACGAAAACAAATACCTGCGTTTTAAGGGCATTTAAATGGCCCATTCAAACTCTTATCAAGTACCCTTGACATTGCTTTTCATATTTAGCTGTGCCAATAGCTGATAAGGAAGTGAGTTGTATTCAGAGATATTAAGTATTAAAAATGAGTTGTGATAAGTAAGACGATTAAATCCAGCCGTAATGCTATCAATTATATTGAGCAAATTCTCTGCTTACGTACTTTAATTCCCGATCCAACTAATCCCTTTCGATACTCTTTGAGAATCTATGTTTAATTCATGTCACATTATCATTTGACGAAGAGATAAGATTTTGTAGCTTTTCTTGCTCAATTAGCATATATTTTTTATCATTCGGTCATAACCTCAATTATTGGTACCTTCAGAACGAGTTACTTTTCTCGATTAAAAAGCATCCGCAAGCGTTGATAAATACCGTGTTGAATAACTGAATCTGACGTTCTTTCTTAGAACAAAGGTTATTTTATTTTATATGATTGGAGCACTCTAAAACAGATTGTGATTTCTAGAAACAAATATCTCTTGTAAATCGATTGCTTCGATCTCTGAGAGTCAATTTCCTTTCCTTAGGAAGAAAAATATATTTGTTATACGTATATTTTTAGGGATTAGTTCGAACCTTTCCAAACAGGTATGCGAGCTCTTAAGCTACAACGCAGAGTGGATTCCACTACCGTAAACAAGGTTTTACATCTACTGTTAACCCGCCATTTCATTAAATAACGACGGGTGGGGATTCCCTTCGGGCGCGGGTTGATAAATTGGAATTACAACCAATGTTGTCCTTCTCAAGTAAACACGTTTTTGCCATGGACGAGAAAAAGTATGAATAAAATTTAATGATCGACGTAGTTTAAAGAAAAGTAGCTAATATTTGAAATATTAACACATTTTCCTAATTTACCGTACTGAAAATAAATTGAACAAAAATGTTATGCAATTCGCGATGAATTACTTATTCTGAAGAGAGCACGAGACACTTCTTCCGAGATCACTATTTTTAAGACTTATATAACTTACAGTTCCCAGTTTTGTAATATAATGCAGACAGATGTATAAGTTGAAGGAATACGAATTTAATTTATAATTGGGTTCTTAAATCCCAAGGAAGAATTGACTTGAAAAAAGTCTGACGGGACCGGGAATCGAACCCGGATCTCCCAATTGCCGGTGGGGTGCTATGTCCGTTGAGATATCCCGGTAGAATAATTTTCCAAGCCATTTGGGAGACTTTGTGGGCGAGGACGTTTCCTGGGTGCGCGCCATCTTGCGCTACATCACCCGTATTCTGTTTTCTGCCAATTGGGTTTTTATAATTAATAGTTAAGTCACTAATTTTTATTGTGAAAGAAGTTATTATTTTATTAATCTTCAGTACCAAAATTTTTATGAATGACAACCATATGACAAAATATTCAAATAATTAATCTACTGTAATAATAAAAATTGAGCGTATACAGTGATTTTTTAGGAGGTCGAGTGAAAAACCGCGATATAACTTGGATAGTGTATTAAGCGGTATGTGAAATCTTTTTTCTTGCACGTTGAAATAGTGCAAAGAACTTTTTTTGCGTATTTCATTTTTTAAAACGTGCTTTCAACTTTAAAACGAAAAGGTATCTTCTTTAGTCAGTTGAAGTCAGTTAGACAGCTGAAGATGGGATAACTACGAGAACACTGGGATATCGGTTTGATTCTTGGTTATTTGGCCGATTGATCAATTCAAGTGTTAGTCTTCCTGTACCCATCTTTTCCTCCAAGATTTCGTTTTCCTGTACATTTTTATTTTAGGCCCTGTAATGTTAATCTTTCTTTGTCCATTCTGTTTATGTGCTCTTTCCATTTGCATCTACTTTCTTTTATTTTGTCATTTAGAATGTGCATTTTTAGGTCAGTTCTTATGTCCTCGTTTCTTAGATGATCTGTTAATCTATAGCCTTTCGCTTTCCTTAAGAATCTCGTTTCTTCGGCTTGTATTCTTCTTTCTTTGTTATTTTCCATCACCCTTTTCCACAAGTAAGTGTCGGTGTAGTTATGGTTTTATGAAATCTCAACTGCGTCTCTTTCCTTGTTTTATTTTTCAGTGTTCTTATAATCGTTCCATTTATAGCGTTGAGTTTATTCCGTTTATATTTTATATCTCGACTGAAGTCATACATAAGTTAGGTTGCAACCTAAATATTTGAAATGTTTCATTTGCTCCAAAATTTTATAGTTTAGTATTATTTAGGTTCTTACTGGCTGAACTCCCAAGAAAGCCAAAAATGTTGTTTTATCCACAGATATTTTAAAATCATATTCTGTGCATATTTGATTTAGCTTTTAAACGGCTTTTTGATGATCATTTTCACTTTTTGCTATGATTGTCAGATCATCAGCATACAGTATGAAGTTTATTAGAGTTCTTTCGTCTAAAAATATTCCTTTCCAGTAGGCCATTTTCCATCTTCGAATGATGTCGTTAATGTAAATGTTAAATAGAGTTGAAGAGATAGCACATCTTTGTCTTACCCCTTTATTGATTTTAACAGGTTCTGTTGTTTTGTTGTCGATGGCTATGATCATTTTTGTTTATATATAGACTTTCAATAGCCTTTATGAGATGGGGAGAGATTCCTTTTTCGAACATTATATCCCATAACTTCCCTCTATTTACGCAGTCAAAGACTTTTCGAAATCGATAAATGCGAAATGAGTTTCTCCTTTAAACTTGTGATGTTTCTCAATCATTTGCTGTAGAAAGAAGACTCCATCTACAGTTACCGTCCTTTCCTGAAGCCCATTTGCTCTTCTCCGATTAACGCTTCCATGATGATTCTTAATCTGGCGTTCAGGATCTTTGCGTAAATTTTGTAGGCCGTATCTAAAACACTTATACCTCTACCTTTCTCGTTGTTAGCTCACTTATGCAGTTCATAGATAGCAATCGTTTCCTCAGTAAGAACCAACACGGATTTAGAAAGAACCGATCATGCGAAACTCAACTAGCTCTATTCGTCCACGATATCTTAAAGTCTGCCGAAAGTAAAAAACAAGTGGACGCTATTTTCCTTGACTTCAATAAAGCTTTCGACAGGGTCCCCCACTACAAATTAATTTACAAACTAAAATTAGCAAGTATCAACAAGGAAATAATTGAATGGATCAAGAATTTTCTACACGAGAGAGAACAGCAAGTGGTACTTGATGGCGTTAGTTCGGATAAAGGCAGAGTCACTTCAGGCGTACCTCAACGCATCGTAATCGGACCTCTACTCTTCCTCATTTATGCCAATGACCTAAGCGATAAGATCGATAGCAAAGTGAGGATATTTGCGGATAATTCGGTAATATATAAAGAAATATCAAGTGACGAAGATAGTGCTTCACTTTCAAACTCATATACAAATGTGGTACGAAAAATGGCAACTAGATTTTAATGTAGATAAATGCTCTGTAGTAAATTTATTTGAAAGGAAACAATTGCGTCAGAACCACCCGTACAAAATTAGTGGAACGAATTTAAATGTAGTCGACTCAGTTGAATATCTTGGAATCACCCTTACCAATAATTTAAACTAGAGCACACATATTCGAAAAATATGCGGTAAAGCAACTTAAAAGCTCGGTTTTATAAAGCGTATTGTAGGTAGATGCGATGAAAAGGTTAGAGAGCGATGCTATTTTACGTTAGTTAGGCCCCATCTGGAATATGCGGCGAGTATATGGGACCCAGCGGATGAAACGAACTCTCGCGAACTCGAGAAAGTGCAGCGTAAGGCGATACGTTTTGTTAAAAAGTGCTACGATAGAGAAGCAAGTGTAACGCAAATGCTCACAGACGCAGGTTGGGAATCCTTGAAAGAAAGGAGATTAGAAGCTAGGCTGCGATTGTTAGATAAATTCAGAGGAAATACATTTTCGGATGACGTAATTGATATTATGCGACCCCCCTGCTACTTTGCCCGATCCGACAGTGAGCGTAAAATAAGAGAAATAGACGCGAGGACAAGTCGTTTTAGAGACTCTTTTTTTCCGCGAACGATACGCGATAATAATAAATTAAAGAAGTAATTCTACTCTTGGTGTTTACACCCCCTGCCACACGCCGGAAGGCGGCTTGCAGGGTACTTATGTAGATGTAGATGTTAAGTTATTACAATTATTTTCATCGTCGTTTTTTAAATCCGATAAAAATAACTGCAATTTGTCGATTTGATTGATTTATTGGTTTATTCTCTTCATAAAGTTGCAGTGATACACAAATACGGACAATTATTGCTTCATTTTTGTCATTTTCTCTTTATAATGAAGCAATTTCTCAGTTGTACCATTACGGATGAATAAAAAATGGTTTAACAAATAAGGTTAGACTTCAGAAGCAAACAGACAAAGAATAAATGTAATTATACAAATACACCAGACAGACTGACGACCCGGGTTTCGATACATGGCATCATCTTCGGGTCTTGACCTGAACTTCACTTCCACACTCCAACACTTCACTGTAACTCTGGTTAATTTGATGTGCTTATAACTTGAGTTTCCTACTATGATGATGTCCTAAAAGGACATCGTCAAGCGACTTTTTATCTTACGTTCATCCCTGCGAAGAGACTGATGGGGAATATTCCTCTCTAATTAACATAGAATGCGACAGTTACATGCGAAAAAACTTACTTGGATAAGCGAACTATTAAAAAGTTCTCCTTTTCAAATCACTGCTTCTTACACATTTCTCTTGTGTCTAACATTCAGATTCAAAATTACTCCCAAAGATAAACTAGTGTCACCTGTGGACGTGATTTGACTCGGCGCTCCCTTTCTGGTCGATTTCCCCTGAAACATGGATATGTAACGCAGTATTTAATTCAACGACTAATAACGGATGCCCTACGTCTATATTGACGTGGGTTCTCTTCATGCATAAAACATTAAACGAGTGGAAATGCAGCGAGACCAAAAAACGAATGAAAATTTCAAACACTTGGAGGCAATTTTCAATTCGTTTGCATCCCCCCGATACCGATGTTTTTTTCGTTCCTCGTTGAAAACTTCCATCCGAAACGACTTACTCGTTCATACCTTTTCATGGTCGAGGCTTATTCAATCCCCAAACAGGAGATTTTTTTCCAACTTATCACTTCGCTGCAAAGACTCCGACATTAACTTTAGCTTCAGCGGCGTCTGCATTTCCATCGGACTCTAAATGGAAATTATCCACTCGGCCTTATCGTCTACATTTTCACCCATCGAAAGCCGCCCATTCCTATCAATCTATTCCCTTCGAACAGACGCATGAGCGCTTGTCATAACCAAGCGGAATGCACTCGGAATTATTCATATGCATCCATCACAGAATCCAACAGCGGAGCATGAAATTGCCGCCAAATTCTTCCCTCCAAATTTTTTCCGCAAAACAGGCGAGCGGTGAATTCGAAGAAGCGGTCGAAACTGAACTATGATTAAGCAGGCACTGATCCTTCGTTTGATTCGTTCGCCTAAAAAAGTTGACGAGCGACGTGCACGTAAATCGGTCAGTTTCCGCGGTTTACTTTTGGGAGCGGATATTTTTTCAAATCCGTACCTCTTTTGTTTTTGACTTTGTTTTGCTCCGCCCGCAGTGGGGTTTTCGCCCGTGGGAAGGGAGTCACAATAGCGCAGTTGTCCTTCGCTTCGGCATGCATGCGCCGAGACGGATGATTCAAAAGGACTTAATTGCCTCGGTTATACTTAGGGGAGACTGCTGGAGCCATCTGCTGGCTTCGGTTGAAAATAAGCGTCCCGAGAGAGAGAGAAATGGCACGCTAAAGCAGATTTAGGCGCGAACTTTTTGTCGGGGAAATTAGGAATATGAAATTTACCACGTAAATTTAAACGGAAATGATTACTCTCGACAGAGTTAGGGTAACGATCCTTTTCGAATTCTGTAATTAAGGAATATGTATTGCGGGAGAATGAATCTCTATATCCGTTCGGCTCTCTTTTATTTTCCGGCTGCATTTCATCCATCGCTGAGCTGCTCTCTCTGTGAACTCAGCTGTTTAATAAGTAGGAGTCACTCATTCTGGAAAACATAGTAACTGCGGCGTATCTCCTTTTGACACCGAAAAATCCTACATTTTTCCTGAGAAATTCCATTTAATTGTTACCTCAGTATTATCGATATTGAAATCAATATCAAATTGTTACCTCAATATTTATTCAATTGATACTTAAATATTTATTCAATTGTCAATTGATATTAAGTTATTCATAATATACGCAATATCGTACTAATAAGCCGTTTTACGCATTGCGTTCCACTATTTTTCTCATATTCCACTTTCATTTCCTTTCATGTCCGTTTACTTCCTTCAATTAGGTCTGTCTAGTATTTCGTGTTTTAATACTTCCCATGGCATTTCATGCGTCCACTCAACTCCAAATAATGGTTTCAATTTCCTCTATTATTGTTATTCCCACCTTTTTCTTTTAACTCCACATATCAAATATATTGGGATATTTCGTATTTTTAATTATCAAAATATTCGCCTTCACTGGCTGTAGACTTCCATTATCTCTTGCATCAAATTTCCATACATTTATAAGAATGCTTCGTTCTAAGTGCTCCCATAACTGTACGTCTAATTATTTCTTTTGTCTTTTTGCTGTAATTTAATATTTGGATGACTTATTTTTCTCCTGATATTTGTAGTATTTTATCATCCTTAAACACCCTGACGACTGTTCTCAGACAACCAGATACTATTACGAAGATAATTCGTTCCGGAATCGCATTCTTTAGCCGATACGTGATTTTCCATAAGTTTCTAGAAAATCGCTAATTCGTTCTCACGCACATATTATATTATTTATTTATTTATTTAAATTTACGCTGCAATTTGGCCTTCTGACCAGGTGGCAGCGTTGGAGGGGGAACATTACATGAAAAAATAGGATTGCCTGGCATTCGCCCTAGGACGGGAGGAAAAACCCTCCAAAAACCTCCCGTAGGCAATCCATTACATATACAAATTTATAAACAAAGAAGGATACATAAAAGTACATACAGTTAGGTATAGCTTATCCTAGAACTATAAATACATATAAAAATTACTCTAAAATTAGGCAAATAGATAAGCTAGCTTACATGGCAGGTAGTCCATATAGTCATGTACATCTTACTAAGTATGAATTCATATGACTAGTTCTACATTCTATATTAATACATAAAATTAAATTACACCTTAAATTATTACAAATGAGGTTTAAGCTTATTCTTAAAAATTTTTACATTCTTCGGCATTGGAATGAGAACTTCTCCAGGCAAAGCGTTCCATTCTCTAATACCCCTATTTACGAATGAATATTTCTCTGTATCTGTTTTCTGTTCCCATTCTTTGATTTTTAAATTATGATTGCCACGTTCAATATAGCTAGGGAGGTTAAACCTGGCTTTCAGTTCGCTCCAACCTTCTACGGAATTCCATGCTTTATACATCCCGGCTAATCTAAATATTTTCCTTCTCGACTCTAATGATTCCCACTTTAACTGAGCTAGCATTTTACTTACACTTTCTGCTTTCTTGTGTTTGCCGACTACATATCTAACTGCCTTCCTTTGTACACCTTCGAGTTTCTTAATAAGGCCTACTTCGTGGGGATCCCATACACTCGTTGCATATTCTATAATCGGCCTGACCAGTGATTTGAACGCTCTTTCCCTGACACCTTTCCCACTCCGCTTTAGGCTTCTCATTACAAAATGAAGATTCCTTTCGCGACTATATCCTCGACCTGCCCTCTCCATTTTAGATTCTCAGTTAGCTTGACACCTAAATATTTGCATTCGGTTACGGTACTGATATTTTCGTTGTTAAGGGAGTAGCAGTGCTGTATTAAATGCTTTCTCCTGGAAAACTTGATATGCTTACATTTACTGACGTTGATTTCCATCCTGTTTACTTTAAGTCATTTTTTCAGTCAGTTTAAGATTTAAGTCATTTTGTAATATTTCGCGATCCTGACCTTCCGTTATACGCCTATATAGAATGCAGTCGTCGGCAAATAATCTGATTTCGGACTTAATATTCGTTGGTAGGTCATTTACATAAATAAGAAATAGCAATGGCCCGAGAACTATTTATTAAGTTTTTTAAATGGTAAAAAATAAGTAATTAAAGGATGAACAGCTAATTATGTCTATATAATTATTGAAATTCCATTTCTTTCAACAACGTTTACTCGGAGTTTAGTCAAAATATATCATTACATACTTTCTGCTTCAGATACCGAACTTAGTTTGGAATTACGTGAATAACGGCGTTAAGGACGTAGCTTAGATTTCTCGAGTGATCGCTTCTGTAGAGATATTCTAATCATAAGTGCTGGCGTGAGCATAATCCTCTAATACCTAATCGCCGAGGCATAAATTTAAAGCAGACGAGGCATAAGAGATCCTTCATAAAATACGTGCAGCCTGCTAGCTCTGAATTTATCCCGAGGCAATTAGTTAGCTTCATGAAACTACCTTCGCAACCAATTCGAATTCCATTCTTTCCTTCTGAAAGATGGCTTAAAAATGCTGTTAATGTTTAACAAGCCATCCGAATAAATTAGGTCATCTCCGTATTAAATCGACAAATATTCTTGTCTACAGAAGTTTAGAAGGCGTTTATCTTGTTATTTACGGCTCATAGCAACGGCTGTATTGCATTACCGCTTTCTTATCTACTCAAATGTTGACGTTCCGTTCGCAGGAGATACGTTCCTGGAATATCGATTAATATAATGGCTACTATTCGGTTAATACCGAACGCTACTCTAATTACCACTGCAGCTTATTTCTCAGATTTCGAAATTGGAATATAATTTACTGGGGTGTAAGCGGATCCTCTGTTTCTCCGCTCCCACGCATATTCATGTATTTTAGAGATCCATTTTACTTCTTCGAAGCATCTTTGGCTCATCGAACTGATGTGTAATCTGAAAATGCCGAAATGGAATGATCCTTCTCGAATGGCAAGCTATTAAGGTAAATAAACTCTTGCCTAATTTTAAATGATTAAAGGCAAAGGATTTTATTTCTTCGTAAAATATGATTTGATTTTTTGTGATAGGAGCTGTGAACATACAAAATTGACAAATAGGAAAATGAGATATTAAAACGAAAAAGTATACACCAATGAGGAACTTCTTTAGATAATGGTGTTGGACGTTTCTGCCGCCTTGGAAGAACTATTAGGTAAAGGCATTTTTCTTAGAATTTCATACTGATGCAGGTGGAAAGCCTCTTAGATTTTGGTAAATTATAATAAATACTTGCAAGAAAATAAATTGAATACATAGCTAAAAATATTGATACACTTATTTTTTAATGAATCTGATCCGAGTAATAAAAACGGGGCCAAAACTGGAACGATGTAACAAATAAAATAAAACTTTAAAAATCAAACCAATTAACAGAAGCAAAGGAACAAAGGAAACGTTAGGCTTTCAGTCTTGTTTCACCCGGTAAATTAGGAATTTTATTTTATTTTGCAGAATCCAACAGTTTTTACCTCGTTTTCATCATTGACATCACCTAACCAAGTTAAAAATGTTAATTTTGGATGTTGTAGACTGCCCCTCTCTCTCAAGATCTAATTATCAATGTAAAAAATCTTATTCCTATTTCACTATCTAAAAATGTGTCCGTTTCTCACTAAATTATTTCCCCTTGCAGCTTATGACTGACATTTTCAATGCAACTTTCTCGAAAACAAATAAATAAATATAAGTGCAGAGAACAAGACAGTGAATTACTTTCGTTTGATGAGAGATATTGGAAATGTCCTAAATAAAATTGAGACATACATGCTGGAAAACCTTCATACACAGGTTAGTGTTTTTAGTGTGATTATCACACTAAAATTCAATGAGAATGGTATACTTCGAATGTGAACCGTTATTTCCAATGGTGGGGATTAAAACAAAAATCTGAATTTTATGTTGAATTCCAAAATCTCTTCACAGAAGAGATTTTAAAATTACTGACATATACTTCTCCCTCGCATACATTTCCCTCATTAAAAGTGTCACTCTTATTTTATTATTGCGATGTTCCTATTTTGAATCAAGTATGGAAAGATTAACGATACAGTTCAATTCCTCACTAATATGACACCTGGTGAGCAGTTATTAAAGTCTCGTGTTGCAATTTTATATTTATATATTAAAATCCGGAATTCAAAGTTCGCATGAATACCATCGTAACTGAAACATAGCCTCCGCTCCCTGGGTGAGCTATTGGGTGTTTTGCTGTAAAATCCTTATGGAAAATACTTACGTAATCTACTATGCCTGCAGTATATTGGAATCGTTTCGATTCATTTCTATGATATTGAAAGCGTGAATACGACTGGTAATCCATATGACTTCGCAAACAATTTGCAAAAAAAGTGAAGAATAATTTCCTTTGGCACCCTAAATGAGAATATTAGAGCCGTGGATAATAGAGCGCACTTGAGTGGAATACTATTTAAGAATGAAAAGTGAATCCAAAAAATACGATTGGCGTGATTTATGCGGTCATTCACTTAACAACTGTATTCAATGAACACAAAACGGCTGCATATGGGAATAGACTTGCACCAGCCTTAGCGAAAGTCTGCAGAAACATACGAGTCAATTTCATTATATTAGCTATAAAAAATGGCAAAAGCAGAGAAAGAAGAGTCAGTGATGACTGTATAATGAATGCACGAGCACTAAAATAGGGCTGCTTTGCCATTTTAATAGGAATACTTGGATTTGTGTAAATGACTCAAGTGGGATTAGGATAAGGAGGATTTGAATGGTTCGAAAGCGAAAGGGAGTCCGAGAAAAGGCTGTTCGAATTTGTATACATGACCTTGGGAATGAAAAAGGAAAATAAAGAGATTCGTACGGATGTAGTGAAGAAGGATAAGATGGAACGGAGGGGCATTGCAGATAAAAGAGGCAAATTACGTGCTTATCGGGTAGGAGCTGGTGTTAGAGAAATGTTTCTAAACAGACATGAGCTTTCTCATGCTGGATAAAACAGCTGGAAACTATCCACCTATGATTGCACTAACAGTCCTTGAGATTAAATCAATCTTTTTCCGAAACAGAGGTTACATTTGTTTCGTATTTATTGAATAAATAAGTACTTTTAGCTCAGGAGAGCAAACGCTAGGAAAGATCCGCATCTGGAAAACAAACATGTCCTCCCATATCTGGACCTCTTCTTACATCTCCCCTTTTGACTGGAAAAAATACCCTATTATTCTACCGCTTTACCTGGAACTCAGACCCACTTAAAGCCCCTCCATTTTCCCCAAACCTTTCGACCGCAAACTCCCCCACACAATTCTCCTGCGGTAGCCATTTTTCAAAGGATTAAGGGAACCATTCGTTTCATTTTTATCCAGCTCAACCCTCCCAACGATATCAACTCCCTCTTTCCACCGACTCCCGTAACTCTCATATTCAGTTCATTTTGTCCCTCCATAACGATTTTTCCCATCTCATTTTCTAGAACATTCCCTTTTCGTACGTGCAAATGTCTTTGTGCCATCCTTTGGCGTGCGTGTGTGGGAATGCGATGTTGCCAAATGCCCCAGATGAAGGACACTCCTCTCCTGATTAGCGTTTCGTTGCTATTTAGCCTCTTTATTTTCATAGATCGCTTCTCGGTGGTGAAGAGTATTTTCGAGTCGACCATATTATAAATTGCATTTTCATAAAGGCATCAGTATCAGGACATTGTTTTTCTACTAACGTACATTCCACAACTAGTTACTATATCATTTTTCCTCAATATATAACGCATATATTTCTACATAACTCTCTTATCTTCCGTTGCTTAATGTACTACTTTATGAGATAAATATTGTTCCTACAGCGAAACTTAGGCTATCGAAGATAAATTGTTATAGAATCTTATTCTTCAGTCAAAACTTTTCTTAGCCGCAACGAAATTGATCAGGTGTTTCCAAATAGTAAAATGAACACAAAAGCGTTACCAAAAATCTACTTCACGCGTATATGGAGAAGCAAATATTAGTAGATCCTTTTCAGATTGGTTGACTATGCATGTCCTTGCTCTAATATCCACCAAAACATTCCTTTACCGATTCCGGAAAAATCGACAAATCTTCATTTCTTCTCACAGTCACCATCACTTTGCATAAACTTTCCCTCGAAAATCCAGTGGAGTCTAGTGGGTGAAATGTACAGCTAATATAGTTTTACAGCTAAATGAAATTATAATTCTATTTTAATTTAAATGTAAAACTCTTTCCAGAATTAAGGAAAACGCCAAGGAAAGAAAAAGTATTGTAGGTAAAGCGTATAAATGTATTGTCAGTAGAGTTGTCTTGAAGAAGGAACAGAGGATTGTGAAGAATGAAGTTCTACCGATTGAGTGAGATGACCTTAGGTTGACAGGAAAAGCATTAATCTAATTTAAATTTTCTATTAGTCGACTGTTAATTTCACTGGTTATTTAAAACGCAATATTCTCAACTCGATTTTGATTTCTTATCGGTATTGGCGACCCTTGTCTCAAAACAATTCCGTTTTCTGAGCAAAGTGTCCCACTAACCAAACGATTTATCTCCTTATTTATCAAGCAAATATGAGAGCTTTGGAACACGATTTGCGCGGCGAAAGCTTCTTTTTCAGCCGTTGTTACCGATCGTGATCTTATTAACATATAATTAAAGAACAAAACAGTCGCCAAAAGAAAAGGATTTGGATACGATCGTATATTTAAAAATATATAGAAAAGCTCAATATTTTCTAGCTAACACATCTTTAACATATTTTACAATTAGAGTTTTGCAAATAAGCTCAAAAAAGTCTCAGTCTGCAAGCAAAACAATCGTTAGGAAATTCCAAACAGCGGGGGTTAGGGCTCTCCGTTGTCGCACTTCTCAGTTTAAATTTTAGGACTCCGTTAAGGACAGAAGTTACCAGAATGAAATTAAAAGGAGCAGAAGAACTTCAGCGGAGGTAAATGACATTTTGGTTCGTAAATCTCAATGATGCGTAATTAACTCCCAATTACGAAGAACTTGTTAACAGGGGAAAACGAATTGAGTCGTCAACTGGACAAAGGGTCAGCAAACACGGAAAAAATAAAAAGGGATTCCATTTAAGTGACCGTTTTGAGAACGTGTTAAACGCGAGAATTTGCGAGCTACTAGTAATCAAAATCCAAATCTTGCGCAACGCGATTGTCTCTTGTTTTGTTTTGTTTGGATCTTCTGGAAAAGTGCTTCGTCAAGCGGGAAAGTATGGATTTATTGCTGTGTGTGCCCTCGGAACAAAAGGTATCGAGCGAAATGACAGAGTGTCATGTCGCCTCTTCAATTTACAGTACCAGGAAAGGTCTTCTCTCGATATTTCCTCGTGTAAGAGGACCATTTTGAATCATTAAGTCGCGCTTGGCATTTCTCGTTACACGTCAAATTGATGACGATAAGGAGGGGGAATTGGGTTACGAAACATATAATCCGCGGAAGTGAACGAAAATATAAATAGATTCAAATACCTATAGCCTCCATATCATATTGATTAGGAGTATATAGCATAAAGCAGAGTTTCCCAAACATTTCCTCCGGCGGAACACTTTATCAATTCTATGATATCAGCGGAACACCTTGGTTACTTTTTCTGTCAATAAACATTAGTAATAATCGATTTCATTAAAGTAAGAGTCAAGGGTTTATTGAAAACACAATCTTCTCATATAATAAAGAGCCCTTGATTTTTAAAATATGTTATAACTTAATTCAAAACTGAAATTCATACAAGAATTGTCATTCTTCGTAAGTTTCCGTGGAACACAGTTTGGGAAACCCTGGCATAAAGGAAAGCAGCAATTGTGTAAATACAGTGCCTGGAACGTTAGCCTCTCTGAATTACGAACTTCGCGATATTGCACCATTTTTTCGTTCTTTTGAAATTTTTTCTTATACGAAATAATCACGGGATTTCACGAAATAATAAAGGG
Organism: Ladona fulva; assembly: GCA_000376725.2. Lineage (NCBI taxonomy): Eukaryota > Metazoa > Arthropoda > Insecta > Odonata > Libellulidae > Ladona > Ladona fulva. The sequence continues at coordinate 94,580 of KZ308862.1, read as the reverse complement.
TAATGATAATCACAGAGTCTTCTTCATGAAAAAAGAGACGCCGTAGTTTGGCTTTAGGCGTCTCTACAAAATACTTAGAAAATTATTATTTTGAAATTTAACTTTTTTAATTATTCAAATAAGTTAGCGCAAACTGAAATGGGTTTTCATAAGAAGGAAAATTAGTTAATTTAGCAGGAAAACATTAGTGGTACCAGAAATAGTTTCAAGTAGATTAGTCAAGTATAAATGAGTAACTGAAAGCTAATGCGAGCTTCTTAACTACTTTTAGTCCGTCAAAGAATTCGCTTCACGTAAGCGTGCGCTTTGTTTACGCTTTCATATAAATTCAACACAATTAAATAATTATTATACACGAGATAAAATTTTCTTGATTTTTTCATGAGTGGCCCTTAGAAGTCACGGATTTTGTTGAATTTTCGTGCGTAATTCTTAGAAGTCACGGATTTACGATTTATGCACTGTGAAATACAATCAACAGAGTCGATCGATTTTTTTATTGATTCGGGGATCTTTTATGTGAAAAGTAATATTTGAACGACAATATAAATTAAAGGGACTGAACTTGTATGAGCTAATACTCGTGCTGCTTTAACTCCTCGACGCACATTTGCTGAGTAATGCGAAAAGGATCCTCTCGGATCCTTTTCGCATAGAGACTCGAAGTAGGACACCCTAGGTAAGCCACTCCGAAACGATGGCAAAATATACAGTTATCGTTCGTGTTTACCTCTTATTATCTTCAGAAATTTATTACTCACGTTTGGAATCCGTATATCTAATAATTAACCAGTTAGGTAACAGATTTACTTGAAATATGAATTCCACTTTGTACTTAACGAAACCTCTTTTTTGACTGTGAGAGTAATTTCTTAAATAATTATGTCTTGCTACCGTATCTTGATGAATGAAATATTTATCACTTTATCATTTGCCTTTTGGTATGGAATAGAAAATATGTTTATTTTATATGCTCTTGTGTCATTCTTATCCATGGCCGTGATTACATAAAAGCTACTGAGGTGTGAGTTATATTGAATAATAGCATTAATTAAGGTTTCTCCTTATACTATGTTACGAAAAGTGTTACTCGTGGAGTGATTGTGCTTCACTAACGTGGGCTTGTTCTGCTTATAGCATTCTGGCTCAGCGAGTAAAGCTAGGGTAAACTACCTCACTCCTTGTCTTGCCTAGTAAGCGTCATTTCCCTCTCCTAGCTCTTGATAGCTGATGGTAGAGGGAATGAGGTCCCAACCGGCACTCGGGCTGAATACATTACAGGCATAATTATGTGTTATGACTTCTACCTCATAGAATTTAATATTAAGGGAAATATTATTAAAGCTGTGGCTTTACACTAAAAAAACATGGAAAATATGTCATTTTCTAGAATAGGATATCATAGAGTTCAATAAATACACCGTTCTTCGTAACTTCCACGGTGTATTTATTGAACTTTATTATGGCCTTCCATGACGTAAGGCCAACTCATATTGAGGATATCATAAATTTATCTCTAACCTCTTTCTACAAATTATTTCACCGTATTAGAGTACCATTTATGTAAGCTGAAAAAGACATTCGCCTAGACAACTTAAGAAATGAGGTATGTGGTTGAATTACAATTACAAAAAGTTTAGAGATTTAAATCTGGGGATTGGCAAGGGAGCTCTTCTTTAAATGCCTCCCTTTTTCAAGGTACCGCTGTAAATTCCGCTATATACTAAGTATTTAACTGCATTAAAGTTAAATAAAATTAACAACTTTGGACGATACACCTTGTTCGTAAAATAAAATCTATGAAACATATTATGAAATCTTTGAAACATAAACGTAATATGATAAATGGTGAAGCTATCATTATGTAGCATTCTATAATGGTAGGAATAAAAACAGTAAAAATTCCACAATTGTATATTTCACAAACTTCGACTGATAAATAGTCATTATCAGAAGAAAATTAGAACCGGAGCAGATTATATATACTAGAAGTGAACTCTGTTACAGTTCTAATTTTACCTGATGATGACTATTCATTAATCAAAACCAATCGAAGTTTGCGAAATATATATTTGTTGAATTTTTACAAAGTGTTTTTATTCCTGCCGATGTAAATATAAACTTATACAACTTGTTATCCAGTAATTCGAGCCACTTTGGCGAATGTATCCGGCTAATTTTTGCAAACACAGCCTTACTTATGATTTGCCATGATCCCGTGACCTCTTGTTAGCGAAGTTCACAAACAAAGTGAACTTTATCGACCAGAAGCTCATTCCGGAAGAAATGAGGTCGTCGATTCCCGTGCGTGTGCTCAGCGGCCATTCATTAAAATCTTCACATTCATCGGTACAAGTATCCTCGCTTTCAATGAAATCGGAGCCTCGAAAAGAAGAAGGCGACGGGCGTCGTTTAATGACATTCGTGACTGCGTGAGTGTACGTCACTGAAACATCTCAGCGTCACTTGAGTTACGTCGCTCCAGTAATTAAGCCAGAGCATTAAAAAAACAGCGCAATCCACTGCTTTTCCGTTTCCGTAAATCTAATTTGTAAGCGACGACCAGCCCTTGAGAGTCTAACTACATTATGAAAATAATTTTAAAGCTGCTATCAATTTCTTTCGCATTTTTTCTCCATGGGGAAATTTTTAACACTTCAATTGCTACGGAGATGTATAAACTCATCAGTGACTAAGTATGGAATGATAAGAAACAAGCGTGAATGTATTTAACAAGGTCACAACTATTAGGTTTTAAGAACTTGTCTATATTTGATGCAGAGTTACCCTGAGCTGCCTTAATGACGAATAATACGCTTTTCTATGTAAGTACCGCCTTTCGGCGTGCGGCAGGGGGTGCATGCACCATGACTCTCCTTCCGTAATCGATTACTTTTGCCTATCGTTGGCGGAAAAAATGTGTTCTTGAATCGATTCGTTCTACCATCTGTTTCCCTGGTCTTTCTCCCAGTATTAGAAAGACCTATGTAACATGGTGGACACATTATATCGGCTATATCATCTCTGAACGTGCTTTCTCTGAACTTAGATAGTAAATTTATCCTTTGCATAAATCTTCTAACTTCTAAATATTCCCACCCTGCATCCTGAAGCATCTGAGTGACGCTCACTGATTTATCGCCGCAATTCTTCACAAAACGTATCGCCTTTTGCTGCACCTTTTCTAATTCTTTAATGCAACACTTATCGGCAGGGTCCCATACACTACACACATGCTCAAGATGAGGTCTAACTAACGCAAAATAACATCGCTCGCGAACTTTTTTTTAGCTCCTACCGATTATTTTCTTAACGAAGACGAGTTTCTTAAGTGCTCTTCCACATATATTATGGGTGTGGGTATTTCATGTTAAGTTATTCGTGAGAGTTACTCCAATGATAATAATGAATTGTATTTATTTATAATAGTATATTTATTTCACCGATTCTACTGTCCATGCGTTTATTCCACTTGGGTTACGAATAATCATTAATAATAGATTTTCTTTCGAAGAAGTTTACTACTGAACTTTCGAAACTAGTTGCTCATGAAGATAGTTATTTTCATACTTTCTTCGTGTTTATTAATTTTCATTTGCTTTAGTATTCATTATTTTGTAAATAATTCAACACCACGTTGTGGTCCTATCCTTTGAATATGTCAGCATTTTATTGGGGATTTGAGTTTGCAAATCGAAAAAGTCTATAGAAGCACAGAAGTTTAACTAGTTGATAATTCGATAGAAGTTTAATACCGACAACATTATCTTTCTTTCTTGCCGTTAGTCTAACACTATTAGCAATATTAACCTGCTAACTCCCAAATTTGCTATGAATGGGAGTAAGTTGTATATTACATAAGCATCACCACATTTTTATGTGGTGATGCTTATGTAATATTTTAGCATCTGTATTGCCGTAAAATTATTACTTTTCAAATATGAAAATGACAAAAAGTTGTTTAGTGTGCGAAAATTTTAGCAGGGGTTTCGGTTAATTTAACTCTATTGAGTTTCATTGCGATTTAGCGTTATAAATATATAATTACTCCACCATGACATTTTCCTAGCGATATGATAGCCAAGCTCTTCGGCTGCAGATGGAATTAGATATTAAAATTGACATCATCGCCCCATTACATTTTTACCTCAATCTGGAGTCAATAGCATTATAAGGTACATTTGTTCCCTGAGAAATCCTTAGAAAATCTTCCCTTTACCATTCATTCGACAAGGGCTTTTTGGTTCTCCGAAATGTTTGCAACTTTTCAGTCATATCTCGAATCCTTAATTCTAAGCGAATGTCTTGATTTCTATCTTGCCACTGATCTATCTTGCCACTTATCTATATTGCCTGTTACAACCCTCTATCAATCGAAGAATGCGCTTCCCCATCCTTTTATCATGTCCAGCATTCCGTTTGATGTGTGTAGGAGTTCGGGCTGCCATACTGTTTAGAAGCTCCCCTTCTTCCTTCTGTATTTCATAAATTGTAGAGCACATTGCTTGGCAACGCCGTGACTTTCCAAGTGTCCTTGATTTTGTTATTACACGCATTCTCCCATCCCAACGCTAAAGGGGTGACTCATGAGCCATTTTCCCAGAAAAAGAACAACCATTCCTTCGTTCATCACTTCCGGTCGTTGGTAGACAGTTCCAAATGCCTCAATATGGATTCTCAGAATCGCTTTCGAAATCTGAATTGGCCCTCAGGCGATGATGCGGATTGATCTGTCTTTATCGCCGTTCCGTGGGCAGAAATTCATCAACCAATTCATCGGAAAGTGTGCGCATTCTCCGTTGGAGAAAGAACTATAGCTCGAACTCGACGTGAACATGGATTTCTGGAAATACTGCCATTAAACGAAAACTCTGACGAAGTTTTGCAATAGACACGAAACGTGCCAAAACTCCCTAACGAACGATATCGAGGAATAAATGTTGGAAAGAAGTGATTTTGAAACAATAATTCAGTCTATTGAATATGAATTTATGTTTACCACCTTCATGTTACTCTGTATATCAATAGTTTACGATTCCGTTTAACCAATATCAATAGGTGGGATTCATGTGCTCACAGGTAAAATCAGAATTTTAACTCATAAAAGTGGATACAAAAATTAGTACAAGTATTATTTGAGATGTATACTGCTTCAATTCATGCATACCTAATACCCACTTAAAAAGGCCTCCTAACGATTATTAAATCTAGAAAACAATAAACGAATGTATTGAAGTATGAACTTTAGATTTGGAGCGAGGCGACCCGACAATTGTCTCATTGAACTCATTTGCCCATTTTTCTCATAGTTGTCTTCATAATAATTCACGCTTGATTCATTTTCCAAAACAAGTGAGACAAATACGCTGCCGAATGGCAACACTTATCAATCTTAAGTACACTGGGAAATCAAAAATATGGAAGACATTTTATAAAATAAGCTCAAATATTTACCCATTGCTGAGTAAGTTATTCAAGTCGTCTCATCATCAACAGTGAAATTAAGCCTTTTTTACTTGCGTGGTCTATTTTAAACGTCTTGTTTAACTTAATTCACATTTCTATTCATTCTTTGTTCATGAAATATTTTAACAGCGATGTTCTTTTCTTTGAAATCTCCCTCAGTACCTGCGTTACGTATTGAGGGTCGTTTTTGCTTTATCTTACTTAAAAGAGCAATGAGATTTCACTGCACTACCACATAAGCCACATAAAAAATGTACACTCTTCTGCTTTAGACTGGAGGCGTGATGGCGGCTGATAGCATTTTGAAACCGATCGCGATTAAAAGAAAATGTTTACATTAAATATTTGCGCTTTCTTTCAGCCATTAAAACTTATTTCGATGGTCCTTATTAGTTCTCCTGTTTACGATGACGAGCTCCTTCGCTATGAGAAATTTGGAAAAATAGTACCTAATATACTGCGACCCATCTGGAATATGGAATCCATCGGATGAAAGTGTATCCGCAAACTCGAGAAAATGCAGCGCAAAGTGACACAATTTGTTAAAAAGTGCTACGATGGAGAAGCAAGCATTACGCAAATACTCTCGGACGCAGGTTGGGAATCCTTGAAAGAAAGGAGATTAGGCTCCGACTGCTTGCTAAATTCAGAGAAAATACATTTGCGGAAGACGTGTACGTTATTTTGCGACCCCCTTCTGCTACTTCGGCCGATCAGATATTGAGCGTAAAATAAGAGAAATACATGCGAGGATAAGTCGTTTTGAGGACACATTCTTTCCGCGAACGATACGCGACAACAAAAAGCTAAAGAGGTGTTTACACCCCCCACCACCCGCCCAAATGCGGCTTGCGGGGTATTTATGTAGATGTAGCTGTAAACCGTATATAATAATAATAAACGTAACTACTAGACCCGCAGCGAATTGGCATGCATAGTAGTGTGCCGATTTAGTCGCCCATTTACAAGTAGCAAATTTTCAAGTAGCTGACAAAATTGAAAATGTTAAAATGAAAATTTGAAATTGTTAAAATGTTAACTCCTGTAACTGTTGTTCTAAAGACTGGGTCATCACAGGAGAAGATATGTCATGTGTCTCAACTCAAACACTATCATTGATTATAATTTGTCGTGCAAGTCGCACAATCATTTCTCTTTCATTCTGTTGAGTCATACACACCCACACACACACATACATTACACTTTGGCGTAGAGAATGGGACCCTCATCGCCCAGAGAGATATCTCTCTGCAACTACCACCTAACCTCAGAGTTAGTATGTTCCTGATATTCTTGTATTGATTCTCTTTTGTACAAATATTTTGAAGTGTACTTTCTTTTTCTGCCATCCAAATAGGATAACTAAGTCAGTTTTCATTTGGATGCTTACTTGTCTCTGCTCTGTTTTGTCCTGACACACACAGATATAAAGATCCAGTAGGAAACAAGAACTAAGTGTGTATAGTGTCTTATGAACTGGGATCTAGAAGCAATGGACTGTGTAATATTTAAACTTTTGAATATTGAACTTCCTAATTATTATATCGTGCTTGTGAAAGGTGGACTGTCACTTGATCTCCCTAACTGTGGACTCTTGCTTCTGATATTAAACATTGGTTTAATTTTTTCAAAGTGGGGGGGGGATGTGCCGATTTAGTCGCCCATTTACAAGTAGCAAATTTTCAAGTAGCTGACAAAATGTCTACGACAAAAGTCCTTCGCCCAGCAGGCCATCGCCCTTGCAGGCCTCGCTTCTGGTGTCGTACTTATATACCCAGCGAGTATGAATACCCGATCGAGGATTGAACTAGCTCCTGCCGCGGACAGTTCCGATCATTTCGGGAAAGGTTATTGGCCGCCGTCCGATTCCTGCCAAGATTGCGAATTTCCAAATTCCTTTGTTTTCCGCACTTCTCCTAATTGCCTCGGGAAAGAAGACCCGAGAGTACGAGCTCGACGCTTCGAGACGACGGACGTGCGTGTAGCTGTGAGTCACCCTCAAGAGACATCAACGCCGAACATGTGTGAAGATATTCTGTGTTAAGACCAACAACTAGACCACAAAATAATTCAATGCGCAGTCTGAGTGGATTCTCCGGAAATATAATTTTCCTGATCCACCCTGACTGGTGCAGTAGTCCTTCGAAAATATTGCTTTATAATTAAGATTATAAATTCTAAATTATTGCTTACTTCTAATGAATGAATTAATTTGCTTAAATTCTTCAATTCTAGGAAATAACTTCATAAATTCAAAGGGCATATCCGGCGTCGGAAATATTTTTTTGCTAGCATTAAATTTATTCGGAAAATGCAAACCCACCCAAAACGCCTCAGAGTGCGAGTGAATATCCTATAGTGCGGAATGCATCAGCTGCATGAAATGCTTCTCTCACTACGAACTTGACCGTCACGCACGACCCAATTCAACCCGCGCGGATTCTCAAAATGCCACGTCACGTGCGTGCATTCCTAATTAAAAACCGCCGCAGAACTCTGCACTTTTGTCGACAGGTGGGTATATCACACTTTCATGTGATAGAGAAGATGCGTCTTTAAAATCCCTGCGGCTTCCTCCGGCGCTGCTCCTTTTACCGATCCTTCGTGGCGTAAATGATTCACATGCGAGAGGGTGAATATTGCCGAGTAATCATCCGTCCCGCGCCGGCAGATCCTCCGTTTAATTATTCATGGGTTCACGGGAGACAGTTCACGTGTGTCGCGTGTTCCCTCGCCTCCCTTTATCCTACGGGTTGTCATAAGGGACGGTTTTGGGCGATGAATGGTCTTTCGCTCTGTAGTTTTTGGTGTCCCCGGAGGAGTGCGGGGAAATTGGAGCTGTGCTTCCGCTGGCCGAAGGCGTCGCGGTAATTTGGTCCATCCTTTTTTCTCTCTCTTGGCTTTGAATAAGAGGAAAATGTTTTTGGTGCCGCAGGCGAAATGTTTTAAAAAGGACCGATCCTGTGAAAATACTCTTCGCTTAAGTCCGCATAATGCGGTAGATTCTGATCGGAGTGGACTCCTCTACTTTGGTGTGCTTTAATTATATCTTCGTTCGGTCGAGTGTGATTTTCTTGATTTTATATTACGCCTTGTATACGTACATCTTTGCAAGGGAAATTGAACTCAGAAAAGGAGTGAGAAAATTGAGTAACTTAAGGATAGTCCTGCGAAAGAGAGAAAAGGCGTGCGAAACAAGTGCAATATCTGTCGAAGGTAATCAATAAATGTATGCACACATCAGACAAGTTTAAGCTGAAGACAAGAAGTGGACTGGATAAATATAACGATATCTGAAAAGTTACAAATGTGAAAAACAAACAAAAAATCAAAGAATGAGGTCTGACGTTTAGCATACAGCACTATACGGCGAGTGATTCAACGAAGTGATAACCTTTGAAAACAGAGACGGAACTCAGAGAAGAATAAGAAAAGTGAGGAATGCAGAGCCACTATTTAGTGGAAAATTGTTTTATTAAAAGCAGGCCGTGACATTTAATTGAAAAAAATAAATGTAGTTAATTAATATTTTACTTCAATGCTATTTCATATCCAAGTGATAATATATTTTTCTAGTCACTATGCGTATTATGTGAAGTAACTGATTGGGCGATAGCCCTGTACTAATTTTTTATTGACATAATTATATTTGTAATGGGAAAAACCTCTGAAAAAATCGTAGTTATATTTTCAAGATGCGTTTGATAACATGGAAGAATTTGATGAAAGTAAGAAAAATAAATTAAGAAAATTTATTCGGGAATGAAGGATTTTTATGGAATAAAAACGGCTACTAGGAATATTAATGAGAGCAAATCCCGCTGTTTCACAAAGGATTTATAACCACAATCGCAACTACTTCATGCTGTTTGAGCCAACGTTTTTTTGGTGCTTTTCTGAAAGAATTCCCGCTATCCAAATTTCCTCTTCACACAACTGGACTTTCAAAAGGTAACGGTTCTGATTCTGTTTTCTACAAACACATCACGTAAACAAATTATTCTTGTTTTTTGTTTGAGATAAAATATCTTTGACTTGACTTCATGGCATTTTGTGATGGCTTCTTCCGCGGATGTCATTTTCGTAAGCGGTCATATTGTGGTTATCTGGATAGTCATAGGACTTCTTCTCGAAGTTAATATACCCTAGTACTCGGATACCTTAATCGAAGCTTTGGAATTCTTTCTGAGTTATCGAGTCATTTTAGTGTGCGCGAGAGAGCCCTTCGAGCGCAGTTGAGAATCGTGTAAATGCTGAGCTAAACATTCTAATGAAGAATGTGAACAGGCTAGAGAAATGTGTGGAAGGAATGTTAGGTTTGACTGCAATTCTATGTCCTATGTAGAGTGGGGATGAACGTTAGTATGAATATAAAGTTTTGGGGTAACTAATCAAGGATTTTTGATACCAGCATGCGTTTTGCGTGACTTGTTGCATTATTCTAATATTACAATTTAACTGTGTACCTAAGCCATATCAATACGTATTTCAGTTATTGAAGACAAATAGCTATAACAGTGATAAATAGAGTGTGCAGTTAACTATACGCGTATAGTATTCAACTTGAACCACTTATTGTACCATTATTGTTTTGTAAATTTGCTACACAATTAACATTCCCTCTTTAAATAATACATCTTAATAACATAAATGGTTATCTTCAGTCTGCAGAGATAAAATCCGACCATTTTATATCGCCTTCGTATTCGAATTCTATTACGATTTAATTTTCAAATAAAGTGAAATCCCGATCTAACGTTCTCGTTTCTAACATTTTCCCGGACATTAAGTTAAAACTTTGAGGTCCAAACCACACCACCATTAATTTCTATTATATATTTTTCCGCTTTTAAAGATTTCGTTTGTAACGTTTTTCGCCATCTTAAGAATCTTAAGTCCCCGCCTACGATTACTTCCTCTTATAACGTGTCAGCATGTGAGAATAGACGTTACGATTGCTGAAAGGAACATAAAAGCTACTCTACGCCTCTTATGTTTCTATGTGCTATACGCAAATTGTATACGAGTAACTCATTGAATCCAATAAATTTGTTTGTTTTACTTCCAAATTGCTGTACTGAGTTACAATCCATTGCCAGAGAAATGCTGCTATATAGAACGCACTAGATTTCACTTTCATAAATTACCATTAAACTCCTTTAGCTTGATTTGTAGCATATATGCTTTGTCTTCATCATCTGAATGAGCTGCACAATCCTATTCGAACGTTTGCTGCGGCAGTTCTTTATCGGCCATCGTCTTCACCCTACCGTCAAATAATAAATAGTTTTTCCCGGAATAATGTTTAATTTGTACAGTGGTACGTTTTATAACTCAATTTGTATTATGCGACACTAAACAGTTTGTTTGTCTCATGGACAAATAAAGCCAAATCTCAAATTTGCTGTAAATAGGAAAACAGAATAATGCCACTTGTATTCAGTTACTGAGTGCATGGCAAGCAGAATACGAATACACCGATCAAATCTGTATCAAGTACTTGTTCCTGCAGTCAATGTCACTGCCTCTCGGAGTTTACGTGCGTTTCTTACCGAAATTGCAATGTCTTTCATTTCGCCTAAAAATATGCCAAAGATCTTAAAATAGAGTAAACTATGCAGTCTTTCAAATTGTGAATATTTTGAAAAGAATGTATCAACTGTTACTTTCGTTTTTTCAGAATGAGATATAATTTCCTTTTCTTCTTCCTCAAAAAATACTTTCACATTCTAAACATATCAGCGGACGCTGAAAGCAATTCATCAATTTCCCGAGCGAGACTGGCGAATTTCCGAAAAGAAAAACTTTCCCAAGAAAGGTTGAATTGCAAATATTATAATTATCCTAAGCATATGAATTAAATTGCTACAGATTCCCTTATGAATGAACCCTTCAGGCAATTGCATTTCTCGAGGAACTTGACCACTGCAAAAACATTCCAATGCGCGAATAGACCGACAGTGTCTCCGTTTCTCGTAGAATAACGAGGTGAACTGATAAAGAGTGATGCAAAAGGAGAATTTCAAACGAGAAAGGGAGCAATGTCTACTTTTGTCGTGCTCTTGGAGTTTAGTTCCTTTCGTGTAACGGAGTTGTTCACATCGGAAACGCACACTTTTGTTTCAGAGATATCGGCACAGTGAAATACGTTACGTTTCGTGGTTTACCTAATGGAAAAAGTGATTTTCTTGCCTGTTTTAGTTGCTGAACATGCAATGATTTTAGTGGTGCTAGGAATTGCAACGGAAAATAAATGGGAGGGTCGCAGAGTGCGTAATTCTTGGAGTTATGCTGTGTTGGTGGATAGAGGGAAGAGCTGCACCTTGGAGGTGAATTAGGTGACTATCAAATCGTATTCATATTATATATAATTACCGAAGTGTCCGTCCGTCTGACTGTCCCCATCCCGATCCCAGAAACGGTAAGGTCTAAACCTTAGAGACACGAGGTAAACTGCGTTGGATTTCTACATGCTAGAAACCGTAGGAAAATGTATTTTATCTCCGGAAACAGCCGGAGAGGATTCCCGGAGCTAAAAATGAGTTTCCTTAAGATAACTCGGAATTTTTAATTTTCGAGAGTGCAAGGCTTTCTTTCTTCATTAATTAAAATACCTAAATGAGAACGGATTTCTGTCAAACTTTGTTCATTCGAAGGCTAAATCTACAAATAATCTTATTTTAGCTATTTTTTACGTTTAAATATCAATTTTGTTTATAATTCGACTTTTATTTCGAAATGTATCGGAAATGTTCTGATATTTTTGTACTTACTATGGCAACCGTCATTGTTGCCTCGGATAAATAAACGAGAATTAGAAAGAAGGGGTGAGGGAATGACGTTCTTCTCTATTTTATTTCTTTAAGCGTCTGTAGCAACCAAACGTTATTTATAGCAACGTAAATATTTTCAAATAAATTACCTGTTAGTTAATGAGTTGAGAATGTAAAAGTATTATGTTTATGCGAAACATCGATAGAAACGAGATTAAGTTATTCTCATTGAGTTGAAACATTCTTCCGAATTAAGTTTAAAGAAACTTCTGTAGAATATGTGAAATAATACGAAATTCCTCAAATTAGTATTTCAGCATTGGAGAATTATTAGCTGAATCCAATGTTCGTAAGTAAATGTGACGCTTTCAAATCAAAATTATTTTACATTGTTGGTCAAATAATTACATGCTCTATCAGTCTGAGATAGAAATTACCTTTTTTTAATTTATGACGATTTAGGATGTTTTTGATGTTCTAAAGTTAAAATGAGGAACGGTGTAAGTCAGGAATGTCGCGTTGGCTGTGGCCAATATTTGGAATGTTACTAACCAACCGGGATGTAAATGAAGTAAAGTTGCCTATTTTAAATCAAAACTATGCCTAAATGTTTTCAGTGAAAATCGCTTTAAATGCCAGATATTGAAATTTTGGTAAATATATACTATTTAAATATTTAATGGTTTTCATTGCCTTGGTTGATCGAAAGTTTAAATTAAGTACTTAAAAATGATCGGAAGAAAAAACGTTATTTATAGTAACGCAAACATTTGTAATTCAATTTTTTGTTCTCTAATGCGTTTTGGATGTAAAAGTAATATGTTTGCGCGAAACATCGATAAAAGTGATATTTGCTAAATCTCCTTGAGTTGAAATATTTTTACAAATAATGCTGTGAAGAGTTTATGAAAGAATGATAAGAAAATCCTCAAGTTAGTATTACCACATTGAGAATTGTTAGCTGAATCCAAGGAGCGTACGTAAATATGACGCTTTGAAATCAAAATTAAATTCAAACAAAATCAAAACAAAATTGTAAGATATTCTGGTGATTTGTGTGATAATTTACAGTGGTTTTGATATTATTCTTCAAATATTGCAATCAAGAGCTGTGTTGATCAGAATTGTCGCTTTGACTTTGGGTAGTATTTGAATTAATAACTACGCGGGATGTAAATAAATATAAATAAAGATGACAAATTTAAATTAAAACTACTTCCGAGTGTTTTCAGTGAATCAAAACGCTTTAATTGTCGTATATTGAAATTTGTGTAAATTGATACTGTTTAAAACATTGAATGGTTTTCACTACCTACGATATGGTTTTGATAAAATTTAAATTAACATCTTCATACATCATGGATAAACAATCAGTACTTCGAATATTAACTCTTTTATTAAACTCGATGGTCGAACATAGCGAATTTAATCTATGTAACTTCTCCTCCGTTTGGATGTTTCGTGTTTCCGCATCGTTTGTAATTATTGTGTTCACCGCTATGTCGCTATTTTGAGGTAGTCTTTAGGCATTTTATTCTTAAATATATCAATCCTGGTATATCTTAATAACGTGCATCACACATAGTCGTCAACGAGGAAGTTTTTTATTTTTTTACTATTTACATTGTAAACCAGAGAAACATACATAACGACAGTGATATGAGAAATTTTAATATTAGTAGATTATATCTTCGAACACACTTCTTTAATGACAAAATTTTTCTTCAAACAATAAGGAATATATTTTGATGATTTAAACATAAAAACAAGAAGTATAATTAAGTATAAGAGAATAGTTGAATTGGAATATTGGTTGTTTGATAAATGATGTTTCAATTTCTGGAAAGAGAAAAAA
>KZ308862.1:36635-71238 GCA_000376725.2 Ladona fulva | reverse complement strand
AAAAAATTTAAAAATGTTTTACTCATTGTTTTTTGATGTTAAACTCGGATTTTGGGTCAAATGACCCCCGCCGTCCTTCTAGTGTTAAGGTAAATTAAATATCCTAATTATAATGAGAGTTCTTTCTAGGCCCGTGGCACTCTTAAAATACAGCTATCGAAGAAAAGGGCAATTGTTTTTTTACAGAAAAATTTACAGAAAGTGTTTCGAGAAAGGATGGGGTTAATTGTGGACGTACAAGGCCTGGATCAGGAAATACGAACGATGGAAATACGGCATGACGTTTTATTGATTCTCCAAACTGGCCGCTGAATTGACAGGTTTTTCGTATGGACTTAGCATCTGATTAATAGCCATGCGTAGGTAACTGTCGTTATTTTGAGATAGTCCTTAGGTATTTTTCTGGATTCTTAAAGATATCAATCCTGGTATATCTTAATAACGTGCATCACACATAGTTGTCAACTAGGAAGTTTTGTTTATTTACTATTTACATTGTTAACCAGAGCAACATACATAACGACAGTGATATGAGAAATTTAACATTACTAGATCATATCTTCTAACACACTCCCTTAATGATAACATTTTTCTTCAAACAATAAGGAACATATTTTGATGATTTAAACATAAAAACAAGAAGTATAATTAAGTATAAGAGAATAGTGGAATTGGAATATTGGTTGTTCGATAAATGATGTTTCAATTTCTGGAAAGAGAAGAAAATGTAGTTAGTATTTTTCAATTTATCTTATCATCATGAACATTTCCCTTATTAGGAAATTTGTCAGTTTTAAGTGGTTTAGTCAGTATGTCAGCCAACTGCTTGTTTGAGGGGCAGTATTTTTCTTGCATAATTTTCTTGGTGTAGAAATAGTCCGTCTTCTGTATTCTCAAACTGTATTCCTAAATATGTATCTGGATCTTCATTAGTTGTCATTTCAAATTCTCTTTGGAGTTTATTCATCAGCCTTTGATTCTTTCAAGGTTCTGTCCTATTATGAGTCCATCATCAACATGTATCGCTAGGAACATTTCACTTTGAGTATCTTTAAAAATGCATTGATCAGTCTTAAGTTGAATCAATCATATTTTGTTCTTTAAGAAAATTGGTCAGCCTTTGATTCCATTTCAGTGGTGACTGTCTTAAACCATAGATTGCTTTTGACAAAATAACCACTTCACCTTGATCTTCAAATTCTTCAGGCAACTTCATGAAAATGGGCTTATCAAGTTGTCCATACAGAAAAGCTGTTTTTACCTCAAATGTTTGTATGTGATAGTTCTTTTCTGCTGCAATACCCCTTTGCTTGCACCAAAGCTTGAATTCATTGCTTCTGAATTCTCCTCCATTTTCACACCTTATTCTTTCAGTTTTAAGGTTGAAATGGGCTTCTGCTTCATGGATGTATTCTTCTGTTTCATCCTTTGTGTGAAGCAAATATATTTTCAGAAAATGAGTATAATCATTCAGTACAGTTAAAAAGTAGGTATCCTTCTTTTCATATGTTTCTGGGGTTATTTCTCCACAAACATCTGTATGCAGGATCTGCAGAGGTCTAGTGGCTCTAGTCCTTTCTTGTGAAAATGGGTTTCTGGTTTTCTTGCTTATGAAACAAGATTCACATGTTTCTTCTTGGCCGTTGTATCTCTTGATATCTTTGTCTATTCCATCACACAAATCAGGTATTTTTCGTAGATCAGTGAAATTGATATGGCCCACCTTTTTGTGGAAGTTAATGATGCTTTCTCTTTGGGTTCGCATTGCTTCATCACATTTCTGATTCTTCATATCAATCTCCCGCAGTCCTTGTTTTGTTTTCTTTCCTTCCATCACTATTCCACCTTCTACAATGGCTATCTTGCCATTATGGACTACTTTTGCTGTTTCATCGTCAAAGATAGCAATACCATTGTTTTCAGTTACAGCATTTATAGACAGTAGATTCCTGCTCAAATCAGGTAAGTGTAGGACATTGGTGAGAGTAACTTCTTTGGATTCCACTTTTCCAGAGAGATTTGAAGTAAGGTTTTGTCCCTTTTTGGCTACTCTTATTTTTATTTCTTCTATTTCCTTGGAATCAGTCTGGATATATTCATCTTTGACAAAACGTCCTGTTGCACCTGTATCTATCACAAATGTGTAATCAGGTTCTGATCTGAACTTTGCACATTTCCTTTCATTTTTAGTCAGATAGGTTAAGTATGCCACCTTCCTGTTGTTGTCTTTTTGGCTTTCTCTATATCTGTTTTCATGTTTTCCATCTACATTTGTACTGAGGATGATTAACTTTCTTGCAGAATTTGCATGTTGGGAACGTTTTTCCTTGCCTGCATTCTTCTACATTGTGTCCGTTTTTGTCACACTTCTTACAATGCTTAAATGTTTGTTCATTTTTCTGAATATCTTTATATTGTCTTTGCTCTCGATGTGGTCTTTGCTGTTTATTGTTTTCGGGATTTGATCTGCATTCAAACTTGCGATGTCCATGTTTACCACAGTCGTTGCATATACATTTGAACTTGAATGCTTTGAATGCAACTTTGTCGTCTTGACTTTGAGAGTTGTTTTTCAGTTTCTCCTCTTCTTTGAGTAATCTTGCTCGTAAATTCTCTAGTGTTTTCTTATCTTCAGCTGTCGAATCCCAGGCACTTCCAAAATGTTTAAATTGATCAGGCAAGATCGTCGATATCCTTGTCATTAGCATTACATCATCTACAGTATGTTTTAGGTTGTTCATTCTGAATGAGAGCGTTTGTAATGCAGCAACATTGGTCATAACATCGACCGACTTGTATTCGTATTTGATAAATTTTGCAATTAGTTGATTCTTTGTTTCCTTCCTTTTTTTCCTTTTTTCTATTTTGAAACATGAATTCAAAGTTCCATTGAACGCTATACTCTTAATTTCGGATTAAAACGTTTTAATTGAATTAATTATCTCCGAAAAGCGATATTCCTTTACATTAAGAAGTTAAAAGATATCCATTTGCCTATTAACATTACATTAAAGAAAGTGTAAAAATTTTCTATTTTGAAATTAATACAATTTTCGATTTGGAAATTAAGTCCAAGTTCTATTGAAACTTATTTTCTTGATTTCAAATTAAATTTTAATTTTAATTCAGTTTTAATTTGAACAGTTATCACCGTAAGGTAATATTACTTTATTAATTTTTAAGAATACCTATTTTTGTGTACAATTATAGAAGAATGTTATTAAAATAAGCTTCTATTTTGACCAGTTTTACATGCCAATAGTATTGCTGCATTGCATTCAATGTTTTTGCTAATGACCTACTCCATATAGCAATCATTGTCTTGCCCTAAATTCCCTAAAAGAAGAGATAGAGCATGACTGTAATACAACTATGACTATGATTTCTTTTGCTATAGTGCATAATCTGTAATAATGTAACTTCGAAAAACGAAAGACTTTATGAAGTGATGGAGATATCCAGAACATTTCGACGTACCTACTTCGTAATACTACCGCAATAACCGAAGGACGTACTATTCTGTGCGAATATGATTACGTATCTTTATCTTTCGTATCTTACGTTTTTCCTCATCTTAAGTCGACTTCCGTTGGTGCGATTAAAAAACAACAGATCTGGATTCCACTGTATTTTGATTAATGATTGTGACACATAATAATAATAATATTTATTGGTCACGTTGGTCTATACATGTCAGACATGTGACAAGTCTTACTTGGTACATATACAATAACAATATACACATACATATACAATATACACAATAATTAGCAAGGTTAGGACAGGTATTCAGTTAGGGAATAATATGTTTTCTCTAGTAGGTAGGTTTTTAATTTTGTTTTAAATGAGTGTATATTTATTGTTTGTTTTAATACAGAGGGAAGTTTATTGTATAATGTACAGAGGGTATTATAAGGGCTTTTACTAGATAAGGAAAGTTCATATCTGTTGTGATGAATATTGATGTTTTGGCGTGTGAGATATTGATATTTTTGATTATTGAATGTGAAAATTTCGGGGTGTGTTTTTACAAAAATGGCTGCTTCATAAATTAATATGGATGGTAAGGTTAGCAATTTATATTTTTTGAAGTAGTTTTTACAGGAGGTCAATTTGGTTAATCCTCCTATAGCTCTAATAGCTCTTTTTTGTAACATAAATATTCTATTTAGGTGTGGTGACAAACCATAGAAAATGATGCCATACTTAACTCTTGATATAAAGTAAGCATGGTAAATTAACAGTAATATATCAATTGATACAACAGGATATAATTTCTTCAACAGGTATATGACAGGATGAAGTTTCTTTGCTAAATCCTCAGTGTGAGGACCCCAGTTTAAAGTCTCAGTAATTGTCACACCCAGGAATTTTGTAGTATTGCAATTTGAGATTTGCTGATTATTCAGAGAAAGGATTGGATACTCAGTTTGTTTTTGATAAGGATGAAATAGAATGGAGTGTGTTTTCCCAATATTCAATTCAAGGTTGTTCCTTTTTATCCATGTTGCCATTTCAGATATTGCTTTGTTAGCCTCTGTTTCTAGAGTTTTTATGTTTGGAGCTCTGAGGACGTGGTTGGTATCATCAGCATAAACTACCAATGAACTGTTTATAATGTTTGTGCATAAGTCATTTATATAAATTAAGAAGAGCAAGGGGCCTAAGACAGTTCCCTGTGGTACTCCACAAGATATAGTTGTGATTTTTGATCTATAGGCAGCAATTTTTCCATCATCTTCACTGTATTTTAATTGTACATATTGTTTTCTGTTTGATATAAAAGACATCAGCCAGTTGAATGCAAGCCCATTTATGCCAATTAATTTAAGTTTTTGTTGAAGGATTGAATGGTTTACAGTGTCAAAAGCTCTTGACAGGTCATAAAATAGTCCGGTAACTAATTCTTTTTTATCAATAGAGTCATACACAAATTCTAATAACTTAAATACAGCAGTGATAGTGGATTTGCCTTGTAGGAATCCATGCTGTAATTCGGATATCAGATTATATTTTTTTAGGTAGTTGATGATGCGAACATATATTATTTTTTCAAAAATTTTTGAGAAGGATGATGTTATAGCAATGGGTCTAAAGTTATTAGGGTCCTGGTCAGAATTCTTTTTGTGAACTGGAATTATCTTGGATGTTTTTAACTTAGATGGAAATATACCCTGACTAATTGATGAATTGATGACATGTGTGAGTGGTGATATAATTGCATGAGCACAAGCAGCAATAACATGGCCCGGGATATCGTCTGGGCCCATAGAATGAGAATTTTTTTGTTGGTGAATACAAGAAAGAACTTCTTTCTCATCAGTGGGGGATAGAAAGATTGTGGTTGGAGTAGGAGATGATGATGATAACTTAGAATTTGAGGTTTGTTTATTTCCAATAAGGAGAGATTTTTGTGAGATTGAAGGTTCAGTGAATGAAACATTAAAATGGTTGGCAACATCCTGGGGTTTGGATACTTCTTCATTATTGATAAATAATTTAATGTTCTTGATACTATTTTTGGGTTTAGTAGCTTCTTTTATTGTGTGCCATGAAGCTTTGGAGATATTATTTGAATTTGAGATTAACTGATCATTGTAATCTCTTTTGGCTTTTCTTATTTTTGATTTGTGGGATTTGTATTCATTTTTAAGTTTTTCTTTACCATTTAGCTGTAAATCATTACGTATCTGCCTGAGTTGAAAGCCCATGGATTGAATTTCGGGTGTAATCCATTGAGATTTTGATTTTAGGGAGTGATTGTATTTCTTGATTGGAAAACAATAGTTAAAATGGAAGTTTATGATCTCAAAAAACTCATCATACTTATTTTCAGCTCCTACTTTCTCATATACTGGTTACCAGTCAACATTTTGAAGCCTATGTATGAGGTTATAAAGACCTTCATCATTGAACTTCCTTTTGAATTCATAATGCACAATGGAGGGATTCATTTCAGTTGGAAGTTCCAATAATTGAGACATGTGGTCAGAAAGTCCCAGATCAATGTTACTACATGATATGTAAGGCAATGATCTTGGGATGAATATATTGTCAATGATGGTTGCTGATTTTTGAGTTATGCGGGTAGGGTTAGCTATGCTAGGTTTCAAGTTAAAGGAAGATCTTATGTCTAAAAACTGAGTTTTATAATGGCTGTCAGATGAGAGATTTATATTGAAGTCTCCACAAAGAATTAGGTTATTAATATTTGCTTGCAAGGAAGTTAAGGTGTAAACAAGGTGGTTCACAAATTCAGTAGGATCACTATTAGGTGATCTATATACACATACAATAACATAATTGATGTTAACAATTTTCACTTTTGCAGCTACACATTCAAAGGTTTTTTCTATGGCATTACATTTTATAACATGAATATTCAAATTGTTTTTGGCAAATATGGCAACACCCCCATTTTTATGATTTGTGCGAGTAAAAGCTGACACTAGTTTATATCCATCTAATATAGCATTATCTATTTCAGAAACTTTGAGCCAATGCTCAGTTAAGCATAGAATGTCAGGGGTTTCATAGTCTATTGCCACTGTCAGTTCATTGATTTTGTTCCTCAAACACTGAACATTGAGATGCATTAACTTTAATTTAATATTTGCATTTATAGTATTTGAGAGTTCATTGGTAGGTAAAGATTTTTTAACATTAACATTGGTAGGATTCAGATTTTGGCCACCGGCTCTTACCTAAAATAGTTTCCCATGTTCCTGCAGGTTCTGACTACTCCTTCAATAACTTTCCCCAATATATTGGTACCCAGCCGGTTTAGATGAAGGCCGTCTTTACCTAAACACCGATCATTCAAACACTTGTTGATATTACAATAAATAACTTTAAGAGAATTGCACGCCCACTGGATATTATCATTAATTTTATCAATAAAACGATAGTTCATGTCCCTTCTGTATATGATGCCATTAACAATAATCCCTGTTCTTGGAAGATGCTTTCTAACTGTCCTTATTAAATCGTAAATTTCAATTCATTTATTTCTTCGGTATCTCCTTACGTTGTTTGTTCCGACGTGAAGAACGATTGTTTCTGTGAGGGCTAACTCTTTTTTGGACATTTCCTCAATTTTTTTGCTCAATTGCTGAGCATTTATCCCTCGAAAGACTTTGCAACGAGCTTCGTGTATATTCACGTTTTTTATCATGGAGTCGCCAATCAAAAATACTTTATGCCTAGCGTTATCGGAGCGACTTGTGTTATCACTATCGTCACAGGTTTTGTTGGAGTGGGAGGGTTCACAACTTTGTTTTGGTTTACTCCAAAGATATTTAGAATTTACAGAACTGTATTCCGTACTTTTTGATGGGATTTTATTCGAAACTTTTCGGGGATCACTCACATTGTAACACTTCACTGGATCTGCTTTTTCATAGTTTCCTGGTGTTTGGAGGACGTTGAAACTATTCAATGTGCTAACAGGAGGAAGCACGTTGAGTTGGTAGGTACAGTTTTCCTCCTAACGATTGTAGAGAATCCAGCAGACTCCTTCAGTGACGATAGTTCCTCTTTTAGGTCACTTTTTTCACGTTCAAGCTCGTTATTCTTTTCACGCAACACAGCAATATCTTGAAGCAAAGTTTCTATTACTTTGTCCTTAGATGATATTTCCCTTTCAAATATGGCGTCCTTTTCCTCAGCTGCACATTCTGGGCATGACCAGAATCTATCTTCGGGAATTTCATTTGTATTCACTTGAATGCATTTACCATGAATCCAACGTAAACACTTGTCACATCTAATTCCTTTCTTAACACCTTTAGAACAAATTGTGCACTTATTACCAACTAAATTATCAATATTTACGGTACGAGCTGAAGGCTCTACTGTTATGGGCGCCATAATGCTTTTTGCCTGTTATGTTACATGTTATTTTATGATAGGCTTTAATTATAAACTTACAAGTGAGGTTACTGTGGGGTTTCATGTTGGGCAAATTACAGGCAGATGATGTTTCCTCAGTTAACAAGCGCGTGATATTGTGGATTATTCTAGATTATTTAAGCGTATACTCTTCGTGGTGTACTTAATCACCTGGCCTAACTACTATCTGGAAACAGCAAAGAATGGGTTAGAAACTATTTTATACGTGATTTCTATAGGAAAATAATAAAACTTAAAATTAAAACTGCTGCACAAAAGTTTAATAGCATTTATAAGTCTCATAGTGTTACGCATCGACATATACATGATTCAAAATATTGACAAATTCTAAAACGATGACATTCTTAGTGGCTGCTGAAATCCTAATTCTTGGTCTCATTTTAATAATTGTTATTGACTACAGGAAAATTTTATGATAATTTTGGAGATCGGTTCTCTTGAATTTTTCTTGCAAGCAAAATATCTTGTAATTCAAAAATATTCTGTTTAAAACTTCTTTCGAATTCTTTCGATTATTCTTTACGCTTTCTAATCTAATCTTCGGACGGCTTTGCCATTTCTCTTCCGCACGATATTGTCCGTCGCATTGGATACAACCGACCTTTCACGAACATTTCACTTTGTTCCTTCGACAACTGCGTTTCCTCTCTCTCACTAAATCGAATTTCACTCCCGGCGCATTCGACTGCTTCCTTAATTTTACTCCAACGGATCAGACAAACGTCTTGAAATCGACATGAGTTCCGCAGCCGGTGATAAACTGAAATTTCAGAGCTTCTCGAAGCGCAACATCATATACGGGAATATATTGGAACCGAAAATATTTTTGTTTGCATCCCATTTCCGTTACTGTATTAAATTTTTAGCGAATTAATTCAACTTTTAATTCCGATTACTGAATATTTCTGCGCAAAAAATCATAATTAGGAAACATGATGAATTTTTTAACATGAAATTATTTGAACCAGTGATTTAAAGGAAAAGTTTCTGGCAGAATATTGCAGCAAAAAGACGAATAAAAAAAGTCAAAATTTTTCATGGAAGAGTTTGGAATTATTTTGAGATTGGTTCCTACTTATTCAAGCCTTCCGCAACAGAGTAAATTCTTAGTTAGATCAATATACTTATTGATAAGCACGAAGCGTTTTGACCTAACATTGAGAAGCGCCCTCTAAAAATAATTCCGAAACGTACTTGGTATTTTCCACAAATCTATTTAAACAGCACCAGTTTGGACGTGAGGATTGGTCGAAAGCGGTCGTGCTGCAGTAAATCTGCGGAAAATACCAAATACGTTTCAGAATCATTCTTATTGATTACATAGGTGACGCTCTCGCTGTATCTGTATTATGACAGTGCCAAATTGTGGGTTACAACCAAATTAATTTGTTAATTAATTTTATATTTCGAGTTTATCTCAATATACAGTGATTATGTAATAACCTCATATGATTCGCGGAGAAAGCGTTAGACGAGGATTCAGCAAATATTCTCAGGGGAATTCTTTACCTCGTGATGTACGGTTATTAATCTTCCAAAGGAAATTTTTAATTGAAAGTTTTGATTCAATACGTCAGCGAGCGACATGGTAAGTTATTAACAATTTCTTTTGAAAATTATCAGTATAAATAGAAAACTTAGTCCTGTTTTATGAAATTTAGAAACTTTTAACTGAATAAGTCGCAACTTTTGAACTGGTTCAAGATTCAGTACAAATAAAAAAACTTTTTCTAATGCTCTGATTGGTATTGGATGTGAAATCAGTGGACTGTAGGTTACTATTCCAATTACATTGTGAAATAGTGAGAATTTCTTTTTATAGAGGATAATAAGAACAAAAAGTGGAAAGACGAAGCATACCTCATACCCTAAGGTTAAAGAAGGAAATAAGAAAAGGAAATCTCAGTCCTCCTGAGTTATCGAAATAAATACTAAACAGTTTCCGAGGTTACGTAGCTATGTCGATTTGGGTATACGTGCGTTTGGAATAGACGCCGCTCTCTACGCACGTCCCTTTCCATGCTCGAAAAATTAATATTGAGTCGACTCTTTGCATAGCAAAGAGAAAGAAAGTCTGTCGACAGACAAGTCGTTTTAAGACAATCTAACAAGTTAGCATAAATTACGCGGGAAACATCATTCGCGCAGCCATAGGATTAATTTGAAAAACGTTATTTCTCCGGAGTGAATTTGCAACGCAAATGCCACTACCCCATTCGACGCTCATTCTCGTCACATTTGACTCAAAATCTGGGTCTCCTCACTCTTCGGAAAAGCAATTTGCTCCCCCTTAATCACTCCCAGTTTTTCTCCCATTAATTTAGATGGATCGGTTCCATATTTTCCCTTTTAAACGAAGGGCTCTCCTCAAGACGTTCCCATCTCTCACCCAATTAAGACGGTAACTACATCAAGCGACAATAACTCCAGCCGAGCCAAAATTTCGCCGCCAATATTTCGTGCTTATCGGGTTGTCAGTGAGCCGCTTGCAGTGTTGAGAGGTTGAAAATGCCACTTTATCCGATTCTTCCAAAGGAGGAAAGACGCCAACCCCTCCCTTATTCACCTCTATTTTTCTCTCTCTTTGTGAGGACTTCCCACTGTTTGGGGAGCGGAACACGAACGCGGTTTATTAATGAATAGAGGGCCTTTTTCTTGAGGGCTGAATTATAACCGTTCGTCCGCAAGATTTATGGTGTTTAAAGTGAAGGGACATTCACGACGCCCCCACACGTTCTCGTGAAAGAAATGTTTTGTGCTCTGTCACGAGGACGGCTTATCAACGTGTGGATTATGTTAAACAAGGAATAATAAGGTATCCAAATATGTTGCTCCATTTTTTCGCTTTGGTGTGTTTCCGATAACTGGAAAATGTCGGTGTTTTACGAGTCTGTAATCGGGTGCAATTCTTCGTCTCAATTCCGTCAACTTTTTCTTCGTTTCTGAGCTGTTCTTCAGGAGCGAGAGATTTATCGATTGCGCAGTATTATTTCCAGAGATGCGCAAAATATAAAATAATTCTTCTATGACCAAATACCACATGTATACATACGAATAACGTAAAAGGCATAAGAAACTATATAACTACATACGTAATATTAAGCACTCTCACGTAGGAATGTAAAGCTATACTGTCAAATTTGTAAGGTCATATTCCATTTTAGAGCTCGTAAATGGAATTCTGAAATTTGCTGCATTGACTCATTGGCCAGTTAATGAAATCACAAAAGTGTTTCTCGAGCTGAGAGATTCGGTTTTTGGACACCCCTCTTACATTTCATTTTCAGCTGTCAGAGAACGCCTTTCTTTTCTCCAAAACTGTAGATACAAATAAAAGTAATGATGAACTACATATGAAGAATTTAGTAATGAGTATAGGTTGAGCGTAAATTTATTCGAACCCTTCTTTAAGTAGCGTCATATGACCACATATTTTATACTTCAGTTTGGTAGATTTTTTTATTTTTAAATTCATGGCATTTTAAAATTTAATTCTCCCAGACACGGGAGAATTTACTAAAATGGGTATGAAAAATTGTCTTTTCTTCATAATAAATGTTTTTCACGAAAACTGAAGCACGTGTTAGTGTTATTAAATAAATGTTACATTTTCTACTAAAATACTGTTCACGCTATAATGTTAAGTGACATATCTCCCGGACTTACCATACATTACTAGGATCCAGGACTGTTCTCCGGAATCTAAAAAAAAAAGGAATTTCTTCCTTAGTTTCCCGAGATTCAGATACCTAACGTTGGAAGCAATCGTCGCTCAACATAAATCAGTGTTATCGATTTTCATCGCTAATAGCTCCTGAGGGGGACAATCGCCTCCCGCATCGCTCAACTCATTTATGAGGCCTAAGCACTAAAAAGCTACAAATTACTATATTGGGCTTCAGGACTGCCTATATCATTTCGACTGTAGCGCCGCCATTGATCGAGAGTCACTTGTTTTCATTTCTCCTGGCGGAAGTGGAATTCCTAAAGCGATGGCGTCCCTTGTTTACAAGCCACTCACGCTTCGGATGCATCGTTTAAAAAGTGCGCTTTTCTGCATCTTGACCCAATAGAGGATATTCCCCAAGGGACGTGAATGGAAGGCAAAACTGTTATGGGAGCCGCTATGCAATGGAGTGCATCTTATAAAACAAAAACCCAGGTTATTCTCTAAAGAAAATGGAAGAACGATCCTTTTCTTTATCTGCGTTTCTTCACGAACAGTTCAAGGTAAATAATAATTGAATGATACTAATAATAATACCTTTTGTTTTCCTTTTTCTGCGCTTTATCTGCGCTTTTTGATATAAACAATAAAAGTTTTTAGGGCAACGAAAAGATTTTAGGGTGACACAGTAAGCTGTTTAGAGGTATTAGTATATAATGATTTTTTGTTCCTCATTCTCTCATTTCCTCATAAAGCAACATTAATATTTTATAACCAACCAGAAAAGTTAATATTGTTTGGAAAATTTTCTATATACATATAGAGAAATGGAAAGCGTTATATTTCTGATCATTCTATTCTTCCTTAATATGGAAATCAACAGATCATTTTAATGTTATAATGGACTTGAGCCCGAGTATTTTAATATTAGAGAGATTTTCCGTTCCCTTGTCTGCTATCGCATACGTATGTGTATCTTTGAAAGAAATTAAAGGATAAATTCAATGGAAAGAACTTCACTGATAAAATCTAGCGCAGCTTAAAAAACAAACGTGCTGTTTCATTGTCAGTCGTGATTTGCAAATTCCCATTGAAAATGACGGACCGCCTTAATTTTAAGACTGAGATTATACATTCTTTCCTTGTTTTTTAATTGGTTATCAGCGAACAATTCAATCCAAATTTATGAATTTAATGAATCACTCTATTTGTTTAAAGAACACGCTATTAAATTGCATACGTTACAAATACTATAGAGTTGGCAAAGGTCACCGAAAACTAGAAAATGAAAATCAATACCAAATTAAAACCATGATACCATAAGGGAAACGGTATTTTAGGAAAAATTATGAAAAGAAAAATCCTGCGATACACGCCGTGAATGAAGAATTTTTGAATTTCTGAGAAAGAAATCATGAACGGGACTTTACTGCCATCTGTCGTCTTTCCTCTCAAGCTCTTTGGGTCTAGATGTCGCATTAATTCCCTGAAACTCGACGGTGGGATTTCAAAATCCATTCTCTTTCACACCTACTCTTAATGTGAGGAATGTTTCATCAGAAATCTATACTTGTTTGTATCCCACGAATTACTTCCAGCATACTCATTTTCCGCCGAATTCATCTTCTTTTGATGTCGAGTGAATTAGATCATCTGAAAATGAAAGGTGCGGATTCACGATGAGATAGGAAAGGACATATGAGAGTGCGATACTCTTATATTCCGTAAGCAAGTAAAGGTATTGAGATTTCACTATGAAAAGTAATATGATTACAAACCCACGAAACTTCTGCCAACTTTTACGGATTGCAGCAATCAAATCCGCGTTTTTTGCGAAGGAAATACTTTCTCTATAATGCAGTGTCTTTCTGAATAATATAAAAACTTTCTCTATAATATAATGAATCCTTAAAATAATATTTCAATCGATATCAATCCACTTATTCCAAATTGTTATGCAACCTTTTTTCTGCGAATAACTCGTCCCATGGAGTTTCTTCTATAATTGTACATAGAATTTGTCTTTAATATATTGTGAGTTATATAGCATTACAAAGCAATGTCATATGTAGCATTCAAGTATAAATATAGTCAGTGTTGTTTATTAGTATATTAAATTCAAATGTTTCCATTCGGAGAGGCGCGTGCAATCGTACCCTCTAACCACAGTTATCCGCCTCTTTTCTGTTCCATGTTAGTGTTAAGCCTGAAAATATAGAGAGAGTATTTTTGTTCGTGAGGACCCTTTAATTCTATCGTCACAGTTACATACAAATTCCTGTCTGTTTTGATCCGCAAATCGGTCCAATGAAACCATGTTCCTTTTAGAGACTCCAATTTTTCGACGATTTTCATGAAAAAGGTTCGATTGGTATTCGTTGGATACGATAATTCCGATTCTGAATTTGCTGATAAATGCCATTTCTCAAAACATTCAGAATTCAACGGTAATATTTCCTTATTATTCTGTGTACGACATTCGCACAAGGAACCATTAATCATCGTTTGGGAGCTAATTCATTCCATTTGTCTCACTTCGCCATATTTATTCACCGCAACTCCCGCTGTTGATAATTTTCTGCCGTGCGCAGGACGGAAATTAGAGCAGCTTATTTATATCCGTGTTTTCCGTGACCATTTACCAAATCGACATTTACATCTCCGTAACAGCGGTTCTACAATTCCTAAGCGTTTTCTTGCCCTCCCACGTTTCACTTTTCTCGTTTGTATTTCGACTTTTTTATCGAAGGCACGTTTTCCTCTTTTTTCGCGTCTTTTCCTTCTCTGACTTTCTGATATTCCTCAAATCCATTCCGAACGGATTTTTCTCGGAAAGGAACATTATTTATTTCTCCTCCGCGTTCTTACGGGCCAACAATCAATCACGATAACACGCGATTTCTTTTATTTATGGGATAAGGTTGCCGGTAATGAGGTTTCTTTTTGGCTTCCTCGCTTGGAATTCGGGCGGAATAAATACGTGAAAGCCGTGTTTCCATTCGCCGAGTTAAAAGCCTTTCTAATCGTCCGTCAGGAAATACGACTTTCTTCGATCGAGAGACGACAAATTGGTCCCTCCGATTAAAGTGCAACACCCGTATGTATTTTCACTGCTTGAGATTGCTCGCGTATGAAAGGACTCTGCGTAGTACGTATATTGTACAAGTTCTCAGCAGGTATCTCTTTTGGAGGAAATTACGCAAATTTTCGCATTTATTTTCGCATGAGTAAATACACGTGAATTTGCACTATTGCTTCATAAGTACTAATAGCCCTTAAATCACATAACAAAATTGTCTCTGCTTACGAGGTTCCACATCAGGATGGATTCAGTATAAAAAGGTGACAGTAAAATACGAAAAATGTAAAAAGAATAAAAGGTAATTATGTAAAGATAAGATGACAGACCGTCTTTCGTTACTTTAATTTATTATAATTTAACTTTTAAAGGTTGTAAATTTTTATCAAATAAACGCCAAAAGCTGATACGATTCATACGATTCCATAAAAATATTAGAAAGCTATAAAAGTTACTGTTATCTATGTCCCTTAAAAAATTACTTACACTTATAACGTTAGCTAATATATTATATAACGTGCTAGAGAAAAATATTGGACGGTCAGTAATTAAAGACAACCTCATAAGTTGAATTAACAAACGTCGTCGTAACTTCTCCTCTTTTTGAATTTTATTTATTGGATGAGAAGTGGAAAACAAGTGATAAAAAGTTGTTGCTTCATATTTATTCTCAATTTATTTAAATCCCATTCAATGAGCATCGTCTAATGCCCAAACTTGATGAACTGATATCTTTCAGAATGGACAAAATACGCATAGACGAATCGCGTCGTATTACTCATCGTGTTTCCATATCAGTGCCATAGCAATACAAATACTACAAGCACAAATGACTACGCCCGATGACTACTTGAAACGTAGTGAGTCAAGCAATGTCCTACAAAATTAGCTGCAAATTTGCATAGGTTCGCTCTTCCAACTATACATTTTTATTTTTAACTATATTCGATCCGAGAATGACGCCTAATTAGGTCAAGTGCCTCATTTCTCATCTTACCAAGTAAATCTTATTCGAAATTCAGGGGCTTTTAGTAGATAATAGAGGGGGCTGAGGTCTTAGGGATGAATACTTATTTTTGAGAGATAAGCAGTATTTCAATGGTTTATGCAAATGTATTGTTCGTGCATATATGTAATCAGTTCATTGAAATAAGTAGCAATGAAACACTCAACAAACTCGCTTTTGGAATCGATGGGAGTTCTTTCAGCATATTTTCATTCCGTAAATATGCTTTCTCTTTCCTAGAATCCATGCAATCAGCTCCAATCAGCTTCCTTTATAATTAAGCTCTCCTTTTGGAGTAAACCAGAATTTTGGCGTGTATTTTGTACTTATAAATGCCTCGAAGGTTAAAGATCCATACGCAACATAGTTCATTGTAGAACGTTCTTTTTTCCCCTCTTTAATTGGTAATATGTCTAGCATTCGTCTAAATCCGTTTATTTGGAAATACTTCGAAACTTAATAAATGTTTAGTTAGTGTCGGAACAGCCAGTTGGGAAGATTGCCCTTTTGATTGGAGTAGATGATGAGGAAATTCCATGTCCAATGATTTCTGCCTAATTCTCTCATGATGGAAATACCAGACTTAATCCAATTATATGAGACATAAGTCACTTCCGTCTTGAGATTCCTTCTCTTTTTATCAGGACACGATGATCTATAGAGGGATTCACTAACGTTTGACGAAACCCTTTTTGCGCTTTAAAATGTTTTCCGCGGCGAAGGCAATGAAAAATGCAAATTAATAAGTATCGCTTTCGCTTCTGAACATCGACTTGTACCCAAGTTCTTCGTTGATATATAAATAGAAATTTGAAAAATAAGACAAGTAGTTTTGATGATTCAAAGTGGTCTATGCATTATTGGGTACGGCAGATGAACGCGTAAAGGAAAAATAACATCGGAAAAATATTCCAATTAATAAAAGGACGTAAATTACAGATAGAGCATTGCAATTTTTCAAAAGTTTAGTTACAGCCATAAATAAAATAAAAAATGAGAGAACTTTCATTAGTAGTATTAATATTGTTATCCTTCGGGAATCGAACCCTTGACACCTTTTACTAAAGATGGCCAATTTTCACTGATTTCTATATATTCATCTACGTTGGTTATCAAGCCTTCTACCGGTGTATGGCAGAGGGTTCAAACACCATAAATATTGTAAAGGAATTACTATTGAAATATGTAGCAGTCGATACCATAAATATTGTAAATGAATTATTATTGAAATGTGTAGCAGTCGATGAATAGTTCCTAGTATTTCCTTACCGTTTCAATTTATCATCATTATATTCAGGTTTCCGATGTTAGTCTTGAAACGTTTAAAAATGTATTCATATTCATGGGTCAGAGATTGTAAAAATATCTTCAAGCAATATCAATTTCTTCGATAATATACATATAATGATTACAGCTATAAAATGTTCCATTTAGCTTCAGTTGAAATACTTTTTGGAAAATGTCTCCTCTATTCTGCTCGATCGAAATTCAAGTAACGACTCTATTCCAACAATTTTGGAGATCCGCTTAATATTGGTCAAGAAGATTATTTCATTTCAGTATTTTTTATCCTTACCAGCATTGCATACAACATACTTACTACCAGAATCACCCTTACAGTAAGATTCGTTAACTCACTGGATCAGTGGAGTCTACCTGTAATTGCTTAATTAGTGTTTGAAAACTGAATTAATTTTGTATGAGCCAATCTTTTGTCTGAAAACGTGCTTTTTTTTAATTTCTCGTGCAATCTCTCCTTCAGGTGGCGTGGGTGAGAGTGGACACGCAGACTATACTGTCGATCCATCACAACGTGATAACGCAGAACCCGAGGATATCTCTGTCGCACAACGACCACCGCTCGTGGTACTTGCACATAAGGAATGCTCAGGAGGCGGACCGCGGATGGTACATGTGCCAGATCAACACGGACCCCATGAGGAGTAGAGTTGGATATATACAAGTCGTGGGTGAGTTCAACCGACTTTGGATGGTAACGTAATAAAATGTGAAGGAGCATTACAATGTCTCCACGTAATAGTGATCATCTTCGTGAATCTTTCATCTGACGAAGTCCGCTTCTCCTGAAGTTCAATAAACAATCCCTTGCTTCTGAACACGAGATCATAAAATATTGCCACTGATTTGTGCTTTCTTTTTTTCATTTTGATGGTCTCCATCCTCCCTTACATAAATACCTCGTACATTTATTATGGGCTATGCTTTTTATAATCTTCGCCACGTCTGTTATACAATAATTTTTAATAAATAATATATCCACCTTGTAAACACCTAGGAATTTTGCAAACAAGGCAAATCCTAGCTCTAAATTCGATCAATTTCTCCAATGTTCCACGTAAAAACGAGAAGAATTAACAATCCTTCTTAGCAATCATTCTCTTATTTCTCACGGATTTAGCGACCATTTCTGATCGGAGCAATTAAGTTATCTGCTCCATCGATGATACATTTAATGATGAACTTTTCGAAAAGCATTCTTTGATAGGCGTATCTCCTGACCCAACTTTAAATCTCAGGTCGGATGTGAGCCTCATCACTACATTTTCATTTAACATTTCTTGGTAAATGCAATTCGCGGTGTATTTCTGGTTTCATAGTCAGCTGAAATTGATTACTTTTTGCCTTAAGATATGATCGCCTTCTTATTCCTCACCAGTGCCCCCGAGCATCGTAGACAAGGAGACAAGCAGCGACATGGTGGTGAGGGAAGGAGCCAACGTGACTCTGGTTTGCAAGGCGCAAGGCTATCCAGAGCCCTACGTAATGTGGCGTCGAGAGGATGGAGAAGATATCAACTACAACGGAGTTAATGGTGAGTGTACATGAACAATTTCGATACTAAGTTCTCTTTTTGATAGCATTTTCCAATAGCAAGATCTCAATTCGTACATGAAATAAGATATTCCTGTACCCGATATGGTTTTCATTTCAATATTTCACTCATAGACAGGCAACACGATCACTCTGGTGGACACGGTTCCAGGTTCGACTCTCGGTGGAGGTCCTGATGGTGATCGAGCATTAAGAAAATTGGGGACATATGTGAATAACTGCGGATCCGATTCCGTTCCGAAAGTATAATGGGGGGGAGACGCGAGGATAGTGTTCGTAACAATAAAGCGTTTTCGTTTGTTATGCTAAAGCCATGGCAGGCACTAGGAATTTAACGTTAATTATTCAAAATCCCTGAAAGGCAATCGTCCGAGTTTTAAAGCTTTATTCGTTTTAAAAGCGGCCACATAATCCCTAACATCTCTGAGTGTTCATATTACTTTATATTATGCGACAATTACTCGTGAATAAAATGGGAATTACAGGAGTATAACTATTCTTACAGAGGTTAAAACATATAGCATATAAATTATATTTTACCACATATGAAAAAGTTCCTCCAGATATCGCCAGAACTAAGTTTTTACATTGTTATTGACTCTACTTCAATTAAAACGTTTCTGATTTTTAAAATTTTTCTATTTAATTAGAGTTAACGTAGGAGAGAATTCATCTTTCTTGAAAGCTTTTCCTATGTGCAGATCTTAAATTGAATATTCAAAACATATTTCAATAAAAGTATCTGTAGAGAGTAGGTATCTTTAATTTATTTTTACCTCAGTTTTGTTCTTGTCAGCGATTTGAAACTAAAGTAATGGTTGATGTTGAATGGAAGTTTTCCCTATTGATTCCAATGAGGAGTTTTTGCTGTGATCTTGGAGAAGCCTACTTCCCACTCAGTTAGGAAACAACCGTGAACAATCTCCATCTCGTCTAATAAGCCTCATTCCCTCCTACCATATCATTTTTTCTAGTATGCCTCATTCCCTCCTACCATGTAATTTTTTCTAGTATGCCTCATTCCCTTCTACCATGTCAATTTTTCTAGTATGCCTCATTCCCTCCTATCTTACCTCGACTAGTAAACCTCATTCCCCCCTCCAATTTCATCTCGTCTAGTTAGCCCCATTTCCCCCCTCCCTCTTGCAATTGGCGAAATATTGGAGGAATTAAAGTTCCAGCCAGCCTTAGGGATAGGTATGTACTTTACAAATAATTAAAATATTTAAATTCCATTATAGAATAATTTGAGCCAGTCCTCGCGTTTATAACAAACTTCCGATCAAAACGAAAATTTCGGTTTAAAACAACTCTAAAATGGGAGAAAATGAAAATATCACCTTTCATACTACCGTAGGATTTAGGTAATATGCCATTTGTTGCGACAAATTGACGTTTTCCAGTGGTTTCCCGTCCAACCGTCTAGTCTTCGGATAACTTGTCTGTGAATTGTAAGATACGCCGACGAGGCTCAGTTTCGTCAAAGGCAAGAAAATGCTTTGAAAGGGGTCTCAACTGAGACAAGTGCTTCGGAAGACTAAATTAAGATCAATTGCAATATTAGTTGTCCTCGTAAGCGAGGGCTCCGAACCTCCATTTCTCTCAATTTGCGTCTTCCACTGCTCAGCTTTGGACGTTCCCTTTCCTCCTGCATATAAATAGGGCCAAAATGCTAAAATAATCAGCTGCACAATTGCCGCGTTATCAGCATGTGTTTCTTTACGATATGTCCATTGTGTCGCTTTAATTTGCTCTGCAATGCAAGCAATAGTTTAATAGCAATATAGTTTGAAGATTTTTACCCCTTGTCAGCCCACGTTATTCCAACTTT
The DNA here is from genome assembly GCA_000376725.2 of Ladona fulva. Lineage (NCBI taxonomy): Eukaryota > Metazoa > Arthropoda > Insecta > Odonata > Libellulidae > Ladona > Ladona fulva. The sequence goes on along the minus strand of KZ308862.1, from coordinate 50,891 downwards.
GATTTTTATAGAATCTATAATTCTGTAGAAGTACGAGAGCTTGCACTTTCGAGAATTTGGCATTTCAATCATATCTACAACGCCTGCATTCCTCAAAATTCACAATAAGAAACATTATGTCACATTGTAATATTTTCACGGTTAAATTTATAGAGAAGGTTGAAAAAAACTGCTCTTTCGTTGCATACATTATTCTCTGAAACTATGACATCTAACTTTGGTACCATTACCGCTAGGCTCTTGAAGTACTCAAGTGACAGAAATCGGATGTCTTTAAACGCTAGAAATTTTGTGAAATCTACTTCAATAGGTCCTTTTCTACATCTGAACATCTTTCTTACACTCCATATTTATTTTTTAATGTTATAGTCCATTATTTAAATAAATTACAAACATTTTCATTTAATTTGTTTTTTTCTTACGGAAGAAATGTTGAAAAACGATCACAAGTGTCTCAAATTCTCACGGTCGTAAGTATGAGTGATCCAGGTTTTTAAACTTTGGCTTTCCACTAAAAAGCGTTATAAGTTCACTTGAAGTTATTTAATCTCGTTAACTATCTTTGCGACCTTCGAATCACAAGTTCCATTTTTATGAGAATCATAATTCTAAACATATATAACCAGATGGACTAACACTTCCTAAGGTTTGAGCATATTACAGAGTAATGTGGATCTTTAAGTGGTAATACCGCTCTTTACTTATGAAAATATCTTCTAATGACTGGTTTTAGATATCTCAATGGATAAGCAGAAATAAGTAGTGAGGACAGTTCTGGCTTGGCCAATGATAATCATTATAGAAATATTACTGGGGTGTCCGTTTCCATTAAAGAAGTCTTTATTAATCAATTAAGTCTTAAGTAATCAATGAATTTTTGATTGATTGATGAACCTACTGCAAAGTGGAATCACTATAGATAAATCACTATAACAGAATAAAAGTGTAGAGAAGAAATAGTGCAAGTGGACGAAGAATTATGCATGAGCAGAGAAAATTATTGGGCTTACATTTGGCGAAATTTTATAGCTTACGCGACATATTACAAGAGCTAAACCACATTCCCATTGCTAATACTGGAATTGGATCTTTGGTGACGTTACAATTAACTAGCAGCAAAAAGTTATTTTTTCCGATTTACGCAAAAAAAACTTCGATTTAGGTTCAGAATCGATCAGAATGAATTATTCTTTTTTTGATTGGTTTTGCAGTGCAGGCCGTGTTATACTCCTAAAAATAAAATGTTTTTTCCATTTAATTTAGAGAATCAATGTAAGTTCAATCAGATTTCGGAAACTAAACTGTTTAGTTTATTTGGTGCGGGCGGAGCGCTCTTTTTGCGAACGATATTGGAAATGTGTACGTTTTCGGTTTATTTTCAGTTTAATGGCCAAGTTTAGGGATTCTCTATAGAGGTATCTTACATGGGAAGGGAGAAAGGAGGAAAATTCAATAAAGTGAGTATTTGGTGCCAGACGTTTTGCTCCGAGATGTGATATTAAATTAAATATTCGAAAATAACTTTCAAGGAATTTACGCTCCTTGTTGAGATAATTTAAATCGTCAAATCATATATAGAATTACATACAGTTACAAACTCTTTTGCACTACAATCCGTGGAAACTGGGTTTTAGAGATAATTAATGAAACAGAAAAATAGTAGAAAACTAACCACATTTCTGAGAACTTAATTTGGGAGTATCTCGGCGTAAATCAAACTTAGTTCTCTTCGAGTGGAAAGTGAGGGATTTAGAAACTTGCGGAAGAGGTTTAGGTTTATGTCTTGTAAACTTACCTCAACGGGCATTAGGAGATATTATTAGGGATTATATTAGTGATAATTGTGCCTATATTCTCTTAACTCCTACAACTAACAATCATATTATCAACATATTATATATAATTTCCCAAGTGTCCGTCCGTCCGTCCATATCTCAGAAAGGGTTAGATTTAGAGACATGCAGTAAACTGCGTTGGATTTCTAATTACCGGAAACCCTGGCATACTTGATTTCATCCCCGGAAAGACCCGGAGTCGAACACAGGAGCTAAAAATGTGTTTCCGTAAGATTCCATGCGATTTTTCATTTTCAAATATTATGTACGCAAATGTTACCCGAGCTCATCTTTTAGCTCAAGATTTTTTATTACAGTATTTATATTTTTGCATTCTTTAAGCAAATTAACCGTCCGTTTAGCTCAATTAATTCATTGACGATCTTGAAACTCACAGTCATTGAAATTCAAAAAACACAAGGATGAGATAAAAAAAAGTATTGATATAACGATGAACTTAAAGATTTTTAATTTTTTTAGAAAAATATCTGATCAAATTAATCGTTTATTATTTTTGATATTTCAAAACAGACGTAATGAAAGTACTTGTGTAAAGATACGTTTCTTAAAATATAAAGTAGTCACAAGCGTTTAAATGTTTGGAGATATTAAATACACCATACGCGCAAATATTTGCGCGGGATCTGCTAGTCATTTGTTAAACTGCCATATTGTTGTGGAAAGTCCAATAGACGCAAGCTATTATACGCAAGTAGAGACACTTTCCTGCTATTTATTAGCATTAGCTCCTCATCAAATCCCTCTCAGATTGCTTGGTATTCAAAATATCCAAATTGAAAGCATCCTCATCTGGATACACAAATGACTCCTGAGAGAGCTCTATTTCAAAGTTACCAGGGTATCCACACTTACACCACCAAGTACGTTTCTGATATATGCATTGACTGTGTTATTCGGACGGTAACGTATTCGCAATTCTTCGAATTAAGGTACGAAGTAATATCAAAAACTTGTCTCTCTCAATGTTTTATATGCCGAGATATATGTGCCGAGAGTTGCTTACTTGGTGGAAGAGGTTGCCATTAAAAATTTACTCAAAACAATATGATTTGGACTTAACATATACTTTTTGACTAATACTTTGAAGCTGTTGGAGAACTTCTAGCAATGGCAAATGGATTTGAACATCAAAGAACACAATGATTAAAAAGCCATTCGATCGGTTTCCAGAATTCCTTCCGTTCTCACTTTGTTTCCTCTTTCTTCCTCTATTTGCTGTGTCCTCACCACGCTTCCATGGACTCTGACCAATCCGATCTGCCGGATACCCGAATCAGCGGATACCAAGGGAACTGCGGATAAAACTGTAGCACATGTAGCCGTGTGCATGTAGTGAATCGGTCGACAAGTGTTGCACTCGGGAATTAGTGAAGGTACAGCGTAAGAAATACATTTTGTAAAGAATTGATACCACAAATCAGTGAGCCTTACTCAGTCGCAGGATGAGAATCTCCAGAAGATAGAAGATTTGAACAAAGGCTTAATTCACTTAATAAGTTCAGAGAAGATACTTTCGTTGAAGATGTAGCCTATATTATGCGTCCTTCCCGTACATAGGCATACTGCGAGAAAAATCAGAGAAATAGATGCTAGAATAAGTTATTTAAAGTTTCACTCTTTTCCACCAACGACACGCAAAAGTAATGATGAAAATCACAGATTTATCAATCTCATTTAACCACGCAGGTTACGGAATTCGAGGTCGGTTCACCAGTACCCGCTTCAAGAATTGATATGCATGTTTTTAAAAATGTCAACGCAGTCTCCTTTCATGCGCCTTCCCTAGCATACCTACAATTTCTGCAAACGACACAATATTTCAAATTATCCAACGTAGATTTCTATTTTTGCGATGTCCTCATCGTTTCAGTTATACTCAGTCAAAATTTCAGTCGTAAAAACCTCGATTGCATCAAGCCTGCTTAGTCAGGTAGTAATTTTTTACCCTTTGACTATTTACTGGGTCGGCTGATGACAATTTATGAAAAGATATTGATTTTGTTTTTTACATTACCACCTGTCACCTTCCTAGCATATCCGGAAATACCTGTTCCGACCAAGCACGGGAGCGTTTGAGCCCAGGGAGGACACTTTACCAGTTATGCTAATGGGGATTTCATTGATCGCAAATGCAGCCTCGAAGAATAATCGTCACCGTGTAATTGTAAATGGCAATTTTATTATAGGATAAGAATAAGAGACTCTTCCCCAATACTCCTTGAGAATAGAGTATTGATAGAAGCTTATAAGCATCAACCTTAGATGTGTCACTCAAATGATTAAGTTATCTACGGTAGTTAAATTTGACATACCAGGAATTTGTCAAAGATCAGCGTATATTTTCAAAGCCATATCCACAAATGTTGAATGCTAAATATTAATTTCGCATTTTTCGGCCCATCAGACGCACTTTTTTCTCGCAAAAATTTAGTCTGAAATCGGCCAGCGCCTTGTAGGCTGAGAGTGAGCATTTTTTCTGGCCTGATGCACAGCCATACAATAGTAATTGTGAACAGTATTGCGCTTTGACTCGTGGGTTTTATCTTCCAATCATAGCGGAACCTTTCTAGCAATAGTGCGCTTTTGTTTCATTCTTCCCTAAATTGACGACCTTTTACGAGTATCGTTTCTTTGTTTTACTTATAAGTAGCTTATTGTGTGTGTAATCTTTGCTTCGTTCATCAATCAAGGTGCGTATTATAGGCCGGTGCATCATAAGGACGGTAAAGACGGCAATCGTAAAATTTGATGGAACAAACAAGGACACACATTTTCATTAATGGCAGAAAAATTTTATTAATTTTATTTGGCTAAATTAAGATGTCAACAAAAATCCCCACCATATAACGTTTTTTACAAATACCTTTGCGTTATTCCCTTTGAGTAATTCTACATGAATGATTCACTGAAATTAAAAGTTTATGTAAAGATTCAATTATAATTTATTTATGGTCGAATAACTATTTACTGATGTCTTCCATATTATGCAACTGGATCGCTATGCAGAATATTTCTTTTAAAACTTTCTTGGCCCAGGATTGCCATGTGGGTAACGTGTTCGACTTCGCTGCAAGTGGTTCAGGGCTCGATCCGGAACCCCCACTAAGGGGTTAGGGGGGGCTCAACGAAATGACCTTAGATGTCGAAGCACTTTCACATTACTACCAATTACTCTCTCATTAACCCTTAGCTCTTTGCGTCAGAAAATGTTCCTCAATTAATGGCTTGATATCAATGATACCCCAATTTTCTATGAATTTTCGAACGATGCCTCAAATCACGTTAAACTTTTACAACCCATCGATAATCAAGAATAAACCATTAGGCACGCACAAATTTTTTTTACATTTAAATTTTCTAAAATACATGTTCATTAAAAACTGCTTAAAACTGTCCCAAATTCGCAGTATTTCTTATAATTAAAGTTTTTGACTAAGTAGGAGTTTAGAATAGGATAATTTTAAACTCTAACCTCAGTTTTCATCCGCAGAAGATATGTATGTCCTCCATCAACGTGTCGATGGATTTTCCGTCAGATATTTTAAACTCCTGTAATACGGTTCACATACGGTAACTCTCTTTACCCTTCCTTCTCCCATTAGTTAATCTCCCAAAGGATGAACTCTGAATCGAACCTTAGCAAAAAAAAGGTGGGACGCCCCTCTAAACGAATTACGGGTGGCCCTTCTCTGATTGTTTGCAAAAGCAGCCGAGAGATGACGTTGACCCTCTCCCTTAAATCCTACTTTTTGGTTTTCCCCGCCTCTTTGCCTATACCAATGGCTTTCCAATTTGAAAGGAAGGAAGATGAAAGTTTTGATGGCAGACGGTCCAAGTTTGGAACCTTGTGGGTTGACCTCAGCTTCGGTTTAGGGAGAGACTAACGAATTGCCTTCGCAAGGATCGGTATCTTATTGAGGCGTAAAAGGGCATGCACTCCGTTCAAACGGAGCACTTATCAATATGGGGCATATATGCGCACGTTTACACCATTTAATAGTCTACGGTCCTCACGGCATTCCTTGTCTGGTAAGCAAAAGCGTTGCATAAATACAAGTGTTTAATGTATTGAACACTGATCGGGTCTTCATCCCGTCAATCATTAGCTACCCTAGAGAGGGAATGAGGCATGATGAGGAGTGAGGTTGCTTGCCCTGCTTTCCTCAATGAGCCAGATCGATGTGAGTGGACAGCTTCCACTTAATAACAGCACAAAAATTATGTGACGTCCAAATACTTGCTTCTTTCCGGCCCCCAGGGGTTGGTACCACCCACTTTGGGAACCACTGTTCCAGCAAAAGTAAATGAAAGATAGCTTTTCAAGTTCCCAGCTTCAAAAGAAAAATAAAAATATTCCAGCAAATGCTCTTACCTATCATTTTATCCAAGCCATAAACATTAAAGCAGTGGCGTAGGGATAAGACAAATAAGAAAATAACGCATTTCGCCAAAGAAATATGCAGGGATCTGATAACTCCGCGGAGGGCCGAAATGCAGAGATGGAATGACAGAAGAAAAAGAAACGAATGTAAAAGTGATAAACAGAGTGTGAAATCGAATTTGAGAGGCGGAAGGCGAAAATGGCGGGCGGAGGGGAAAAGCAAGCGGAAGGAAAGGATGACAACAAAAAATGAAAGATATGGGAGAGGAGAAAAAATGCGAAATCGAATTTCATCCAAGTGGATTACAGCGAGGAATTCCTTTAAGGGTTGGAAATGCAAGGGAAAGGCACAAAAGAAAGGACGATGAAAGGATAAGCCGGGAGATTCGGAAAAATGCGGCATTCGGAAGAGAAAGAGCAGTTTCTTAGGTAATCTGGAAACAAACAATGGACCATCCCGGAGTCTGTTTTTTATGAGATGGGGTTGCTTCATTGTTACCGTTCAAATGGCCCTCGAAATAAATTCTGCCTTATTTGGGATGTTTTATAGTCAACTCCTTCCCATTACAACAATACACAAGGCGATATGGATCGCTATACCTCTCACAAACTAACGCAATCTCAACTTGGTCCAAACTCTAAAACGCTACGATTTACTTTATCATAGTTATCTAGCAAACATATCGTCTATTTAAATGTTACTAACCTTCCATTTAAAGTGAGTAATCACAGTGAGTGTAACGAGATTTAGTTATAAATGGCTTGAAAAGTGAAAAAAATATTTAATGGTTTAAGAAATGTCCGTTGCAGTGATGGTAAATGTTTAATGACAAATAATGCAACCAAAATGTAAATGGCATTTTATTTGGTGAATGTATTAAATTAAGCGGTGACAATCAAAAATAACAACACATTTCACAAGTCTGCACCTGGCGTTCCTTATGCCAGTGCTCCTCGTGTGGTGGGACGATAAGATGGCCGATTCCGATGTATCCTTTGTTTTTATGTCATTTTATTTTTCCTAATTTTATTAAGCGGAATTCACTCACAAAAGATTGTCAGCACCGTTCACCAGAAAGCAACACGCATTAGCATCAATATGAAAGCGAATCGATAAAGAAAATAAAACTTTCCCTCGTGTGTTCGTAAGATTACTTATAAATCTATCCACAAATCTATCATCTAAATAATTATTTTTAATGGAATGAAATATTGGACGCAACTTTGTAAGGGTTGGGTACCCAGAGTTGTCCTGAAACTATAAATGGTGTTATTTCCCTTAAGTTCATTGAACTGATCGTTCGAGCAAGTTAAGTTTAAGGGTATTGACTCAAAAATTGGAGGCACAATTTTAAACTTCAATCATGAATCTGAATAAATCAGACATTAGTAAATGCTTTAGAACGGTTTCAAAACATAATATGGAGAGAATGGGGATCTCATAGCATTTCAGCGCTAATTGCAATCTTTCTCCGAAGATTTCCGGGGCGTTGATATCTCCGTGAGGTCTCCGTTTTCACCAAATTTGTTTTATCTCAAAACAACGATGTTGTTTATTGTTCTCGTGGGCATGAAGGCGCTCGCTGGAATGCTGGCGAATCTGTCGACTTGTGACTAGAATGAAAAACTTGAAAATAGTAATCTTATCGAGAAATCCATTTTCCTGAGTGAGAAAGCCGGAAATTAAGTCGTTCTTGTGTGAAGCTGAAATCTGATGGCGGTGAATATGAAGTATTCCTTTTCTTAAATGCGTACATTCAAACACACACGTCCACCATTCCGCGGCCTTCATATATGCTTCGTTCTATTCGGTTGACAAGTGACACCTTCCACAATTCTCGAATTGGTTGACAGATGTGATACTTTTATAAATTTCTTAATTTTTCCCCAACATTTTAAAGTATTTATTACCAGTTTTTCAATGCAACATCTGCGCCATCCTCTCTAAACCTGCAAGAGGCCTCATTATCATTTGGGCAGATCTGCTTAAGCTGAAGCAATATTTCCCTGAATGTTGTTGCTGCAGAAGGTATGCATCAGAACTCAAGCAGCTCTAAAAATTTAGAATACAGCGACCCAATGTTTCGAATATATAAATATAGATTGCATTTTTAATCCTTATGATTTAAAATAACAAAAGATACTTAAAATAACCGGAGAGCGAGATACCTCTGTAGGGTTTGACTTTTAATTTACTTTATTCATAAAGTGAATTGACGATTTTTTGACATTTTGTATGAAAGAGGCCCCAAACATAAACGCGGATCATCATTTTATGGTTGTTTTCATCCTGAAATTGCTTAGAATATTGATATTACTCTCCAAAACTATCAAATACGATAAATACAAGTCAAACTAGCCCTAACCTCGAATTAAATTATTTCATGGCCTTTTTTCAACTTTCACTAATTATGCAGAGGATTAAAAATACCAATATTCCACTCAGACAATGCTTCATTTGCGCGTACAAGTCATTAGCCTTATTACTATACTAACTGTTCAGATTTTAACGAGTACTAGAGCATATTTTCAAGAGCATTCCTTACTAAATACTTCTAGATGTCTTCGGCGACAAGCATGTTAATTTGATTACACAATTGCCATCACCGAAGAGATATAAGTAGGTATCGTCCGTTTATGTCGATTTGAAACAGAAACGCTTTCTGAAATGGATCTCTTTTTAAGTTCATTTTAATCGCCACATTTAACGTCATTTTGAGCCGACTGTGAAAATGTAGTTCAAACCAACTGTCGAGCTATCACGTTGCAATGTATTTCCCTTAGTTAGGGACGAAAATTATCCTCCTGCGTCAATTCAGAGAGTGCGAGGGAATAACTCGTCCATTAATTAGTACCTCATTTAAATTCGACGATTCACTCTTGGATTCAATTGTGGTGGATTTAACGCCTCCTTTTACTTTTCTCACTATTTATTTTCAGCCCGATAAATCTCAACTGCCTATCTATTAGCGTCTATTAGCGAAGTAAGTCCCATTAGATCTCTCATTCACCTGATATCACTTGTCTGTTCTACAACATATCTAACTGTATTTATACATATGTTTGTATCAAAAATACAAAATAAGCTATGAGATGCGATGAAGTGAAACAGCAGCATCGGAGAGTGGCTCGATATATCGGGGGACGCAATAAACTGTACGAGAAATAAGTTGGGGGCAATGGGAAGGGATGGGCAATCAGTGCACATCCGCCAGCATGGCGAAGATAATTATTTTAGAATATTCCTTAGGAAAGCAGGGGAAGGGGCGAGAAATTGAGTAGCGCATTCTGAGAGGGAAATTGCCGGACTAGAGTCTGAATATTGCAGCAAATTCCCGTATCTCTGTGCAACTCGCTTCAATTTAACCACAGACAAGTAACATTGGGTGAATGAGAGATCTACTAGGACTTACTTCGCTAATAGAAGGGAGGAGATTAAAGTAATGACAACTTTTTTACAAAAGAAAATGTGATCATCTTTAGTAGAGTAACCCCGTAATGCGTTCGTGTTTTACCTCTGCAATCGTTAAGTAAACAAAAGCATTGACGACCAAACTTCTTGCAACCTTTCTGTCAAGAGATGGCGCCAGGCAATCGGGCGTGACCCTAGCAATGATATGAAGAAAGTAGTGTGACCATCAATCAGAGGTAGTGCAATTCACAGACATTGGCGATGTTTTGAGGAAATACTCCATGTTTGAAGGAAAAGAGACTTTCTACTATTTCCATAGAATTTTGTGCAAAAAATTGTTAAAAAATCACAAAGTTTCTTTTCTTACCGGTTTCGGAGTATTTTCTTCGAAACAAATTAAACAAAAATTAAATTAAAATTAAAAAATTAAATTAAACAAAAACACTAATTGTACCGGTCGTCCGACTTCTGCTTACGAAATTTTGATTGCACCATCCATAGATATAAGAGAGAGAAAGATTTACTAAAGATTGACGGATGAATAGACAACGAGATTAAATCTCTTAATATTCACAATTTATAAAATAAGTCAGTGGTGCGAGATTATAGTTGACCGTTGAACTTTTGGCTTTTCGACATAATTCTTACCATATTTATGATATCCTAAGCTCTGTGAGGAAGTTGTAACAATTGAGTAGAAGTAGAACCCTGAGAGTATGCCCATCTAGGGTTAAAGAAATTACCGCACGTTTCCCTCACTCGACCAAGTCTAGAATATGGAATCCACACGAAATAGGATTAGTCCCAGAATTAGAGATGGTTCAACGTTGAACACTAGTGACAGCCTGTCAGTGGAGATTTCAGGTTCGACAGAATCGGCCATGATAAAATCACTCGGGTGGAACTCACTGCAGGAGAGAAGATCTGTTTACCGACTAAAGCTTTTCGAAAAATTCATCGGTGCAGGATTTTTAGGTGAAGTAAAGGATATTGTAATTCCGGTGAACAGCGAGCGCGATCTTCGAGAGGCGACGACCAAGTGTTACAAGGGAATAATCGCTAAAACAGATAGTTACTTTTGGTCGTTCTTTCCGAATAGCATCAGGGAATATAATAGGGTAGATTAGGTTAGATATTAATTCACCCCCTTCCATACGCCACTGGCGGCTCGCGGGACACAAATCTAAATCTAAAAGTTTCTCATATGATTGTAATGGTCAGACGTGCCACTTTTCACGGTATAATACATTAATCACGAATCTTAATTTATAAAATACTACTGTTATGAAGTCTTAAATTGAGTGCTAAAATACGCAAGTATTGTGTTTCGGGATGATGATCGGGATTTGAAGCTTTCTCTATACATGGAGATGATTTTTAGGGTATAGGATAGTTTTAGGTTTAAGGATATTTTTTCTAAAATCATGATTAGATATGGAGTAGCATCACATCTGTAGATACCACCAATTGAACGAAATATAAAGGCAAAAAATCATTTGCTTGAGGTTTAGGCGTGAAAAGAAGATTTTACTCTTGAAAAACCGTCTGCTGATTCTATATCACTTATCTTATTCTCTATCAGGTTTCTCTCCTTTTCCGCTAAATTTACTTGTAAAACGTACTTTTTCACAGTAAAATGTTTATATCTTTGCGCACCCATTTTCTGAACAAAAGGGTATCAATTTGTGTATTAAATCTGTCCAGAACTTCCTACAAAGGATGCGCAGGAAATGTTACGATGCATTATTGTTTAAAAAAACTTCACGGTAAGGGGAAGGAAAATTATTCTCGAGCAAGGCATCTCTTAGTTAAAGTGGTAGGTAACTAACCATCAATTTACAAAATTTTATAATACGGGCCATGCCGCTAACTGGATGTTTAGCTTAACCACGAGTTACCAGATTCACTGTCAGATTTAACTGTCGATTATAATACCGGGCCTATGTGTTGGTGTGCTTTAAACTTACATAATGACTTAATGAAATCATTCAAACTGGAAGAATATTATAGATATTGCCACAAAGGCAACGCAACTCCATTTAGGGTGACCCAAAAGATCTGAATAGAGCTGGAATCCACCACGCTTTCGATTCATCCAACATTTCCCGAAATGAGGAAAAACCTTCAGATTCTATATTAGGGCACTTTATACATCGCCGTGCTGGATTCGATTGTAAATTTTGATGAAACATTTCAATAGATGATATTGACTTTTAATTACGAATTACGTAATAGGATTCATGTAATAGTTATTTTTCACGAAAACCAATATTTCATTAATTCTGTCTTTGAAGTCGTGCATTGTTGACGTACATGTTTTATTTATAAAAGAGTTCAAAAGATGTAAAAGGGTTTAAGGCTATCGTGAGTCTATTTAATGCAAGATTTATAAGAAATTAATAAAATTATTTATGGAGCTGAAATATTTTTAGAGGATATGCAATTCGATGCAAATACTTTCCCCACAATTAACGAAGTGAGGATTTAGATTAGAATTTAAGTCGCCCAATTCCTAAATAAGCTGTGTACTTTCTCGACCTCGTTTACTGAAGAAATGGCATTAATTTCAAATCGGTTTTGATGGACGGCCTATTTCATGGGTCTTTCTAACATTTTTATTCTTAAAGAAGGTCTTTTTGTTTGAATTATCGCTCTTATTACGATTATCATATTTTAATTGATCCCAATACCCATTAAGTTCCGATAATATTCACAGATTCTTGGACCTATTTCCATCGATGGATTCATTTTTATTAAATGCGTTTTTAAGTAATGTGGTCTAGAAGAAGCAACTCCCCTATCTCTCCTCCAATCACTCTCTACTCCAATTTTTAAGAGCCATCTAGCCCTCCTCAGTAAACTGTCCCGTTTTTCATCACTAAATATAATATAAACTTTTGTACTTATTGTTGTCATAGTTTGACCGCAATATTATTTAATTACTACCATCATAGTACCCTCCCATTCATTAAGAGTTTCCCAAACTAATTTGATGTAATTGCAAAGAGAAAGCTGAAATGACGCTGTTCAGTTTTTACCTAAAAACTGATATTAACTATACCACGTGTGATTTAATTTGATGTAAAGTTCATCATACAGTAATTTACGTTTTCATTGATTGTTATCAATGACACTAAATAAGTTCACTTATTAACACTTCATTTAATTGCTACAAACAAATGTGCAGGTTTGTGGTGTGTAATAAAAAGGAACGGTTATCCGTGTTTCAAATACGTAGCGGGTAAAAATTTCTTTTAAAAAGCTTTCCTCACGTAAAATTTCTTTATTAAGCTTGTCACATGTTATTAATGATCAAATATAACAAAATACAACCTTACGTTCTACTATGAAACTGTATTTTGAAATACAAATTCTAAGAAAGTATTTCGTTTGTTTATGTCGTATATATCGTTGGAAAAACGCTTTCCAAAATACATTTTCTAGCTCAAAATACAGCAGAAACCGCACATTTGTGTATTCTCTAAAATCAGTAAATACAGATGAAATCACGAGTCTGTTTCTAGTTCTATTAAATCACGCTTTCATAAATCGATTTTATTTCGAATACAGAGTTTATCAGAACGCGATTCGTGAACTGTGCAAAGATACACAGGAAAAACTGCCAGCGTAGATAACTGTAAACAAAGGAAATATGTGAAATAAGAGAGAAGCCGTAAATTGTCCGACTTCTCGTTGCATCGGTGCTATGCCTATCAGTTTTTCGCACTTTAGCTTCCGTTACGAAGAACGAATTGGGTTACAATTTATGGGTTAGTCCGAGGAAATAGATGAGTAAAACAAGCCATTGAAGTAACGTGTTACTATCTCCACTCCTCAGGCAGTACTTATGGGTCGCAATTAAGCGCCGATTTACTGCCGACAAGTGAAATTGCCGGCATTGGCACATGCAAAGGCTCAAGTAGAGTATCCAGCGATCTGGTGCAACATTCACGACCGGTAAAGTGTGAAAACCAACTCTTTTACCATTAGTTTTATTTATTTATATTATATAATGCAAAACATTTTAATATAATCACGATTAACCGGAAACATTTTATTAACTGTAGTAAATTCTTAAAGGCCTTAAATATAAACGGAGGAATTCATTTCATTACATCTCTTATGTTTGTTTGGAAATAAAAGAAAATTTACGAAGATAATGTTTTATGCATAAAATGATTGCACTAAAAATAGAGCAGAAAATTTCATTAAAAAACATAACAATGCGGTAATTTAATAAAAATTATAGTGGAACACTCACCAAAGTATAAAGTACTCTTTTGAAACAGTACATGCGTTGTATATGCGTAAATCTACTCATTCTAATGATTAAATGTTAATATCCCTTTAATTCTGTGTATCAAGATACGCTTGCACAAACCCAATCCAAAATTCTTAAAGATGAAATTAAAAGCAAAAATCCTTTCAGCGTTGCACGGAATCCAGCAGTGTAGAAAAAATATTACTTATCTACTCCAATTGACTGTATTGAAATTTCATTTTCATGGAATGCTTTTTCCTCCAGTTTTTCTCCAGCCTGAAAAGAATTCCTTAATTATTCGCATGGAGTCAATTTTACTAAAGATATTACAATTATAATAATAGTA
>KZ308862.1:20411-32624 GCA_000376725.2 Ladona fulva | reverse complement strand
CTTTGTGCAATTTCTACTTTAACTTTTATACGACTCCAAAGTTGAGCCTCCGTAACAAAAAAGCCGATATTTCGCGTGACTGACGCTGGCCATTATACGGAAGTAAGAAACATACCTTTCTATTTTTATTCATAGTAAAAGTTCTAACCGTTCAATTGTTATAGAAATGGCTTTAATATATTCAGAAAATGTCTATTTATTGAATAAAGTTTTCAAGGAACGAATTCCAACGCATATGTGTCAGAAAATGAGAAGGAAATTTCAGGTGGGTACCCGGGTACCCCCAAGACGTATGTGAACTTTTAATGCTTTTATTTAAGCAGTAAATTTAGTTAACGTATTTATAATGGTAGTATTTCCTAGGGATTCAGGTAGATAACGACGATCTGAAGCATCAAAGCGATATCTTTCTTTATAATCAACGTACAAGCAAAAATACACCTTAGTGGGTACCCGGGTACCCGGGTGCCTACACAAGGGTTAAGATGAAAAGAATTCCTAATTCGACTCGAACCGAATGCAGAAGATACCGTGAGATGAGAGTGCGTGTAATTTAAGTGAAAAATATTGTACACTTTGAAGATTTTAAAATCTTAATTATGGTTGTCTGAAGTATAGTCACTGAACGAATAGTGATATTACGACCTTCTCTCTTTTTTTATTTCCTGCGCTACTTATTACTCAATAAAGCCTTACAATATTTTTTTTTCTATTTTAGCAATCTAATCTTCTTCCTATATTGCATAAATATGGTTATTATGATTGTTAAATGAATCATCTATTCATTTTATCCCCTAAACTAAATTGTATGATATCATTAAAATAAAATATTAGTAAAAGAAAAAGCTTGATACGTTACATCAAAGCTTTAACACTGTGGATAGGCACGATTTAGTATTATTATTTATAATCAATTTAGTATTTATTTTAATATATTCGTATTTCCATTTCAATTTAAAACAATGAAATACAAATGGACAAGCGAATTCTTCCTCGGGCAGAGTAAAATAGATTGATTTATTTTAATGCGATATTTCTTTATATAAAATTCAGTCTAGCCATAGTCGTATGCATGGTTATTGGCACACTTGTCGGAGAGTACATATGTTAAAGAATTCCGGAGGTGCTTTGAGCTGATAATCAAATATCAGTATTGTTCCCATAAAGGTTACTCCTGTGAAACGCAGTTGCTTGATTTGTGTAATTTCGTAATTGTAAGATGTACTATGGGCGTATGTAAGAATGCAACAGAAAATGGAATATGGAAGATCATGTACATTACATTAACGAAGGAGAGGAAAAAGAAAAAGATCGTATTATCCGTAGCGGCAAAACATCTCTATTATGTTATGGGAAAAATTAAAGGAAGCAGTAGGAAAGGGTAAAGTATAGAAAATATTGAGAAATAGATATTATTGTCGTATAATATAAGGCCGCAGTTACATCTATTTTAATAATTTGGACAATCACACACACAAACTATGAGCACAAACACCCTCGATCTTTTGACAAAACAGAGGTTACTGAACAAACAATCGCAAGTGATTCATTTTTATATAAATATTAGCCAAATTAAAATGCACCGCACTATTAACGACAAAAGAATAATTCGCAACAATTAATAGTAACTAAAAACAATAACTGAGCTAAATATTAATTTGCTGTTTCGTTTAAAGCATTTAGCAAGTATATTCCTTCTCTCAACCTGTACTTAAAGTGGCTGAACCCGCTATGCATGATGGGGTGACCCTTATTCACCGAATCCCAATCGCTTCTAATTCATACAAATACACCTCTCATGAGTGTGTTTTTCCAGAGCCATTGCTGTACTGGATAAAAGAATACAGTGAGAAAGGAAAGCGTCCCTTTTTATTTTGTCGTTTCGTTACCGTCCAGTAGCGGCGCAAGGAAGACAGATGATCGTAGATGAAGAGAAAAAACAGCACAGCGGGGCGCACTCAAAATGTCAGCCGTCTGTAGGCGTCGTTGCCTTTGGAGCGCCGTGATTGGTCCATCACTCATTTCAGGGACGGCTGCTGTCCAAGGCAACGCATTTTCACTTAACGCACGCCTCCGTGGTCTTTTCACTTAACCCTGATTTTACCAACGGATGTTATCGCCAATTCCATTGTAATCATAGTATCGTATATCTATATTTTTTTACTTGTAAATTTTGGCGGCTTGCGGGATACAAATCTAAATCTACTAAAGTACAGTACTACAGTACAGGTACAACATGCTCCTCGAGGAGCAAGGAGTTGTAGCTGTACTGAAGCCATAAGTTACTTGTACTGTAAGCCGTAAGGCAATTTGCGGAATATATATATATATATATATATATATATATATATATATATATATATATATATTAAAATATATATATTAAAATTGTAGAACAAGAGCAAATAAAATAATGAATATGTGATATTCTCTAATTTTATGTTTACGTTTTTCTGATACTTATTTACAACTAACTGATTTTTCATTGATTCTCAAGGGGGAAATAAAAATAATGAGTACTAAGCTAATATCGGCTTACCGCAATCTCAAGACAACATGAAATACTGGTTGTAACTAATGAGACGGAACATTTACTATTTACTCAACGAAAAGCATTTTTTTTTTCATCATTTGTGAGATCAAGTTGATGGACAAACGATCACTTTTGAATGTATCTGTGGAATATACAAACTAAGAAATAAAGCTGAAAATATAAACGAAAATACAGAAATTGGACAGAGTAAAGAATATAGATGTCAATAAACACGATAACCGTAGCGATCGACACATGACGAAGTTTACTGTAACTGATTGATTCCCTTAAGTCTCATAAAAGTTTTACTTTCTCTGGACACGCACTGATGTCTTGTTTCCTTGCCTCCTCGATCGTAAAAAAACAACTAATTGTCTCCCTTGTAATTTGCAAAACCATGTTGATTAATATACACTTCAAATTGGTCGTAAATTTGACTCGGCTTTTTTCCGTCGTAAGCGCAAAATCTAAAATTTCCTCCTCTTCATATTCTGTATCATTTATTCATTACCTTGCTTTAAAATAAGCCTAAATACTCCGTGTTTTGTTACCGGGACATCCGTGAGCTCGTATTCAACAACTGACGTGGTCGCTTGAGATGGATTGTTTACTACCTCAAAATTTTACAAAATGTTCACTTATTTTATTAAAAGCATCGCAATTCCGGATCAAAAGAAATATTTCATGATCAAGATAGTTATCTTTTATTGAATTCGGCTTCAATTGGTGCTTCTCTATATTTCGCTCTACCATTATTCTGTATTTTATTTTGCAAATGAAATAAAACCTGCAAGCAATATAAGAATGTCTTTCTTATGGGAACGCCTTGGTTCGTCTGGGTTCAAGCCGGGGATAGTTATGTCAATAATGAGTAACGCATTATCTGCGCAGGGAATGCATTTAACGATATGTAACTTCTTGTTCTCCAGTGTTAGGCGAATACACACATACACATTCTCACCCATGAGAATCGTAATAAGTAACGCAACATCTGGAGCACCAATCAACGGAAAACGTTACGATAGTGACGTTAGTGATAGATTACTATCAACGCAATACGATGAGAGATTCTTCCAAAGATATGAGAGCGATTTGTGGAGCGGTGACACTATAAGATTATCCGCTACGATTGGCATTTGGAGAAGAGAATGTGGTGATCAGTAAAGCGGAACTAAAGACACCCCTTCTAGAAACGTGTACGCGAGTAATATTCTGCAGACAATATCGACGCAGCTGTTTCACTTTCTGTCATCCCTTTCAAGCTGTTTTCAATGAAAGGGAAATATGAATCGGAGGGATATAATATACATGCATTGNCCATAGCGCATTCCCCTTCTCATTCACTCTCTTGCACACCTCTTCATTTTTTATTCTGTCCACCCAACTAATTCCTAGCATTCGTCGATAACACCAGACCTCCAAGGCATTCAGCCTTCTTCTTTCTTCCTTCGCAATGGTCCAGGTTTCATATCCATATAATTTCCAACACTATATTTGGTGTAAAAATGTGTTATTTATGTAAAAGTAACAATTTATAAATTTCATTATTGACCATTATTTTATAACTTTTTAGCACGTTCAAATGCAAAAGTTTTCATTTTAATCTTGTGAATGTGTTACTTACATGTTTAATATGTTAACTTTTAATTCATTATTTTATGTGTGTAATGCACTTCCCACGAAAGGTTTCTGGAGGGGTCTTTGGGCGAATGCCGTTAAATCAAAACCAATTATTAAGTTAAACTCCCCTCCATCGTTCGAAGAAAGCCAAATTGCAACGTCTTTACGGGATAAGGTGTAAGAGAGACATACTGGCCAAAAGGGTGGAATAAATAAATAAATATTTACAAGCAAATAAATAATTATGACAGACAGACATTTTGCTTTACAATTTTTTTTTCAATACATAATGTATATATAATGTATTTTTATTGTATTTTATATTATGCAATGATTCTGATTACGATTACTACATGTTGTAACATTAGTTGCAGATTATTTGTTAGAAAAACTATATTTCATCCAAATAGTATTTTCTCTTATTTCATGAACAGACACCCAAGAAAAACTATAGTATTTCATATTATAGTTTTTCCAGTGGTTCATAATTCATATAATGGAGGATCACTAGTTTTTCACAGTAGTAAAATTCATTTCTCTGTTTAGCATTTTTTCAATTCCCTGCCAAACCCTGACAGGTAGCTTTCAGGGTGTCAGTGTAGGTGTGATTCTGGGATCCTTAGAAATAAGTTTTGTAAGGATTAGACAATTTTTTTAAAACAAAGAATAAGTAAAATTATTAGTATGTAGTAAGACAAGTACAAGATATGAAATTAATTACTCAAACTCAATCTAATGTTAAAAATTACTCGGCTTTTTAATAAAATATTAAGTTAATCATAAATCAAAATAATTCAGAAGAACGAAAAGTATGGTAATGGTTCATTAATTAACGAAATAAAAACTCCAAAAACCATTAACAATTGTCATTTCAATGCGCATGGCGCTATTCAAAAAGGCAGCATTGGGGACAAAAGAAGAATAAATTTCTTCTTGGATGGCGAATAGGGAAGCAACAGTTGTTGATTTTTTTATTAACAGTAATTCAGACAAAATTTATACTATTTTGTATTCTACTGCACAAACCAAAGGTCATATAAACATTATCAATTAAATCTTTTCGCATTATTTTATAAATGACCTATCATCATTTATATTAAAATGGCCAAACTACGGTTATTCCGCCAAAAGTAGATAATATGATTATAAGCAGTGCATTTAATCCAGAGAAATTTTAAAAATAACTTTATGGCGCAATTCACTTGCTTACAAACAAACTCATGTTCTCTGACACGAAATATGACCTACCGCTGATTTCTTGAGAGCGCTTATTTTATAGTTTACAGCCATATTTTTCATTATTGGTGATTATCATCATGTATTATTTGTTTATTTCGTAGTTCATTGTCAAAGTTTATAATTATGGTTGGAGATTAGTTTATTTTATATTTATGTTTTATTATTGTAATTTATAACTTCAATTTATCATAATTTTCATAATTAATGGCGCATAATTGTTTTTTCTAAAAAAAAGGCGAAATAATCGACGAGTTATGCATAAAAGGTTGGCCATCCCTAATTTATCACATTGAAACCTCTGTTTCGAATTCAAACTCTCGATAGTGGGAATATAGCGTTTGCATTGTGAAATGTCCAATTCTGTTATTCTCTCTAACATCTATCCTTAATTAGTCCCGCCAATGTTGTGGATACCTAATCAATTGGAAGGAGCCTACATTGGACAAGACGTCACCTTGGAGTGCCACACCGAGGCGTACCCCACTTCCATCAACTACTGGACCACGGAGAGGGGAGACATGATCATATCCGGTGAGTTGGTCTAATTTAACGCAGGCGGTTCCATTGAAGTCCGTATCACGATTGACTCAGAAACACCTGCGGTGGGCCTCTTCCTTTAATGCGCGATTTTTTCAAGTGTTTGATTTATTTCCGCATCGAACTATATAACTGGAAATGTGAAACTCTATCCTTATGTTACGCTATTTTATTCGTGTTTTATCGAACTTGATTGAGAAGTTAACATTACCATTGGTAGAATTAATTTTTTGTATTTATTTAACTTTGATGTAATTATTGTGTTCATTGTGCGATTTTCTTTATTTTTTATTAATTTCCATCGAGAAGTTGACGTTACCACTAGAGTATTGATTTGAGATATTTATGTAAACCTTTGTATTTGTTTTTTCTTCAGTTTTTTATTCAATTTTTTTTTATTTTTCCAATGTTTCAACTTTATTCTATACTTTCTGACTCTTTTTAATTATTCTGTTTAATTATATATTACTGCCGACTTCATATAATTTCAAATCCAACACCTGTTCTTATCTGAATTATTTGTAGGAATTATGCATGTTTTAGTCTACAACTTATTTAAACCAGTGAATTCCCCGTCAAGCATGACGAACTTTAATTCTTTCTGAATATACTTTTGTTGGAATTCCGTTCGTCTCCCAATATAATTTTCCCTTTCCTCTTCATGCATTGACAAATATACTGATGCCTCGTTTCTCTTTAATCATGAAAAATGAACTGCCAAAGGACGGTTCAATTAAAAACACTCCTACATGGTCGTGAGTACGTATATAAGAATTGATTTTCAGAGGAATAAACTTTGGAATATCTGGATTCCAAAATATGAAAGTCTATTTTCTCCCATATTTGAAGAGATCCAGCGAAAACAATGGCAGATTCATGTTTAAGAGATCATATTACGTCAGAATAGGTTCCAGTTTTTTCGATATTTGCGATTTGCGATATCACAAAATTCGTCACAGCTATAGTTTCTTCTAATTTCTTTCAGTTTTGGAAATTATAGCGGGTGCTGTACCACTATTACGTTCCGGAGCTGCACCATTATTGCCAAGAAAGTTTCAAGTTGCAGTTTTGCTTGCGGTCCTCATTTAAAATGACGAAATGAACCAAGTAATCCCACTACAAAAGTCATAATATGCGAAACAATTAATATGGAAGTAAACCTAACAAAGGAATAACAAGTGTGAAAAATAAACCTAACAAAGTTTCAATAAATAAAGAGCGCTCAGCCAATTATTTGGTCATCATTTAATAAGTATTGCTCGGCCGCCGCAGTTTAGAGTCGTCCCTTTGAAGGCAGTCTCTGAGTGAACACGGAGACACCAGAGAAGGTATGAACATTTCAGAAAGCGCTGAGTTTTAGTGTAACTACTTTGAGAGGGAATTCCGCATGCAAAAGATTTTTAACTTAAATTACTTCTGTTATTATTATTATTACTCGAGAAAGAAAGGTTTTACGAATTCGAAAGCCATTATTTATTTTCATAACTCAATTTCTTTGAGTTAACTTCCTGATAAGGAAATACATCAGGCAGCTGATTACCTGATACATTAGTAGTATTGTTAAGTGCTAACTTAACTAAGTTAGTACAACTAAGGCCATTTCGCACATATGGGCCCCCACGGGGAATCGAGCCCTGGACCACTTCCACGAAAGGAGAACGTACTGCCCACTTGGCTATCCGGGAGCCCTGCCTGATACAATTTGAACACTTAATTCCCAAAAAACACAGATCGGAGAGTGATGCAACGTATACCTACAGTAGAAACACCCCCCATTGTGAAGTACAACTTTCTGCGATCGATATCTTTCGCTTCGGATTATTACTAACCTTCACGATTTGATTCGATCCTCACGGTGTATTAAATGAAGTAACAATTTTTATGGATATCAGTTATTATCAGTAAGTCTTGGAACCTTTTTTCCTATGTTTAAAAAAATATGAAAATGATCAGTAGCTTTTCGCAAATTATTACAAATTCTAATACCAGAATAATCCCAACAGCTTTTCTGCTATACAAATCCTTCGAATGGAAGTTCCTCTAAGGCCAAGGAAGGTCATGCATTTTTCGATAGCAAGGGTTGTTCCACTGAGATTTCTTCGTCCCCCAACACAGCCACCGACAACCTTCATTATTTACGCGGTTTCCTGGAGCAGAAAAATCAAGCGAACTGAGGGATCGTGCGTTCCCCTGAGACTCTCTCAGTCCCTACAGAGCACGTGCCAATCCATCCACCGGATTCGAACTTTGCCGACTTTTTCCTAGGTCTACCAATATTCAGAATAGAAATTTGTTCATGATACGGCAATTATAATAACACGAATTTCGTACCATTGATTCATCACCGCTATGAGTTTCGCGGTACGATTACGCAGACTCGACCCGACTTCATGTCATGTAAGTTCACAATAAATGATTCTTCATCAACAATATCGAATATTTTTAAAGTTAAGAATTTCGATATAATCCATAAACGTTTGATTGATCGATGAGCTAGAAGTTAGCAAAACAATCCGCTTCACAACTTTGATTTTTTTATACTATTTGAGGTAATCTAATGTTAAAAATTACTCGGCTTTTTAATAAAATATTAAGTTAATCATAAATCAAAATAATTCAGAAGAACGAAAAGTATGGTAATGGTTCATTAATTAACGAAATAAAAACTCCAAAAACCATTAACAATTGTCATTTCAATGCGCATGGCGCTATTCAAAAAGGCAGCATTGGGGACAAAAGAAGAATAAATTTCTTCTTGGATGGCGAATAGGGAAGCAACAGTTGTTGATTTTTTTATTAACAGTAATTCAGACAAAATTTATACTATTTTGTATTCTACTGCACAAACCAAAGGTCATATAAACATTATCAATTAAATCTTTTCGCATTATTTTATAAATGACCTATCATCATTTATATTAAAATGGCCAAACTACGGTTATTCCGCCAAAAGTAGATAATATGATTATAAGCAGTGCATTTAATCCAGAGAAATTTTAAAAATAACTTTATGGCGCAATTCACTTGCTTACAAACAAACTCATGTTCTCTGACACGAAATATGACCTACCGCTGATTTCTTGAGAGCGCTTATTTTATAGTTTACAGCCATATTTTTCATTATTGGTGATTATCATCATGTATTATTTGTTTATTTCGTAGTTCATTGTCAAAGTTTATAATTATGGTTGGAGATTAGTTTATTTTATATTTATGTTTTATTATTGTAATTTATAACTTCAATTTATCATAATTTTCATAATTAATGGCGCATAATTGTTTTTTCTAAAAAAAAGGCGAAATAATCGACGAGTTATGCATAAAAGGTTGGCCATCCCTAATTTATCACATTGAAACCTCTGTTTCGAATTCAAACTCTCGATAGTGGGAATATAGCGTTTGCATTGTGAAATGTCCAATTCTGTTATTCTCTCTAACATCTATCCTTAATTAGTCCCGCCAATGTTGTGGATACCTAATCAATTGGAAGGAGCCTACATTGGACAAGACGTCACCTTGGAGTGCCACACCGAGGCGTACCCCACTTCCATCAACTACTGGACCACAGAGAGGGGAGACATGATCATATCCGGTGAGTTGGTCTAATTTAACGCAGGCGGTTCCATTGAAGTCCGTATCACGATTGACTCAGAAACACCTGCGGTGGGCCTCTTCCTTTAATGCGCGATTTTTTCAAGTGTTTGATTTATTTCCGCATCGAACTATATAACTGGAAATGTGAAACTCTATCCTTATGTTTCTTCGTGTTTTATCGAACTTGATTGAGAAGTTAACATTACCATTGGTAGAATTAATTTTTTGTATTTATTTAACTTTGATGTAATTATTGTGTTCATTGTGCGATTTTCTTTATTTTTTATTAATTTCCATCGAGAAGTTGACGTTACCACTAGAGTATTGATTTGAGATATTTATGTAAACCTTTGTATTTGTTTTTTCTTCAGTTTTTTATTCAATTTTTTTTTATTTTTCCAATGTTTCAACTTTATTCTATACTTTCTGACTCTTTTTAATTATTCTGTTTAATTATATATTACTGCCGACTTCATATAATTTCAAATCCAACACCTGTTCTTATCTGAATTATTTGTAGGAATTATGCATGTTTTAGTCTACAACTTATTTAAACCAGTGAATTCCCCGTCAAGCATGACGAACTTTAATTCTTTCTGAATATACTTTTGTTGGAATTCCGTTCGTCTCCCAATATAATTTTCCCTTTCCTCTTCATGCATTGACAAATATACTGATGCCTCGTTTCTCTTTAATCATGAAAAATGAACTGCCAAAGGACGGTTCAATTAAAAACACTCCTACATGGTCGTGAGTACGTATATAAGAATTGATTTTCAGAGGAATAAACTTTGGAATATCTGGATTCCAAAATATGAAAGTCTATTTTCTCCCATATTTGAAGAGATCCAGCGAAAACAATGGCAGATTCATGTTTAAGAGATCATATTACGTCAGAATAGGTTCCAGTTTTTTCGATATTTGCGATTTGCGATATCACAAAATTCGTCACAGCTATAGTTTCTTCTAATTTCTTTCAGTTTTGGAAATTATAGCGGGTGCTGTACCACTATTACGTTCCGGAGCTGCACCATTATTGCCAAGAAAGTTTCAAGTTGCAGTTTTGCTTGCGGTCCTCATTTAAAATGACGAAATGAACCAAGTAATCCCACTACAAAAGTCATAATATGCGAAACAATTAATATGGAAGTAAACCTAACAAAGGAATAACAAGTGTGAAAAATAAACCTAACAAAGTTTCAATAAATAAAGAGCGCTCAGCCAATTATTTGGTCATCATTTAATAAGTATTGCTCGGCCGCCGCAGTTTAGAGTCGTCCCTTTGAAGGCAGTCTCTGAGTGAACACGGAGACACCAGAGAAGGTATGAACATTTCAGAAAGCGCTGAGTTTTAGTGTAACTACTTTGAGAGGGAATTCCGCATGCAAAAGATTTTTAACTTAAATTACTTCTGTTATTATTATTATTACTCGAGAAAGAAAGGTTTTACGAATTCGAAAGCCATTATTTATTTTCATAACTCAATTTCTTTGAGTTAACTTCCTGATAAGGAAATACATCAGGCAGCTGATTACCTGATACATTAGTAGTATTGTTAAGTGCTAACTTAACTAAGTTAGTACAACTAAGGCCATTTCGCACATATGGGCCCCCACGGGGAATCGAGCCCTGGACCACTTCCACGAAAGGAGAACGTACTGCCCACTTGGCTATCCGGGAGCCCTGCCTGGTACAATTTGAACACTTAATTCCCAAAAAACACAGATCGGAGAGTGATGCAACGTATACCTACAGTAGAAACACCCCCCATTGTGAAGTACAACTTTCTGCGATCGATATCTTTCGCTTCGGATTATTACTAACCTTCACGATTTGATTCGATCCTCACGGTGTATTAAATGAAGTAACAATTTTTATGGATATCAGTTATTATCAGTAAGTCTTGGAACCTTTTTTCCTATGTTTAAAAAAATATGAAAATGATCAGTAGCTTTTCGCAAATTATTACAAATTCTAATACCAGAATAATCCCAACAGCTTTTCTGCTATACAAATCCTTCGAATGGAAGTTCCTCTAAGGCCAAGGAAGGTCATGCATTTTTCGATAGCAAGGGTTGTTCCACTGAGATTTCTTCGTCCCCCAACACAGCCACCGACAACCTTCATTATTTACGCGGTTTCCTGGAGCAGAAAAATCAAGCGAACTGAGGGATCGTGCGTTCCCCTGAGACTCTCTCAGTCCCTACAGAGCACGTGCCAATCCATCCACCGGATTCGAACTTTGCCGACTTTTTCCTAGGTCTACCAATATTCAGAATAGAAATTTGTTCATGATACGGCAATTATAATAACACGAATTTCGTACCATTGATTCATCACCGCTATGAGTTTCGCGGTACGATTACGCAGACTCGACCCGACTTCATGTCATGTAAGTTCACAATAAATGATTCTTCATCAACAATATCGAATATTTTTAAAGTTAAGAATTTCGATATAATCCATAAACGTTTGATTGATCGATGAGCTAGAAGTTAGCAAAACAATCCGCTTCACAACTTTGATTTTTTTATACTATTTGAGGTATAAATAAATGTAATATCTTTTTATAAATATAAAAAAAATTTCATCGCTTACTTCCCATGTTATATATTATTATCATCGTTTACTTCCAATGTCATATGTTTCCTTAACTGGGAGAATCTTTGAGGTGATAGAACTAAAAATAC
>KZ308862.1:5144-16467 GCA_000376725.2 Ladona fulva | reverse complement strand
AATATATATAATAAAATGGCTACTAAATAGATATTTGTAATTACTTGTTATAGTATAATTGTAACTGCCCTTATAATGATTTCTCCTATACATGCTTGTGTATGTCATAGGGTAGATAAATTTATTATTATCATTATAGTTAAATAGGATTTTCAGTAAATGTAATGAAATTCTCAACTGTTGTAATCTACAGTCACTATCTATAACTTTACTATAATAAGGAATTTCATATTTGGAATAAAAAAACCTACTTCTTCATAGTTAACTAGTTAAACCCAAATTAACTTCAAATGTTGTCTATTTTATTAAAATACAAGCAGAAGTGCCCGTTGATTATCAAAGGGGAAAAAAGAAAAGACATAAAACAGATATGATGATGATGACTTTATTCAGTGAATTCTGGTCTTAACAGACCACTCTTACAATTAACCTTTAAGACACAAGCATAAACAAACATGCCCCTACAAGGATTTGACCTTGGATTTGCTGGCTAACCCTGCAGACCCTTTATGTAAAATTGACATGTTATCCGTAGTGTTTGTCATTTCCTATGTACAATTTAAATGACCAAAGGGCTCCTCTTATTATGGTCTCCTTCCAAAGCAACTCGCCCATTCACTTCTCTCAAACTGAAATTCTCATTTCAGGAGACAAATACGAAGCTGTATCCGTTGAGAATGGCTATAAGAAGTATATGATGTTGAAGATAAGGAACGTGACAAGTCGTGACTTCACATCATACAAGTGTATGGCGAAGAACTCCCTCGGAGAAACGGATGGAGTAATAAAACTAGACGGTATGTATCTTGCCTTTCTAACCTTTCCAAGTGAGACAACCAAGGTATGAGATAACAACATTTCCAGTATTCAAAGGGAAATTTAATCCCACCTGTAGCACATCAAAAAATTGATGTTTTTGGGAGGGAGGATTTTCGAATATATTTTTCAAAAATCAGTATCACCTTTACAGATGTGGTTGCATTCACTCACCTATTATAGTGCCAACAACATGAGAATATGAAATTGAAGTATAGCTTCGCTAATTTATCATTTCTACATAAGTGCTCACAGCATTCTCATTCGAAGAAGATCTGTCATTATTACTTTAATACTCATTAAATACAAATAGTTATAATTAATTAAATAGAGAAAATCTGTAAATAATACATCATTTTCAACTGAAAAAATCTGCCCTCTGCTCCTTTGATAACTCTACTAACAAGTGAATCTGTTAACGAATTTATCGACTAATGAGATTATAAAATTCATCGAAGTAGGGAGAGTTTTGAGAGACTATGATAATCGAACAATAAGTAGCTCAGTAGGAATCACAAAGAAGAAATTTAATATGTTTAGATTTTAAAATGTTATCAATTTTAGGACATTTCTTTCAATAACTCCTTCTTGAATAATCAACTTGAATAACAACAATAAGGAGCCGTACTTTTGACTCACGAATTAGATCTTGGAAACTACGAGGCATATTGGCTTATGTTTTCTTTGTGGATTTTTGGCAATCGATAGATCCTCAAATGAATACAATGCTGTGCAATAAGTACTGCCTATCCTATGTTTTCTCATTATCTCAACATTTTGGAATTAAATCATGGAGCGTCATTTAAGCAAGATGAGGATTGATTTTAGGTTGTCCATTAGTATAATTTTGGATTTGACAACTAATGGGAAAAAAAAGGTTTCAGCTAAAACTAGGATCCCTTTATTATCCATGCACATGCCACTGGTGGTTTGCAGGATAAACGGGGATGTGAAAAACAAATGATTTTTGTTACTGAATTGATTCTCTAAGTTTTCTGTTGGGTACATTTGTATTTATTTAGTGTTATGCAATACTTTTATTCCTCAAAATCTCATCAGTAAATTTAATTCAAAGAAGATGGTTTGCAAAATTCCACTATAATTTATTGTATTTTCAGAAATTCCTGCACCTTCGACCACCACAACTACGCCTGTGCCACTCCCACCTTCAGTATCTTCTCCTCATGACAAGAAAAAAGGTATGAGACAACATTTCCAGTATTAAAAGGGAAATTTGATCCCATCCATAGCATATCAAGAAACAGATTTTTTTTTAAATTTTTGAGTATTTTTTTTAAGCAGTACCACCTTTACAGTTGTGGTTGCATTCCATTAACAGCCCAAGATTATACTGTAAGAGGATGGAGAAACAGTACACTGGTGGTCCTAGTAAGGAGGAGATTATGGAATTAGATTAAATATTGTGTTGTTTGATTCCTAAAAAGAAAGTAATCTTTGTAAGGAGCCCGTACCCTTAAACTATATTTCCAATTCTATTTTATCGCAATTTTCATCTTTCTCTTGGTACCTTCAATTCTCCACAATTATTTGATGCTAGAAAGCATAATTTGATGAAAATAGGCATATGAAAAGAAAGCTTTCACTATAATTTAAAGTGTGATTGTAAGTGTCATGCATCTAATTGCTGATGATGTTGGTTTGGTCAAACTGAAGAAGAAGCTTCCTCAGATATTCATTTAATCTTTGGCATCTCTGTTTCACAGGATACTGACACTTGCACTTGATTTTGATAATGCATCAATGCTTTGTGAAGGAAATTATTTATTGTATAGATCTGTAGATTCTATATATTCATTACCACATTAGCTAAAAGTGTATTTATTTACTTAAAGTATATCAACTAAAATTCATGGTTGTAAAAACTACAAGGAATCAGTGCATCAAAAGGGTCCCCACAAGTGATGCTTAGTGGTATTCTTTACCAACAATTCTATTAAAGTTCCTTATTTCTAAGTCTTGAAGAAGGGACTAGGCAAGATATTTATTCAAAAAGGTTTCAATAATCACTTTGTCAAAAGTCACACTAAAATTTAATCAGTAAGGTTAAAGAGAAGACATACATTTGGCATATACCAAATCAATTGTTCTTCTATTAAATTAAAATACATAGGCCATGCTAAGAGTAAAATTATAGCAAGATCCAGGGAATGTTTAGTTTGTACTACATTTTAAATATTGAAGGAGACTAAAATTAGGTGATATTAGTAATCTACTAGAAAAAACTTCATAAGATCTCTATTAATTTAAAACTTTTAAAAGAAGGCCATACTCATTTAAATGGCTGAAAAAATATTATACATAACTGATATAAATTAGTATTTTTGTTTAGTATTTTGGAACAAAGATTCAAAAGCTGCAGCCATCCTTGCCAAACTGGTTCATATATATTTAAGCAATATAACATTTTGGCTGTTTGGGAAATGAAATTTCTTGACAATTCATTACACAAACAAAAATGCTGAAAGCAAGGGACTTGAGAAGTAATTAGTGTATTTAATACTCTTTCAGTTGATTTTACATGCAGTGTTAAAACTGAAAGATTATTCCTTATTCATCGATTATTTTTCATTTTCAGAATTTGCCTCATTATCAGAAAATTTGTTGTTCATCAAGTTCTTTCAGAGTGTGTTCTCAAAGTATCTTTGTATTCTCTAAGTTGTAGACAATAAGAAAACAAGTATTTGAGCCATCTATAGACAGGTTTCTGGAACTGGGACCACTACTCCTTGTACATAACATTGATAATATGTGTTCAAGATATGTTACATTTAAAATTTCATGAAAATCCATTTAAAAAAGCTTCACAAAGATTGCAGAAATGAAATCAAAGATAAAAGGAAGCAAAATCTATATCCCAAGTAACTTAATTTGATTCAAAATATAAAGTATCAGAATTCCAACTTAGAATAAATGGAATGTAGAATTGCCTAGAATCTAGAAAGATATACATGTTTACAGTAAATTGTAGTTAAATTAGTTATTATACACATTTTTCAAGATATTTGCAATAAATCGCTTGACTCAATTGCAGGGCGATCTAGAGGAAGGCAGCGCCACAGTGATGCAGAGAGAAATGAAGTGCTAAATAGAGGTGGGGAACCCAAAGGTTTGTTGGACATTGGTATGTACTGTAGGTTTTTCCATTTCAAACAATGTCTTAAAAATGAGGTTGGACCATTCATACACAGAAATATAAACTCTTTATAAATCTCATATAAAAGATACATGGTTTGAAATGGATATCACAAACAGATCTGAGAGTTAAATAAATAAATGTTATTCATATAATATAACAATAATGCAATTACTTGGAATATCCTCACGTTTTAAGTCTATTAACAAAAGTACAGGATTGCTTTAACAGAACTTTCAAAAATTTACATATTTCTCCTTTTTTCATCTAGATGTATTTCTTCATACTGTATGTGTGATGTAGAAACTGTAGTTATAGAGCAGTGTGTAGCCTCTTTGGCAGTTATCTGTTACTTAAAATGCATTCAACATAAGCCCTTGATCAAGCATATTATTTACAATCTATACTTATAATAAATCTGTAAGGGAGCCATTTCTTTCCAAGAACAGATTGCTGGAGGAATTGTTTCTCTATTTCCCAATGGTGTAGCTACTTCTGTGGTTTTCAAATCACGAGGGTAAGTCGATAAGTATCTGAACTTTTGTTATAATCTACTGTAGGTTGGTAATACAGCATTGTGCACTCACCAGCCAATATCATAGCATCAATTTTTTGTTTATAGCAGGTTTAATTGTTACCACCTCAGGTTGCTTTGCATCTTTGTAAAATAAATATCACTGCACCTCTCTCTATTTGCACCAAAGAATTACAGCATTCTGTAATCTGTTTTATGTGGTTCTGAAGGTATACCAGGAGATGAAATCTATAGAAGACTTTTAGCACCATGCAGGACAATTTTTTACCATGGCAGGGTGTTTATCAGAGGATTGAACAGTCTAAAAGTGATTGAACAAGCATGAAGGACGAGGAAAGACCAGGACGTCCANCAAGAACTTTTTTTTTCCTATTAGTAACGAGGGTTTGCACTGAGGGCAAACAAAATTATCCTCCCAATGACAACATGCTTCATATGCCCATCTTTGCCATCCTGTACACAGTATCCAACCCTCTTCGTCTTTTCAGTTAAAGTAATAGTCATTACAATAAATACAACCTACTTCTTCTTCACACTTTTCTCCGCTGTGAATGTCTTCTTGTTTCATATTTTTAATTTTTGTTGTCATACTTTCAGCCTTTTTATTTTTTTCTCAATGTTTTTCTTGTTTTGTACATTTTCTTGTTTATCCTTTTTGGTTCAACCAATTTTTGTCTTTGATAAAGTTTCCTTTTCTTCATCAATGACTTTGTAGTCTTTTTTCCTTTCAATACAGCCTCTAACTCCAACTTATAGGAAGAAGAAGTTAGAGTTGCGTAGCCAGAAACCCATACAGCCAATCTTTAACTGCCAATTTTGTCTCATCACCATAAGGGGTTTTCAGTTTATTTTTCACTGCTAGCTCATATGCTAACCCATGTGTCAACCACGCCAAAGGCCAAAAAGCCTCTTTTCTGGAAGCAAAATATGTTCAACTAGCTCATTTTCCTGTTCCTTGGTGAAAACAGTTAACCTAACCCAAATTTAGAAGATGCTTCCGTAGGTGTTAATTGATTTTACTTTGCTTTTCTTGCTCTAACTTCTAATGTGGACTGAGGGACTTGATGTAACTTAGAAGCTTTCTAATACCCCATATTGCCTAAAATTAACTCATTTATAGCTAACTCCATACTCTTTTGGTCCTACGACTGCCTCTTTGACCTTCTGACATATGTTCTCGGCATCCTATTCCAGCATTAGACTGAAAAACTAATAACTTCCTAAAAAATATATTTTTCAACAGTTATGCATTGTACAAATTAAAGCCTTTGCAGCTTACAAATGCCTATAAAGTTGCATTTCAAATATTCACACTTATCTCTCACATTTTATTATTAAACAATGTTTTCAATTCATTTTTCAATTATTGCGCAATCCGAAATAGATGGGGTAAAATCGGGTACAATCTATCCAGTCCATTCAGATACCATCCAGTCCTGCCAGGTGCATCATACCCAGTTTTACCCTCTAGTACAGAGCTTCCCAAACTTTTCCTATGGCAGAACACTTTATCAATTTTATGATATCAGCGGAACACCTGGGTTATTTTTTCTGTCAATAAATATTAGTAATAATTGATTTCATTAAAGTAAGAGCCAAGGGTTCAGTGAAAGCACAATCTTCTCATATAATCAAGAGCCCCTGATTTTAAAAATATGTTATAACTTAATTCAAAACTGAAATTCATACAAGAATTATTATTCTTCGTAAATTTCTGCAGAACACTTAAAAACTCTTCGTGGAACACCAGTGTTCCGTGGAACACACTTTGGGAAACCCTGCTCTAGTAGTTGCGAGGAAAATCATGACCAGGATAAACACAATCACACTGAAACAGGAATGCAATCATGTCTGCATAAAGAAAAAGAAATAAGTTTCATACGGTGTTAATATCTATACCACCACGTCAGTAGTACGTCAGTAGTATGTCAGTAGTACATCAGTAGTACATCAGTAGTAATCGATGCAGTTAAATGGAAAGTTGAAACAAGAAATCACTGAAATACAAAAATATGTGTCACAAGCAAACGAATTCCTACAGGACAATGGCGAGTTGCCTGCTAATTTTCCTTCAGATAGGGGGGTAACAGCAACAACTAGAACAAAACTGTGGTACCCGGTTTCAATCCGACCACCCGGTTATAATTCACTCTTCCCTACATCTCTTCACCGCACAGATTATAGTTTACTTTTCATGTGCCTTTTAGTCCCCAGTTCGATATTAGATGAGGAAAATGTTACTCATAAGAAATACATGTACTTTTACCTCTTGCAGGCTTCATTTCTTTTGAAAAATTAAATCAGAAAGAATAGCCGTACGAAATCGAGACCAGCACCAAAAGAAGGGATATTTAATGAAAATTATTATTTTGACCATGGAACATTGATTTTGATTAAAAAATTAGACAATTTTGATAAAACAGACGAACATTTTGTGATATTTTGTGGTTGTAAAAACCGGTCCCCATGATCACTAATTCCATTGTTGAATCCGAGCTCAGGCATTTCAGTTCACTTTTATTGCTTGCAGGGCTTGTCTTTTTGGAAAAATTGAATGAGAAAGAATAGTTGCATGAAATCGAGACAAGTGCCAAGAGAAGGGAAATTGAATAAAGATTCTTATTTTGGTTGTTGAATATTGTTTACCGTTCAAAATTGCGAGAATTACGACCAAATAAACAAAGCCATTCTAAAATTTTGAGGTTGTAAACAAATCATCCCTCTGACAACCAAATCCATTGTTGAATCCGAACTTTAGAATTTCCAACTAGAATACTTTGGGAATTGAGGTCCATACAAAACGCATTGTAAGTATTAATGATAGACTAAAGGTATGTAAAGAGGAAGAAATTTTTTAAAGATATGCAAATTCATGAAAACAAGCCATGAGCTTGATCATGTAATCTCTTTTAATAAAAAGTAGTACCAAAATAGTGTGATGAAGCCTCTGTGTTTTAAGTTTAGGACAAGTATTAGTTAGTGAAAGTTTTTTTCCACTTGGTTCATGAGGAATGGCTAACTTAAGATTGACTTGTTTTTATAAATACATTTATTACTCTTCTTAAATTCGTTAATGTGTGATGATCCTTCTCACTGTAAATGGTTTGTTTACTTTTCTTGTTCATCCTGTTGTTTGAAACTAAAGAAGTTGAATTTCCTATCTTTTGTGCACCAACTACTGTTTGGTGCATGTATGGAATTATTTTTCTGTGCTTTAATTATTTTGTAATTTCTCTTTTCCTGAAATTGTTACATTGGAAAGAGAAATTTTACGTAGATGTGTAAAAATGTGCTATAATTTATAAAATACAGAATACATATAATTCCAAGAAATGACTGTAACCAAATTATAGATCTTTAAACCCCTTTTTCATATAAAAAATATCCATTTTATAACTAGTCTAAGAATTTTGAATTCTAGTACATAATGACACTGTGTGTTGCATAAACACATGGAGTCTTGCAGTAACAAAATTTTAAATACCAAAATGAGAATGTTTCAGTCCCCTCAATTTCATTGTAGAAAAGGTCTTCTTTTGTTGAGTAAATCTACATCTATGTATTCACCCTGCAAGCCGTCTTCCGGCTGATGGCAGGGATTGCTTGAAACATGACTCTGCTTCAATCACTCACATTCATAGAAGAATTTAGACTAAATGATAACGAATTTTCATGTGTCATTTGCTACATTGGCTACCTATTTTATTTCCTGAGAGTTGAGTGAGTCACAAATAGTATGGAATTACAAATTTTTACTTCCCATTGTTTCTTAATGGGCAGTGGAGCTATTCGGAGTGTGGGTGTATATGGGTGAATGTTCACCTAAAATTAAACAACCAATTTCAATAAAGCATGCAAAATTGCAAATTTTTAAAAAACTTTGACATACAGATTCCTTTTGTGTATTTATTGGTTTCAAGTTTGAACCCATACGAGTCAATACATTCCATTAAGATATTCTTTATATTATATTATGTAAACTTTATATTAATCTTTTTCAGACTTTATTTCTATAGCAAAATGAAAAAAAGAATCATCATATGAACTGGTGACAATTTTCATAAGAGAGAAATGTTATCGTCAATTAAGGATTTCAGCTCCAGATTATGAGAAATTTTACATGAAATTTTTTGTTTTTGATAATCTGTCCCTTTGAGCTAAGTTAAGATGAGAGATTAGTTTCTCTTTTGAACAAATATGAATACTTGTTTAACCCTATTCCTATCAATTTCTATTTTCCCTGTTGAGAATCAACAGGCACTGCAGTTAGTATTGAATAAAATACCTTCAATGTCTTTTAATACTTATTCAGTTTTGTGTGTGTAAAATGAGAGAATAAAATAAGATTTTGGATGTGCTTCATTACTTTGGCAAATATTTTGCAGAGTAACAGTGCTCTTACCTCTTTTTGGTTATATATTTTGCAAAATATTAAAAGGCATTAAAAACGAAGTGCTGTCTGCCGAAATATTAACAACTTCCACTAAGTAAAAGATATTTTTACCCAGTTATAAATAATGGAGTGAGACATTGCCTTTTATCAATACAAATGGGATCAAGGTGCAGTTGATGGTGCAAACAACAAATGACTAAATCAGGATTAACTGGTAACTGCATGTCAGGTTGTCTTTTTTCAGCCAGCAGACTCCTGTTAGACACAGTCTCTCGTTTTTTACACAATCTTTTCTCATCCATCCATATGCACAGTTCTGCAATGTACACATTGATTATGTCATTATTGAAACTGATTCTCAAATAATTTGAAATCCTCTAACCCAAATTAGCAACCCATTAACAGTTTGCTGAAAGTAAGTTCTTGAAGTTTGTCATCTAAAATTTAAAGGATATTGTGTTGTCATAGGCTATTCTCAAATAATTTCTCTAGTGTTGAAAACTTGTCTGGATTTTCCTGTCCCTATAATGGCATAACATATAGAACTAAGTGATACAAGATGTGTTCAATGGAAATTTGAAATTTAAGCTTGCTGAGCATCATCATGTCAGCAGATTAGGTAAAATTCCTAATTATATCATATACTAATGATATCTTTAATTTTCCAATGTATTTCAGATTTTTTAACACACTGAATTAATCTGAAATTAGAATATATTCTGTTCTCTTATCAGGCAGCTAATATTTTTTACAATAAGTGCAGTGCTTTAAATTGAAAGGCTATGACTAGCAAAATGTCAGAGCCCAGATAATAAGGACTCATCTAGTGGTGGTTTACAAAAATATTTTTCAAGAATCTCCCAAGTTTGTCAAACGAATTCAGAAATTTCTGAGACATTTAGTAGGAGTAGTGGTTCAGTAATTTGCTTATTATGACAATAACACAATTTAAATATTTTGCCATGAAGTATTCGATACATATTTGATTATGAAGTTTTGTTTGCAAACTTTTAAATTATAATAATTCGGAAATCTAGATTGCTTTGTGAAGTTGTGTACATGAAGAATTGGTTCATAAAACTTTTAAATCCCACCACTGAATTTATCTCCTTTTTAGCTGCCGTGTATTGTAATGATTAGGAATCATTTAACAGATTTGAATGTAAAGCTTACCACAGGGAAGGTAATGTTGTACATCCAGTTAAGGTAAATTAGAAGGAATTGATAATCAAGAAGTGTCCAACATATTTCCCAAAAGTATGAGTCGTTGTAAAGGAGTGCAAATTTTCAGCCAGCTGGAAAGAGATCCGTCATCTTCTGTGTTAATAGTTTGGTAAATACTTTTCCAGGAGTACTCTTTGAAATATTACCATTTTATGAACGAATTTGCTGTTTTTAATGCCATGTGACAGATTTAAGCTATTGCTCCATAGAAAATGTTCATGTCTGTAAGTGATGTTGGACTATTCTTTTCACTTTTTTGGAAAATTTGAAGCAAGCAGCAATAGAATGTCATTAGATGAATGTCCTCTGGAGATGAAGTAGCATTTGACCTTTGAGATATTCATACCTCCACTGCCTTCCCTTGCCATAGTTAGCCATCTCACTTTCCAAGGAGTGTTTCTCTGTATTTTATAACCAAATAGCTAATTCTCAGTTTTCTTTATAAGATATTAATTAACTGTGAATTTAAACTCTTTACCTCAGAGTACTGTCCAAAAACCATAACTGTAAAATAATTATTTTTCCAAGAAAAGTGAACTAGAGTAAAAAAAATCAGACTACACAAAGAAGTATGGAACGATGCGTGCTTGTAATCACACATTGCATCACTTTACACATGCATACCTCAACATATTCAATATTTTCCTTCAGCAACTCCGAGTGCTTCAGCTGCTTTCGCTGTTTCATTATTCTCCTGGTTCTGTCGCTGATCTTCTTATCCTTTGCTCATTTTGAAGTAGTTGCTACTTCTTCTGCCGCTGCCATCACGACATCCATGACTTTGGCTTCCAGTTCTAATTCTTGAAGTGCTGAAAACGTATTTCTAAGTTCCAGCTGGAACTCTTTCCTATTTTCTTCTAATTTTCTAATACTTACCTGCTGTTTCCTGCTTGAGACCAACTTCTTTCGCTCCATTCTGACGTTAATCTTCATTCTGCATCTAACTATCCTATGGTCACTGCTGGTGTTGAAGTTGCTTAGTACCTCAGAATTAGTAACTGGGTAGAGTTTGTTAACCAATATGTAGTCTATTTCGTTTTTTACTCCATTAGGACCTCTCCAAGTCCACTTCCTTGTAGGATTCTTCTTGAAATATGTATTCGTTGTGTACATATTGGTGCACTCTGCAAACTCTACCAGGCGGTGACCTCGTTCATTTCTCTGTCCTAGTCCATGTTTTCCTGTGACAGCATCATCTGCT
>KZ308861.1:341908-352316 GCA_000376725.2 Ladona fulva | reverse complement strand
TTTATTTATTTGAAATTTTATATGCTCTGGGAAGTTCCCATAGAGCAACACAAAAAAAAGAAGTAATCTAAAAGTACAAAAATGTATGGAAATAAAAAAAAATCACCACAGAAATACAAAATATACAGAATATCAAAAGAACAAAAGAATGTACTGCAGAAATACATAAATCTGTGGAAAATACAAAAATTGCTCAGCAACAAAACAAAACAACAACATAAGTAAACAGAGAATTTAGAAACTAAGACAGATAACAAGGGGAAAAAACAAGATGCAACTTTTCTAACACAATATACTCATTTTAAACATCAGTAGCTAAGAGATAGTTGAATAACTTATCCTTAAAGATTTGCTCCGAGCTGGAATATTTGATAGAGTCAGGTAAAGAGTTTCAGAATTTAGAGCCTTCTATCTGGAAGGAATTTAAGAAAATGTTTGATCAAGGGGTAGGATATATTAGTTGCTCGGGTCCACTTCAAGTTAATCTAGTACTGGTAGAAGATAGCTGTCTTTTGTGAGTGAAAAGGGCAGAAATATAGCTGGGCTCCAAATTTTTGAACACAGAGAAAAGGAAAGATTCAAGCATGAACTTCCTTCTTCTGATTGGTGTAAGCCACGGCAGTTTGCAACGAGATTTAGAAACATGATCAGAATTGTGAAGATTGAAAACAAATCTAATGCAAGCATTTAGAAGCCGCAGAAGTTTGAGTTCTCGTTCACTTGTTAGATCATCATATACAAGACAACAATAATTGAAGGCCGGAAAAATAAGTGTCGAAACAAGCATTTTCCGGGTTGATAGAGGAAGGTTGTTACTGATTAATTTCAATAGATATATAATACAAAATATAATACCAAATATAATTGCCTGTGTCTTAGAGGGATTAAGTTGTAGATGATTTGCATTCGACCAGTTACACAAAGATTCAATATCGGAGTTAATTTTATCACCTTGTGCAAAAGCGAACTATGGCTATATTGGGCCGTATTCCGTACTTGATGTGTTCAGAAAACCTCGGGAATTTTAGCTTTCGATTCTCTTTCACATTTTTGGAATTGCGGTAGACTTATTGGGATATTCATATGTAATTTGACAACTGAATCACTAAACACTTTACCATTGTCCCGTGAAAAAAGGTGAACGGGAGGTGGCAACGAAATGAAAACCAAGCAGAAAAACCTGACAGAAAGACTTAATTGAAAAAAACATTATCATCACAAAGTGCAGTTTAAATATTTTTAATTTTTTCAGTTTTTATCGCTCACAGAAAACACTTGTAATACACGTTAATGCATGATTAATTAGACATTGTCTCCTTCAAGAATTAGAAATAATAATTTGGAATTTCTTTGGGGACCCTTGAAATCAGGGCCTAGGGAAATGCCTCATTTGCTTATTGTATGATACCCCTCTGATTATATGGTAACTATGTATATTTTAGGTATAGTTGACAATTTTTTCTAATAAAGATGAGTAACGACGGTTAGTGACAATCTGGTTAACATTTACTATTGCTTCGATTAAAATTCGTGGATTCGTGGAGGTGCTAGAAGCCTGATTCTTCCCATAGGCATAAAAGTCACTTTCCCTTATGAGAAAGTAAGCCGTAAAATTTGCTTTTGAATTTAGAGAAAAGGGGAAACTTGAATTAAGTTTATGCAAAACGTGAATTGTAAGATAAATAGGTTGCTTGCTATCTGCAGAAAGCCTNCTGATTCTTCCCATAGGCATAAAAGTCACTTTCCCTTATGAGAAAGTAAGCCGTAAAATTTGCTTTTGAATTTAGAGAAAAGGGGAAACTTGAATTAAGTTTATGCAAAACGTGAATTGTAAGATAAATAGGTTGCTTGCTATCTGCAGAAAGCTTGTATTTAACGACACGTTTAGCTTCAAGTCTGCGCAACTCGTTTTTCTCCAGTTTCGATAAACAAACGGTCGTATGGTGAAAGAAAAGAAAAGAAAGTCGGAACACAGTTGTTGATGAATTAGAGGTTGAAAACACTCCGCAAGTCGAATGTCGGCAGATGGAACTCTCGTTCGGTGCTCGCATATTCCCATTGTGGAACCCTTGAAAATGGAGACATTGTTTCCGAAATGCGCGTAGGGTAATTCCTAAAAATAGGATATCTCATTGTGGAACCCCTTGGAATGGAGACATTGTTTCCGAAATGCACGTAGGGTAATTCCTGAAAATTGTTTATCTCATTGTGGAACACTTGAGAATTAATACATTGTTTCCGAAATGCGCGTAGGGTAATTCCTGAAAATCGGATATCTCATTCTGGAACCCTTGGGAATGAAGAAATTGTTTCCGAAACGCGCGAAGGGTAATTCCTAAGAAAATAAAATGGTAATTCGGAACTTCCCGTTTGCCAACGCGATTTCCACCTGCCGTCATACAGCTCACGGACTGTTTCTTAAACCTTTAAAACATTCATGCGCTCCAGAAGTTATGCATTCGCAAATGTAATACCTCCTCTCTCCTGCGTGTATTTTTAGGGCATCAATCTTTCAGCGCAAATTCTAAAGATGTATCGGTGCGTCGGATATACGTCCATTTTCTAAAAGGCACTGCATCAAGGGTTCAAGCAAAGGAGTAGTAGCATTATTCAGCGGAGAGCGTCTCGGCGATATCTTTCAATAGAAGAATCCTCCGAGAGCTCCCTCTTCTTATTTCCGGAGCAACTTCTCGAAATCCATCAATTGCTCTCATTGAAATATCAGTCGCCCGTTTCCGCATGAGGGAAAATCTCCTTCGGTCGCTGAGAACCACGGACCCAATGGAGACGCGTTTCCATAGCGACTCATACCTTTAGCTTTCCAACTTTTTCCTTCACTTTTTCCGGTCGCTAGTCTCGTCTTGTGAAACTCCTCCGTGGTCTGTAGAATCGCCTCTGAAGACCCCTATCCTTTCGTTTTGCAGACTGGAGGAACTGGTGGTGGTCGAATGCGGAGTTGAGAGTAACAGGAGGGATTTCCATGACGACGGGACAGGTAGGAGAATGCGGAGGCGTCTCAGGAGGTGTAAGGGGCAATCCGCAGTCCAATCGGAAATCTCAACGGGCGTTATCCGGTGAGTCCTTTTTCCACCGGCTATGACTATTGGATTTCGCAACTAGGTTGCCGGAAATATGTAGTTTGCCATGGGAACGGACCACCTGCAGCGTGCACTTGAGGGAAATACCTTGCCTTGCGTAAAAACGGAATTCCATACCCTTCTAATTCCCCTGGGAAAAATGTCTGAAGATGCTGTGAATATATATAGGGCATCTACACTGAGTTAACTGGTGTAGTTGTTGACTTCCGTTTCTGCCGGAAACCCTTCGACTCTTTGCTGATGATGAATCAGCCATTACGTACGAGGCGTATAACGCCTTAGAAATAAGGTTGAAATAGTATTCTTCTGGAAACTAACGTATTCCTTCCTCCAA
This sequence comes from Ladona fulva, assembly GCA_000376725.2. Lineage (NCBI taxonomy): Eukaryota > Metazoa > Arthropoda > Insecta > Odonata > Libellulidae > Ladona > Ladona fulva. Next base: position 348,884 of record KZ308861.1, on the reverse strand, counting down.
AATATCTTTTTCGTCATTAATATTTCTATATATAATAGCGACATAATATGCTACGTGAAAGAGAGACCCTCAAGGACTTAACCTCGATTATAAAGTGTCTATTTATCTATCCGTTTCGCGTAGCAACCAAAGTTCATCCTTTGAAAGGTCTTTGTCTGAAAATATGTGTGAAACATTGAACAAATTTAACGTCCAGCCACTAAAGTATACAATATTTTCAAATTTCGGCGGAATTAAATGTACGCATTTAATAAATTTATTATCAGTTATTTTAACAGTACTATAAATTGAAATGACGGATGAAGAGTAATGTATGAATTAGTTGGCACCGCCTTAGAAGATGATGCCAAAGTTTCCTGCACAGAAAACTGTGTTAGATTTGTACTGTGTGGAATTCCCCCCGGAAATTCATCGTGAAGAAGAAGAAGACGAAAGACTGAAGCCCAAGAGCCCATGAGAATGTTCTGTAAATTAAATTCGCGGTTTTCCAACTCCTAAACTCCAGAACTTTATTTATTCATTCATGAAAACACATGAAATGGACGTGAAAACGTGAACACACTTGGTTTAATCGATGATTTCAACCATATGGAGTTCGAAAATGACTTTAATTTGTCATATGTTTTAAAATGTATCCAATGTATCGATCTCCTTTTGGTGGTAACCAAGGTGACCGTTTTTGTTACCACCGATTCTTGGAAACTTTATTATCTTCAATGCTGTTGTTATAGCAACCAAAATTTGTTAATAGCAAGGTGACCATTAACTATATTTGTTCCTTTCTTTTGCGAAAAATCGATATTTCATACTTTTATGATTTCTAATCGACAATAACACTCGAGGATTAAAGATAGGAATCTAATTAAAAGTTTCTTTTGTCTGGATCTATTACCAAAAGCGTCCGAACTTTCATTCTATATGCGTGCAACGAATGGAGAAAAGGACTACAACGTAACGCAAGACGAAATTTACATCTGTTTCATATGAAATTGGCTGAAATTGTATGAATAAATACATAAATTTGCACAAAACGGTGATTTAAGGAAAGGTGAACTTGTTTGCACGATTAAGTCGTGCGGCTGATCCCAATGGAATAACAAGTGTGAAAAACAGCGAAAATCATTTTCAAACTCCACATTTTTTTGAGTTATCGATTAAACCAAGTGTGTTGGAATTCTCTTTCCGATTCATGTATTTTAATGAACGAATAAATAAAGTCCTGCAGTTTAGAAGATGGAAAACTTATTTTTACACTCCTGGGCTTCCACGCTTGGTGTTTTAACACTCCCTGCCACGCGCCGAATAGCCGCTTGCAGAGTATTCAGGTGGATTTATATGTACAAAATACATAACAAAAATATATAAAATAATAAAAAAACAAGCTGTTAAGGGAATGTGAGCAAGGCGGAATATATAAATGACAAGACGTATTGATTTAGGTAACGAAAAATAAATTTTCATTGATAGACAAAAGTGTAGGAGAATCACCAACACAGGGTTATGAAGGATGAACACCTCTTGCTTGGCACCCTGATAGCAATTGTGTGGTTCTTATGGTTACGTCAACAATCTCCATGCGCTGTTGTTATGGTTACGAAAACTATAAATTTCTGTATTTCGTGTAACATCGGAACGTAACCTTTAAAAATAAATAGAGGGCGACCCATTCCATATTTCATCTTTAAATTCGTCCCGTTATTCAGATTGTCCCATTATTGTCCCATTCTTCACAGCTTCTCCCATTACTGTCTCGTGTTGTTGAGAAAAGAAGTCTTTCTCAAAGGTGGGCGTGGTTCGGAAGATGCGTCGAGTACTGGGCGGGAGGAAAAACAAGTGAAGTGTTAAAAGATTGAAGGGTTAACGACAGATGAAACGAAAAAGTCTGAAAGGAGACGAATTAGTGGAAGAGGGGCTAAGAAATGTTGGGAATTAAGAGGGGTGAAGTAAAAAAAAAAGGATTTGCATGAAATTAAAGGAAAGAGCTCTCGAGAGAAGAAGTGGGCCCTTAGACGGTATTCGTTAGAGTCTGCGGATGTGCAAACTGGGGAAGCAGAAGGAATTCTCATCGAGTTACGCATCTCAGTAGCGATGAAAGTTTTTTTATGGCAGTATAGTAATCTGTTGTATATTTTGTACATATCTGCAAGCTGCTATTCGGCGTGTGGCAGGGGGTGTAAAAACACCAAGCGTGGAGGCCCAAGATTCCATAAAAATGTTGTGTAAAAATAAGTTCGCTGTTTTCCATCTTCGAAACTGCAGGACTTTATTTATTCGTTCATTAAAATACGTGAATCGGAAAAATAATTCCAACACACTTGGTTCAATCGATAACTCAAAAAATATGGAGTTTAAAAATTACTTTAATTCCTCATATCTTTTANAACACACTTGGTTTAATCGATAACTCAAAAAATATGGAGTTTAAAATTTACTTTAATTCCTCATATCTTTTAAAATTTTTCGAAATTATCGATCTTTTTTTTTTCGGTAGTTACCAAAGCGACCGTTTTTGTTGCCACCGATTCATACAATCTTTGCTATCTTTAATGCTCTTGTAATAGCAACCAAAATTTGTTGTTAGTAACGTAAACATAAAACTAAATTTATTTCTTTATTTCGCTAAAAATCGATATTTCATATTATTGTGATTTCTAATCGAATAAAAACATTCGAGGATTAAAAATAGGAATCCAAATAAAGGTTTATTTCTTTTGGAGGCCCTTCCGTATCCGTGCGACCTTTTATTCTAATTATGTATATATTCTAATTCGTTAGAGTCTTCGGATATGCAGACTGGGAAGTGGTGTGCAGTAGGGATATTTTCTGAATAATTCTCTGCATTCAGATTCGACACGCAGTGGCTTAACGCTTTTTGGTAAAGGTTTAATTTGTTTATTTAACTCAAACAGGTAGTTCCACGAAGTTTCACTACAATAAACGTTATTGGTACGTCCTTAAAACAACACGAAACGTACAGAACATCGTCACAAATTAAAATCTTAGAGGAAAACCACAAAAAAGAGGGAAAAGATTAAATAAACTTATAGCCATAAAAACACAGGTCGTAAAAACACTTGACACACATTTCTCAAACCATCTTATTAAAGCTATCTGAAATGACTTGATGCCATGATTGAAAACATCTGCATTCTCAGTTGTGCTGAGTACACGATTGTCTTTCATTTACATTTACATTCGTACCCCGCAAGCCGCCGTATGGCGTATGGCAGGGGGTGTGAAAACACCGAACCTTTTAATAAGCTACCTGATAGGAATTTCTAATGCTATCAGGAAAAACAGATCAGTAATAGCTATCCGTTCTCGCCATAATTTCGCAAAATCTCTCTGGTTCGCGAATTTGTCGTCTGGTACCGGAAATCGCGCTCGCTGAATACGGGAGTCACGATATCGCGTACTTCGTTGTGGAAATCACTACTTAACAGTTTCTGGAATAACTTGTGCCTACAGTCAGTTCTTCTATTTCTTTCGAGAGTGTTCTGGGAATGATCGGATATTTATAGCTATCAACACGACATACTGGGGTGTAGATTGTAATATATGTATATTATATAGTATGTATGTGTACGCAGTCGATTAATGTTTATAAATACATATTTAGATAAATATGAACAAAGTTTTATCAAACTGCTTCGAAAACGACAATGAGCATAAAATAAGAGAAATAGATGCGAGGACAAGTCGTTCTGCTCATTGTTTTCGCGAAGGATACGCGGCGACAATAAGCTAAAGAGTTAACTGGAACGCTTATTCTGTTTTTACACCCCCTGCCACGCACCGAAAGACGGCTTGCAGGGTATTTATGAGGGTTTATATGTNAACTATTTTTTCATGTCCGTTTCTTCTTGGGAAAAGGAAACTATGTTAATCACTTCTCATGTAGTACAACCCCACGTACATACTTCCCTTTTCAGAGGGCGCGGCAAAAGAGGCACATTCCCTCTTTAAAAACGTCAAAGGGAAGGCTTTACGTTTTCTTTTTATGCTTTAAGAGATACGTTTGTATTAGTTTTGTTCTAATGCAAATGTAATAATGCTTTGATAGACGATGTCCTGAATTCATAGGTTATTTGGAAGAGGAGAGTTTGCCTCAATCTGATCCAAATCTGACGTTTTATTATGTTTGTTGTTGTTATTATTATTATTAATAAATTCGTCATTTACGATTTCAATTAACAACCATCACATATGGTTGTGGCCACATGAGCAACGTTAATTAATTATTATATTTTAGATCGTAAATAGCATCAAGTTAAGTATCTTTAAACCATATCCAATGAAATTAAAAAAGAATCACTTGATCTCCAAAATCAAGCAAAATCTCCTAAGCAAAATTATCGATGTTTAATAAATTTAATCGACAGCGTTGTTTTTGTCACGGCGTTGAATTTTTGTGCATGAATGAAATTCAGCATCCACTCAGTAGATCCATTTTTAATTAAAGAATAGGCCGATGAGGAAAGGATCCTCGAAGGACAAGACCTCGGGCGGCGGCAGTACCCGTCCGTCTGCACAAAGTAATTGTGAAACCCTCTTCGCTGGAAGTGTCGCTTTCATTCTGATTAAAAACGACGAAATAAAGGAAAAATAAAAGCCTTTCCCCCATCCTTCGTCAAAGTATCCTCCCTTGTTTCGCGTCATTATTCGGGCTTCTGGAGGCTATTTTAATAAATGGCTATTGATTTCATTCGTTCATTGAACAAGGCTCCCTCTGGATACGGCGGCGTCTTCCTCTAGTGCATCCCCCCTTTCATAGATGGAGCCACCGGTTGGATGAGAGGGGGGTCGGAAGAGAAAGGCGCCGAAGGAGGCGAAGGGAGGGGTTCGAAATGAAAGGTAATGAGGAGTCGAGAGGGATCTTTTGGCAACAGCCAGAGAGGGAGGGCTTATCAGATGAGCCCACGCAAATTTCTTGGGTTGGAATGGAATTCCGATGCAGGCGTGTTTCATTGTTCCCTAAGAAACACGCTCGCTTTCATAAATATTCATTCCTCTTGCGTTCAGCTACGTTCGCGGTTGCCACGGCAACGGTTCACTCCAGAAGCTAAACGTTTTTATTCAGTATAATGTAATTTAAAATATTCCTGCTGTTTTGACATACGAATAGCCAAGTGGGTAACGCGTTCGACTTCGGTGAAGGCGGTCCCGGGTTCGATTCCTGGCTGGGCCCCACGCCCAAAATGGTCTTATCTGTCGAAACACTCTTAAATTTAAAAGTAATATGAGAAGTGCTCTTGAATTTTCCTTGAAAAGAAAAGAAAAGTTTCCTTGACTTTTTTAGGCTATAATTTGTAATTCTGTTTTCCTGGACGAAAAATGGTTGAGAAAAATGTTACGTAAATTTTTTGTGAAAAATTTTTGTCACCTGGATTGGATACTAGGTTAGAGATTCTTAGCTTTGAGAAGTTAGCAGAAATTTTATTTTTCATCACCAATTAGAGAACATCAAATCCTCCAGACAAAAATGTAATCGAAGAAAATATCACATCTCGAGTGATTCTTAGGTTTTAGCGTCATTGTGTATCGGAACAGCCCTATTTTCCTTCGTCATCATTTTTCTATAGCATATTTTGCTCTTCCATTACCATTTGGACCTGTGCCTAGTGCCTATATCAAAGAACAAATGATGACTTTGTTTAAATATTACACAGTAAATTTCTTGTATTATTTTAAAATTCTAAAACAAGGTGTTAATGAAATATCGGAATATTTATCGGGGGGTCCCAATCAGCTAAGAGGGTTGCGCCTTTGTCTCTGGTGGAAGTGGCCCCGGGTTCTATTCCCGGTGGAGTCCCATGTGTGAAATGACCCCAAAAAGGGCTGTCGAAGCCCTTTTAAAAATTGAAATACCACTGCGGAGTATTCATTATCTTGTTTTTATTATAGGCGTGTGGCAGGGGGTGTAAACGTCCGAGTTACTTCTTCAGCTTATTGTTGTCGCGTATCGTTTGCGGAGAGAATGAGTCTCTAAAACGACTTGTCCTCGCATCTATTTCTCTTATTTTACGCTCGAATCGGCCGAAGTAGCAGAAAGGGGTCGCATAATACCGATTACGTCTTCCGCAAATGTACTTTCTCTAAATTTATCAACCAATCGCAGCCTAGCTTCCAATGTCCTTTCTTCCAAGGATTCACAACCTGTGTCTGAGAGCATTTTCGTAAAGCCTGCTTTTCTCTCGTTTTACAGTGGAATAAATCCCGTCGCCGTGCGCTAAACTTACTCGAGTTCACGGGTGTACATTTCAATCGCTGAATCCCATATAACAGATGAGAAAAATTGTTTCCTTCCATTCGGAAAGTTAAATTATGCTATCAGCAGCTTTGGCTGGTTTTCCACACTCTTTTTACCGCGAGAATCTGTAATCACAAGATATTTTATATCGGTCTCACATCGGTTTATTTATTTATTTATTTAAGAATTACCCGTCGCTATTAGGTCGTGGTACCTGGTGGCAACGGTTGAGGGGGTGCAAAAACAATGTATACTAACTGTCCGGCATTCGCCCAAAGACGGGAGGAAAACCCCTCCAAAAACCTCCCGCAGACAGTACACATTCTATGAAACCAATTAATACATACATACAATACATCTGAATAAACATACATACATAAAGTTGAAAATAATTTTCCCACATACCATATTTTGCAATGTCTATACACATATATACATATAAGTTATACATAGTCGAGTTCAAGAGACTTAAGTTAAAATACATTACATAATGAACATGCAACATAAGAACAAACATAGAAATTAGCAGCTTTTAATTTTTGCTTTGAAGATTTTAATATTTTTAGGCATTGGGATGAGAAGATCTCCAGGTAAAGCATTCCATTCCCTTATACCCCTGTTAACAAATGAGTATTTCACTACATCGGTTTTCTGTTCCCGTTCCTTTATTTTTAATGAATGATCGCCACGTCCTCTATAGTTAGGAGTATCAAACCTTGCTCGTAA
>KZ308861.1:298057-339937 GCA_000376725.2 Ladona fulva | reverse complement strand
TAATCGAAGAAAATATCACATCTCGAGTGATTCTTAGGTTTTAGCGTCATTGTGTATCGGAACAGCCCTATTTTCCTTCGTCATAATTTTTCTATAGCATATTTTGCTCTTCCATTACCATTTGGACCTGTGCCTAGTGCCTATATCAAAGAACAAATGATGACTTTGTTTAAATATTACACAGTAAATTTCTTGTATTATTTTAAAATTCTAAAACAAGGTGATAATGAAATATCGGAATATTTATCGGGGGGTCCCAATCAGCTAAGAGGGTTGCGCCTTTGTCTCTGGTGGAAGTGGCCCCGGGTTCTATTCCCGGTGGAGTCCCATGTGTGAAATGACCCCAAAAAGGGCTGTCGAAGCCCTTTTAAAAATTGAAATACCACTGCGGAGTATTCATTATCTTGTTTTTATTATAGGCGTGTGGCAGGGGGTGTAAACGTCCGAGTTACTTCTTCAGCTTATTGTTGTCGCGTATCGTTTGCGGAGAGAATGAGTCTCTAAAACGACTTGTCCTCGCATCTATTTCTCTTATTTTACGCTCGAATCGGCCGAAGTAGCAGAAAGGGGTCGCATAATACCGATTACGTCTTCCGCAAATGTACTTTCTCTAAATTTATCAACCAATCGCAGCCTAGCTTCCAATGTCCTTTCTTCCAAGGATTCACAACCTGTGTCTGAGAGCATTTTCGTAAAGCCTGCTTTTCTCTCGTTTTACAGTGGAATAAATCCCGTCGCCGTGCGCTAAACTTACTCGAGTTCACGGGTGTACATTTCAATCGCCGAATCCCATATAACAGATGAGAAAAATTGTTTCCTTCCATTTGGAAATTAAAATTTTCCTATCAGCAGCTTTGGTTGGTTTTCCACACCCTTTTTACCGAGGGAATCTTTAATCACAAGATATTTTATATCGGTCTCACATCGGTTTATTTATTTATTTATTTAAGAATTACCCGTCGTCGTGGTGGTAGGTCGTGGTACCTGGTGGCAACGGTTGAGGGGGTGCAAAAACAATGTATACTAACTGTCCGGCATTCGCCCAAAGACGGGAGGAAAACCCCTCCAAAAACCTCCCGCAGACAGTACACATTCTATGAAACCAATTAATACATACATACAATACGTCTGAATAAACATACATACATAAAGTTGAAAATAATTTTCCCACATACCATATTTTGCAATTTCTATACACATATATACATATAAGTTATACATAGTCGAGTTCAAGAGACTTAAGTTAAAATACATTAATGAACATATCTGTTTATTCCCTCCTTTTCTCGTCTATCTTCTGAAGTTTCACAAGCGCCGCAGCGTATTCAGAATGTAAAAGGAAGGAGCCTTGGATTTAAGACTTTTTACTCTCAATATACACAGTAAAGCCATGGTCTAATCTAATTTATTCTGTGAAAAATGTCGTATCTGAATTTATCATTGTAGCCAAACGAATTATCTCTATTTATTTTCATAGAATGTTTCTTAGTCGCTGTAAAGTTTTCTCCCGAGTCGGAAGTCGTTTCGGAGAAGATTCCGCTCCACCGAAATCCGTATTCTCCCCTTTTGTTGTTATCGAAGAAACCCCGAAATCTTGATGCGGATCAGCGGAGAGGCGGATTAAAGGCGGATTGAGGAGGGGATTAAGTTGAGATGACTTCGGAGTCATCTCGGAGAAAAACAAGGCGCGATCTCTTAAGGCGGATCATTCTAAACTTAATGGAATGGAAAGTTATGATTGATCCACGGGAAAGAGAGTTCACAATTCGTACTCTGAGTCGATGAAATTATAATTTTGATAACTTTTGCAAAGCATGAAGTGTCAACTTAATCACGTACTCTCAATTTATATTATTAAAAGTAGTATTCATGCACGAATTCTGCTCCAGTGTCTGCATATTTTTTTAATTACTTATTTAAACAAATATCTAATGTGTGGGAATATTTAAGCAGGAAATCAATTGTCAACAATAAAAGTAACAATAACAGCATCAACGGCAACAACAACAGTAACAACAACAACAATAATAAAATTAATAATGATATCGACAACAATTAATTGATTTATCTAACGGCATATATAAGCATGTATAGAATAAGCAATTGTCAAAGGTAGTTACAATTATACTATGATCGCAAATTACAAATCTACATTTAATGCAATTACAGTAACAGCATTTTATGTTTTAAAACCATTCTGCATTACTCATGCAATTACAAATTTACATTACAATTTCAACTCGTAACGTGTTCCACTATCGAGATAGTTTATTGAAAGTAGAGAATAGTATTTTTAAAAGTGCTTCGATAGGTTAGGTAATTTCAAATGAAGGCCCCCATCCGGGAATCGAACCTGGGACCGCTTTCGCGGAAGTCGTTGGGTTGGGTTGGCTGGCCGGGAGCCCCTAAAGGTAAATAATAATTTGTAACTAATAAATAATTCAGAGAAAATATAGTGGTGATAATGGATGCATATATATTTTTTGATGTAATTTGTTGATCGATTAACAGAAAATGTCAAAGAGTTTATCGTATTAACAACTAAATTTTAAATATATATGTACAGTACAGGTTTGTTTTGCATTTTTGGTGGTAACTTGCTGTTCCTTGTAGCCAGTTTTTCAAGATATGGAGATGATTTAGAGCATAATTTGTGGCGGAAAGATTTCAATCGGTTAGTCGTGGCATGTGAGCTGTTTCCTTCAATCACATGCACGGAAATAAATATGCATGTTCTACGTATGCAAGAAAGAAATTTTGTGGAAATCTCGGATTATTTGTATTCAAGATAAAAATTAATGGAAAAAGAAGTTTTACACTCATGTGTCATAAGGTGGTTAATACCGAAGATGTGGAGTGAGGTGCGTGTTCCATTATATCCATTAAAATTTATTAAACCGTCACCATCCCGCTTACATTTCCAGCTTTAAATTCTAACATATTTTGATATTAATAGAACATTATGGTACGAATGCATCTGCAAAAATACCTTGCAAGCCGCATTTCGAAGTGTGGCAGGGGGTATGAACACCCCCTGCCAGTTCGAGTTTCCTCTTTAGCTTATTGTTATCGCGTATCGTTCGTGGAAAAAATCGTGAAATTTCGTGTTCGTGAAATGAAAGAGTCCCTGAAACGACTTGTTTTCGCATCTATTTATCTTATTTTACGTTCGAATCGGCCGAAGTAGCAGAAGGGGGTTGCATAATACTAATTACGTATTCCGCAGATGCACTTTCTCTGAATGTATCAATTAATTGCTTCTATTCTCCTTTCCTTCAAGGGTGTGCAACCTGCGTCTGATTACAAATATGAATCTGTATGCTGAATTATGAGTTTATTTAATATAGGCTTCCCAATCAATTCAAATTTAGTCCCGTCAATGTTATGGGGGAGTTTACCGTTCTTTGGTCGTACCGTAGTCATACCCAATCTATCCTTTTTTCCCCTTTATGCGGCTACTCCAGCGCCTCCAATGATCACATCGACTAATTTATTAATCGCGAACGACTTATATTCCTTTTCCTTCCATCCAATTCATTCCTTATACTCTCTTCCGAAATAGTACCCCAGCGGTAAATTTAAGAAATAACGGAGCCCGAGAGCTATCCGTCCATCTCCTGGTCCTAAAATTATGCAGATTATGTCGGAGTAAATAAAAGACGACTTCTAAGGAAATATAAACTCCTTTAATACCCTCCGTTGGGTAAATATGAAATTGATCCTGCATATATCGGTTACAAGATATAACCTTTGTTTGTTTTTTCAGCGTTGTCAAAGAGATGGTTGTCTTGGAATCCTCGGACGAACTTTCTTGGCGCGGGTTAACTATTCAATATAATGATCGCCGCCGAGTGTGTGTATATATATTTCATCCGATGTCCACATTTCGTATTTTTGAGGGAGTCCTTCAGGACTGACAAAGAGGGCCAGGGTTATACAATTTTCAGGGTGCTACCGACCCTAAGCTGAACCCGAATGGTAAATTACGGAATTTGTTTCCTCTCCTTCATTTTACGAAAGAATGAAGTAATATAGAGTAATGATACAATCTGTCTATATATATAAAGCAGAAATTCTTTGGGTTTGTGTGTTTGTTTGTCTGCGATTGGAGTCCACACCGTTTGTCCGATTTGCGTCAAACTTTGCGTACGTGTTCTCCGTGAGCTAGTCGAGTTCAAGAGACTTAAGTTAAAATACATTAATGAACATATCTGTTTATTCCCTCCTTTTCTCGTCTATCTTCTGAAGTTTCACAAGCGCCGCAGCGTATTCAGAATGTAAAAGGAAGGAGCCTTGGATTTAAGACTTTTTACTCTCAATCTACCCAGTAAAGCCATGGTCTAATCTAATTTATTCTGTGAAAAATGTCGTATCTGAATTTATCATTGTAGCCAAACGAATTATCTCTATTTATTTTCATAGAATGTTTCTTAGTCGCTGTAAAGTTTTCTCCCGAGTCGGAAGTCGTTTCGGAGAAGATTCCGCTCCACCGAAATCCGTATTCTCCCCTTTTGTTGTTATCGAAGAAAACCCGAAATCTTGATGCGGATCAGCGGAGAGGCGGATTAAAGGCGGATTGAGGAGGGGATTAAGTTGAGATGACTTCGGAGTCATCTCGGAGAAAAACAAGGTGCGATCTCTTAAGACGGATCATTCTAAACTTAATGGAATGGAAAGTTATGGTTGATCTACGGGAAAGAGAGTTCACAATTCGTACTCTGAGTCGATGAAATTATAACTTGATAACTTTTGCAAAGCATGAAGTGTCAACTTAATCACGTACTCTCAATTTATATTATTAAAAGTAGTATTCATGCACGAATTCTGCTCCAGTGTCTGCATATTTTTTTAATTACTTATTTAAACAAATATCTAATGTGTGGGAATATTTATGCAGGAAATCAATTTTCGATAATAATAGTAACAATAACAGCATCAACGGCAACAACAACAGTAACAATAACAACAATAACAGTAATAAAATTAATAATGATATCGACAACAATTAATTGATTTATCTAACGGCATATATAAGCATGTATAGGATAAGCGATTGTCAACGGTAGTTACAATTATACTATGGTCGCTAATTAAAAAATCTACATTTAATGCAATTAGAGTAACAGCATTTTACGTTTTAAAACCATTCTGCATTACTCATGCAATTACAAATTTACATTACAATTTCAACTCGTAACGTGTTCCACTATCGAGATAGTTTATTGAAAGTAGAGAATAGTATTTTTAAAAGTGCTTCGATAGGTTAGGTAATTTCAAATGAAGGCCCCCATCCGGGAATCGAACCTGGGACCGCTTTCGCGGAAGTCGTTGGGTTGGGTTGGCTGGCCGGGAGCCCCTAAAGGTAAATAATAATTTGTAACTAATAAATAATTCAGAGAAAATATAGTGGTGATAATGGATGCATATATATTTTTTGATGTAATTTGTTGATCGATTAACAGAAAATGTCAAAGAGTTTATCGTATTAACAACTAAATTTTAAATATATATGTACAGTACAGGTTTGTTTTGCATTTTTGGTGGTAACTTGCTGTTCCTTGTAGCCAGTTTTTCAAGATATGGAGATGATTTAGAGCATAATTTGTGGCGGAAAGATTTCAATCGGTTAGTCGTGGCATGTGAGCTGTTTCCTTCAATCACATGCACGGAAATAAATATGCATGTTCTACGTATGCAAGAAAGAAATTTTGTGGAAATCTCGGATTATTTGTATTCAAGATAAAAATTAATGGAAAAAGAAGTTTTACACTCATGTGTCATAAGGTGGTTAATACCGAAGATGTGGAGTGAGGTGCGTGTTCCATTATATCCATTAAAATTTATTAAACCGTCACCATCCCGCTTACATTTCCAGCTTTAAATTCTAACATATTTTGATATTAATAAAACTTTATAGTAAGAATACATCTGCAAGCCGCATTTCGACGTGTGGCAGGGGGTGTAAACACCATGCGTTCGAGTTTCCTCTTTAGCTTATTGTTATCGCGTATCGTTCGTGGAAGAAATCGTGAAATTTCGTGGTCGTGAAATGAAAGAGTCCCTGAAACGACTTGTTTTCGCATCTATTTCTCTTATTTTACGTTCGAATCGGCCGAAGTAGCAGAAGGTGGTTGCATAATACCAACTATGTCTTCCGCAAATGCACTTTCTCTGAATGTATCAATTAATTGCTTCTATTCTCCTTTCCTTCAAGGGTGTGCAACCTGCGTCTGATTACAAATATGAATCTGTATGCTGAATTATGAGTTTATTTAATATAGGCTTCCCAATCAATTCAAATTTAGTCCCGTCAATATTGATGGGGGAGTTTACCGTTCTTCGAGAACCAAGTATCTCAGCACGTCGAAGGTTTTTAGGGACTCGTTCCTTAAGGCGATGTTTCTCTATTTCAGATTGAACAATTCTGATGCTCCAAACCAGCAATGTTTTGTAGTCATACTCAAATCTATCATTTCGTTCACCTTTATACGGCAACTCCATCGCCTCCAATGATCACATCGACCAATTTATTAATCGCGAATGACTTATATTCCTTTTCGTTCCATCCAATGCATTCCTTATACTCTCTTCCGAAATAGTACCTCAGCGGTAAATTTAAGAAATAACGGAGCCCGAGAGCTATCCGTCCATCTCCTGGTCCTAAAATTATGCAGCTTATGTCGGAGTAAATGAAAGACGACTTCTAAAGAAATATAAACTCCTTTAATGCTCTCCGTTGGGAAAATATGAAATTGATCCTGCATATATCGGTTACAAGATATAACCTTTGTTTGTTTTTTCAGCGTTGTCAAAGAGATGGTTGTCTTGGAATCCTCGGACGAACTTTCTTGGCGCGGGTTAACTATTCAATATAATGATCGCCGCCGAGTGTGTGTATATATATTTCATCCGATGTCCACATTTCGTATTTTTGAGGGAGTCCTTCAGGACTGACAAAGAGGGCCAGGGTTATACAATTTTCAGAATGCTACCGACCCTAAGTTGAACCGAATGGTATATAAATGTTAAATTACGGAATTTATTTCCTCTCCTTCATTTTACGAAAGAATGAAGTAATATAGAGTAATGATACAATCTGTCTATATATATCAAGCAGAAATTCTGTGGGTTTGTGTGTTTGTTTGTCTGCGTTTGGAGTCCACACCGTTTGTCCGATTTGCGTCAAACTTTGCGTACGTGTTCTCCGTGAGCCGGAAGGAAGTACTGTCAACTTTTCATTCGCAAAATTTGCTGGCTTTGGACCAAGATCGTTCAGCTAGATTTCCATGATAAATACATGTAAAGTTCGATTTTATCGGTTACAGACTTTATTTCTTTTTCAAAATTAAATTAGAAGGAATATTCGTATAAAGTCAAAATAAGTACCAAAAAAGGGGAAATTGGTTACGCATTCTTATTATTGTCGTGGAATATCGCTTTCGATTCAAAGTTGCGAGAATTTAGATAAAATATACGAATATTTTGTGAAATTTTGAGGTTGTAAGCAACCCGTCCCCCTGACGACCAATGCGATTGTTGATTCCGAGTTCATGCACTTTCTCATAAGAAAATATTGTCTACTTAGGCCCATTTAGAAGCAATTGACGATATGAAGAGGGAGAAATTCTTCAGAGATTTTAACTATTACAGTCACGTACAATTTATAGTGATGAATTGCAGGGTTAACAAACATACGTAGCACCGTAATAAATTAATGGACATAAATGAGTAACTTTTTGTTTATCAATTCGGACTCTTGACATATTTTACGATTAGAACCAGAATTTGAAAATTTTGCAAACTTGCGCATTAACTTTAGACAAGTTTCATAAGAAGTAAATTCCCTAAAGATTTAAATTCTTATTGTTGATAATAGATTTCGGCTTCGAACTTTGATTCTCTTATGTATATGCAAGTAGGTATGCCATATTTAATCCGACTTATATTTTCCACTTCAGCTAGTCTCTTATATATGTATAGTAAGAGAGCAATAATCATATGTATAGCAAGAGGGTGTAAACATAATTACAAAAAAATAAGCTATTAGACAAGTTACCATGGTCACTCCCGGAGAAACCTACGAAACCTGCCGACAGTAGCAACCAAAAAATATTGCTTCATTTAGTAGTTAAACGCATCCATTTTATATCTGCCTTCACCATAAACGGTGAACGTACGAATTTCATCAGGATCGACGTCATCGAGAGATCATTGTGTTTGATAGCATCTGCAATAAAATGTGAAAACCATCATCTTGGAACAAGATTAAATCAGTGAACAACTAAGCATAGTTGGAACATAGAGAAACGCCCTTATTGTTTTATGGGCCATGTAATCTCATTGATAGTAAAGTTAGGATATTTGCGGACGACACGGTAATTTACAGGGAAATATAAAGTAGAGAGGATAGATTAACCCTGACGCATGATTAAGATAAAATTATGAAATGGTGCGATATTGGAATATTGACAAATGTTTGGTAATTAACTTTTTCGAAAGAAAATACAATGCCAATGATTATTCGTACAGCCTCAGAGGGAAAACTTTATCAACAGTGGAATCGTTGAAATACCTAGAAGTAACTTTCACGAATAACTTAACAAGGAGTACCCACATCCGTAATATATGTGAAAAAGCACTTAAGAAACTCGGCTTCGTTAAGAGATTAGTCGGTCGGAGCGAATAAAAAGTTCGCGATCGAAGTTATTTTTCGTCAGTTAGACCTCATCTTGAGTATGCGTGTAGTGTATGGGACCATGACGATAAGTGTTGCATTCGAGAAAAGGTGCAGGTGCGAAAGACGATACGTTTCGTGAAAAATTGCTACGATAAATCAGTGGGAGTTACTCAGATGCTTCAGGACGCAGGATGGGAATCTTTAGAAGTTATAAGATTTAAAGAAAGGATTAATTTACTGGATACATTCAGAGAAAGCACGTTCAGAGACGATGTAGCCGATATAATGCGTTCAACATTTTACATAGGCCCTTCTGATACTGCGAGAAAGATCAGGGAAATAGATGCTAGAACCAATCGATTCAAGAACTAATTTTTTCCGCGAACGATACGCGAAAGTAATTGATTAGGGAAATGGAGTCATGGTGCGTGCACCCCCTGCCACACGCCGAAAGGCGGCTTGCAGGGTACTTACTCGTACATAGATATAGACATGGGTTCGATCCCAGAAATCATGAAAAAGGACCAATAAAATACATAGTAAAAAATTCAATCAATAGTAGCCACATTCACGGTATGGAATTCCATAGCCTAAGGAAGTAATTCACTTTGTAAATATATCACAAGGTCGACATCCCCAATCCCGGAGATTCACCATCAGCTGTTTCTTCCAGTTTCAAGAAGTACTTATCCCTCATTTTTGGGTAGATGTCCTTAATGTCTCAAAGAATTCGATATTAATCATTGGGCGACCTCTTGGCTTCCATTATTTGATAGAACCAAAGGTGAAACTCTTCAGATTGTATAATTAAATTGGGGCCCTCGCAATTTTTCTATAGTTCCCAATTCACCGCGTGCGTCTATGGTTTGTAAGGCTTCGAAGCCATGGCGCATTTTAATTAACTCCATTTGCCTCTGCTTGGTGGAAAATCTGCTCCAGTGGAAACTGGAGCAGCTTTCCACGGTATCAATGCTGTTTCTGCACATTAGACCCTACGGTAGCTCCACTACGAGATACTTTTGGTCGGTTTCCATGACTACTTTGTTGATGAAATCGTGTTGAATGTTATTTTGAAATTCCTTTTCTTGACGTCATAATTTCGACTGCATATCAGAATGCATAAGCCTTCGAATACATAGAGAATTATATTTGTTTTCTGTTGAAGAAATTAGAGACCTTGTTTCACCTATGGCCCAGTGGTTAACATCCGGGGTGATTTTTTGTTAGTAAATGAAACAACAGACCCTAGCTTAAATTTCACTTTTAAGATTCTGAATTACTATGACGACCAGCTTCGACTAGCTACTGCCATTTTCAGGTCAGTGATAAATTTGTATTTGTTAATCTTGCATAGGAAACAATGGAGAACAAAACAACAAAACAATAATTAGGTGTTTATACCCCCTGCCACACGCCGAAATGCGGCTTGAATGGTATTAGTGTACTTGTAGAAAGGAACTTGGGAGGAGGAGATTGAAATGGAAGGGGACAATAGGAAACAATTGCAGTTTCGCAACAATTACAGTTTCGTAACAATTACAGTTTCGTAACAATTACAGTCTTGTAACAATTGCATACAATGATATTTACCTTATTATCTAGTAGCGAACGGCCCAATTTATTATTGAGTGCTAACAGTCTTTATAATCCTTTCAGCTACTTTTTCTACTCAATCTTAGTGTTTTCATCCAGGACAAAATAAAATACGTTTGTAATAAGGTGGAATTAGCCGTTGCTAAGCTGCGATTCTTTAAACATACAACCCTTACTCCCAATTTGTTGATTTGAATTATCACCACAACGATGCTAGGGTCTATCAATGACGGCATACCCTTTTCCTTTGGTATATGCAGAAGCACATTCAAACTCGTTTCTCAGCTTGTAGGAATTCGGAAACCATTAGATTGCTCAGTTAAATGGAAATGAACCGATGTGTTTATCCCTCTACCATCCACACTTAATATCGATTTAGTAGACTGTCGTACTAAATGTCAAGTAAAAACGAGAAGATGAATTTTAGTAATAATAAGTTTGTGTGAATAGAAAAATTCAGTATGTAATAATATTTTCTACACCTATAAAGGGAGCATTCCTTGAAAATAAAGAGTAAATTTTCTTAATCCGATATTTACCCAAAGATAAAATTTCATATATAAATAAAAAATGCTTCTGATGGACTAAGGATGGATTACTAAACAATAGCAGAGTATTAGATATTCTATATATAATCAAGTTAATAATATAACGCCCTAAAAATTCACGACTTAAAATATTGTAAATCTTAACATGGTAAAATAATTTTATATAGCAAAGTCAATTAATATATTTTAATCAAAATATTAATTCAATTATTATATGCTACTGCAAAAACAAAAAAGGTATTAGCAAATCAATATTTTGCAAATCAGGTCTGCTGTTTTGCTCGATTAGGGAATAATTGATTTCAATTGCTCTTAATTTAGATCTTTGAATTGAAAGCAAATATTATATAGACCAAGAAGGGTGACTGACTTTGTTTTAACACTCGCGAAATACCCACTGCTTGGGAACCGTAAAACTTTTAGCGAACTGCAATACCTTCTGTAGACTTTCCGTAAATGTACGTAGAATAAAATCGATCGTGGCAGGCTTGATGTTGTGGAAATCCATATGAAAAGGATGGTATAAATAAAATTACAGTTACTCTTTTCCACAGGTGTATTTAAAGAAGTAAAAAACACGACCGGTTTCCTTGTTTCCTCACCTGATAATGGCCGATCTGCGCCGAAACCGGTCGTGTTTTTTATTTCTTTAAATACACCTGTGGAAAAGAGAAACTGTAATTTTATTCATATCATCCTTTTCATGTACGTAGAAATTAATTTGTTACCTTTTCTCAGCCCGGCAGGTTCCTTTATGTATGTGTTCCTATCATTCCTAACCTGCAGTTGCTTAAAGATCAACATTGCCTCTAGCTTCTACACCCTTGATCAGTACGATACTTACTAATTGCAGTTTTGGTATGGTATGGTCGACAAGCTGCGGTAATGTTTCGTTTCGTTTGGACTTGTATAAAGTTTCAGTTCGTATGGTTATACTAAATAAACGACTGTAAAAATCCATATATAATTATTGGCTCTTTTTATCCTGCGGATCTCTCTTTCCTCAATTTTTCACGCCAGTGAATATAGAACTCGAAAAGAAATTAATTTTCTAAAGGAAAAACGAAGCAGTGATGACGATACTCAGATATGAAAAATGAGGTCTGTAATAACAGTTGATGAAGATTAAGGTGATATTTTATGATAGTTTTCGTTCAATATTTTCCCCATTATATCTCCCGACCACTTATTCGTGTAGAATATAATACCAGCAAAATTAAAGATGACGTCAATGAGAATTAATTTATCACCATGGTAACTTAATTGCCAAGCAATCCTCTTTTAGTACATAAAAATGTTTGCGGAACCTCTCCGCAATACATATCGCGGGTTCGGTGACAAAGATGTTGCCTATTGAATAGAGTTACCGTCATTCTTCCTCCCGCTCTACATTAATATAAAAACACAAACGAGGGCGCCGTACAAAACTAGACGAATAGTTGGAAAGCCGGCGGGAATTCCTGCCTTAAAGGAATTCGAGGAAGGGAAGGGTGGAGGGAAGCAGTCCAAAAGGGTCGTAATTGGAGAAGGCGAAGATAAAAAGGTCTGCATAGGAGTCTGCGAATCGGCCATAATCGCTTGTATAGGAAAATCCCTTCTGGAATGGAAGATGTTATCCTCGTGGCGTTGCGTGGGAGAATAAAATGGGCGGCCTCTTTCTTTGGCAAGGGCCGCTCGCGCCAGATACCGGGATGACGCCCCAGAGATGACGTCACCGTGCACGTCACCGGCTCCCTTCTTTATTTCGAATAGCTTGGGAGGAATATTGGCGCTCCTGGGGTTCTCAGCCGGGAGACGCAGAAATGAAGTACGGAAATACTCGACGCCCGCTCCTCCGTCAACGTCACTTCATCCGGAAGACAATTGGGGTCAGGCGGCGGCTCAAGAGACCCCTCTCTCTCTTTTGGATGAGGTGTTTCGGATCGGATTAGGGTGCGAGCGTTCTTTTCCTTTCCTTCGGTTTTACTTTTACACGACGCGCGCGCCACGCAACGGTTTTTTCACGCGATTGTTGGAGTGCGCCGACCGTAACGTAGCGTGGTCATATTGAATAGGTGAAGGAAACATTTTTTTCTGTTCGTAAAGGTAGTCACTCTCCCTTTTTTTTTAACAAGAATATCTTTTAGTACATTACGCGCGCATTATCCGTACGATATACGTGTGAAATTGATAAAGAAAGAACATGCGCTGGAGTCATTAGAATGGTGTGAAAGATAAAACATTAGAACCTATCCAATTCTATCGAACAGCAAAAACATTTCTACTAGATGCAATGTATTTGATAGAGCTATCCTAAACAACTCCTTTGAAAAATCAAACTTTGCCGATGATATTTTTGGGTAAAAAACACGGTTCGGTGCTTCCACCCTCAACCCTATATTCCTGTCCAAATATAAACTGCAGATGAAAGAGGGAAAAACTTTGCAATTTTCCACGGGATATCCTGTCAAAATTTACGAATTTTCTCTTTCTTTGATGATGATTTTCCATTAAGTAACGACTTCCAACTAATTTGGACATGCTAAAAATATTCCAAATACTCTCCAAACTCCGCCATTACTATTCTCTTGCCAACGCATTCCGTTTTTCATTTCTCACGATAAAATGACCAATGAGAACATTTTTTTTTTACTCCGGGGATTCACCTTTTCCGAGAACGATATTAGTAATCGATTACGAAAGCAGAGTCATGGTGCATGCACCCCCTGCCAAACGCCGAAAGGCAGCTTGTACTGTGCATATGTAGATGTCTGTAATTTCTAACTATACCACTAGTTAGAGTCATGTGCTTTTTCCATACATCTAAAGGAATGAAGAAAAAGTTTGGGTTCAATGTATTATCCAAAGAAAATTAAAGTAAGATAAATATCATTATGAACAATGAGTTTGGCGCTGATATTAATAGGTTAAATCTCTTGTCTGCCGTTCACGGATATGTCTTATACCAGGAAAGAAGAAGAAATATCTAAATTGACGCAGCTCCATACGTTTAGTGAATGATTACCCTTCAGTTTAGACAACCAGTCCCTGGTAAATGTGTTTCGCATTTTCGTAGAACTATTTTCGTACAGATCGTCTCCGCCGAAAGTCATTCAGTACACAAATGATGTTAAGTTTAAATCAAAGCGAGGATAATTTTGGTGAATGATTGTATAGTGTTTTCGATATGATACGCTTCTTTTATAAAAGGATACAACTCACTCAGGTCGAAATTTATACAGAACAATTTGAATAGATTGGCGACTTTCAAACTTCAAGTGAACCATATTCTGAACCGCTAGTCGGGGTCAGATTGCGGGGGTCGCATAAAACCGATCACGTATTCCACCATTGTACTTTCACTGAATTGATCAAGCAGTCGCGGCCTAGCTTATAATCCCCTTTCTTTCAAGTATTCCCAACCTGCCTCTGAGAGAATTTGCGTAACGCTTGCTTTTCTATTGTAGCATTTTTTTAAAATTGTATCACCTCGCGCTGCATTTTCTCGAGTTTGCGAGTGCACGTATCATCTCTCGGGTGCCATGAACTCGCCGCATATTCGAAAAGAGACCTTATCATGTAGTAATTTCATTTTTACATACAACAAGAACAACAACAATAATAATAATAATAATCATTTATTTTGTCACATTAATACATTCATTTACACAGAAAATAATCTGCTTGAATGACTTTCTGTGTAAATGAATGTATTAATG
The DNA here is from genome assembly GCA_000376725.2 of Ladona fulva. Taxonomy (NCBI): domain Eukaryota; kingdom Metazoa; phylum Arthropoda; class Insecta; order Odonata; family Libellulidae; genus Ladona; species Ladona fulva. The sequence continues at coordinate 325,421 of KZ308861.1, read as the reverse complement.
TGACAAAATAAGTTATTGTTATTATTATATGTAAAAATGAAATTATAACATGATCAGGCCCATTACTATAGGATCAGGATGTAATGTCTTATAGGAATGAGCGACACTATATGATATGAACATGATAGTAGAATATGATAGGAGTATTACAGAATCATGCCCACTAAATATAATTGTTATCACAAATGTCTAAGTTAGTCTCACACTTTCGTGCTTTTCTCAAGAATAAGCAGGTGTGAAAAATTAGTGACATGACTGAGACTCGAACCCAGGTCTCCCACTTTACGGGAGGTATTCTAACCACTGAACTGCCATGCTGCGGAAATACCCTCCCTATCCTTTCTCTTATTCGTGTATTACAAACATACCAAAATAAAAGTTTATGAGCTGTATCATAAAATGTAGAGTAAGTTTGCTACTTTTAAGAATATCCATTCAATATTCTTTATTCGTTCCAATAATTTCAATGGACCAGACAAGGAATGAAATATACCACTATTTTCAGGATCCGGGACAGGTTGACGAAAACAATTTTGTATTGTATTCTGGTTTGTGTTGCAAGATTTCAAAAGAAATCAGTCTTTGCAAGTAAACGATTTCTGTTCCGTATCTTTACCTATCATTACATCTCGTTTGATACTTACGATTTTATAATTGTGTTCCTTACTTAATTTCTTGGTCGCTGTCTTTCTTTCCTCACATTATTGGTACTTATTTTAAATGGAGAAAAGAAGTCGATCAGAATATTACGCAATGGATACTCGGGTTACACTAAGTGGCATTAATTCACACACAATAAATTCATGATAGAATGTTTACTAAACCACAGAAAATTACAAGCACGACCAAGATTTCGTTGCCTAGCAACATGACCTGAAGATGATAGCAACTATCCATTGTGTGAGAATGTTACACCGTCGATAACTTTGAGATTAGGAAATCCAACTGCCAACATGCTCTATGCGGTGAACTGGATGCAACACAGTAGCGGTTAGTATTGGCAATATTCTACTTTACTTTAAGCTTCTATTGAATGTGATTTTTGTTCTGCGTTCCCCTAGTGCTGGACGGCGGCCCAATGTTTTCTTAAGTGCTGCCCAATTAATTCCCGAGCGCCCTCTTCATTTTGGAACGGCTTCCCTTCAGCAGATTCTCTCTTGTATTATCTGACTCCTTAGTTGATGCCTTAGCTCTTAGTTTGAATCTTTTCTGAATCAGGATGCTGTGAAGAATCTGAGGTCAAATTGATGATAGTAATAATAGTATCGCGACTTTATTTAGGGTGAGATTGAGGTCAGTCTCTCCTTGCATCGAAATCTCTGTCGTTGAAGATTTAAAGAAATAGCTTTTTGGAGTAAAACGTGAGGAAAAAGAAAAAAAAAGAGGGAAATGTCATAAGGGTTAAAAAAAATCGTAACTGTGAACTTAGAAATGAATAAAAATCTATTGTTAATGCTTAATCATATTAGGAAAGTTTTGGCGAAACGGTCAGTATCTTATTTTCCAACATTTTCATGTTAGCTTTTGCCTATTTTCTCATGAGCTTTCAATCGTTGCAAATTGGAAGTAGAAAACATTCCTTTTTCTATGAGTTTTGTTTTGATTGACTTTTCTAAAGCTCTTGCTGATAGTCTTACCTTCCCTCCAGTTCTATTAGGTATATATCCACAGAAAAACTATATTTTGAAACTCATGGTTTAGCTGATCTTGGCAGTGTAGAATACAATACAACACAAACGTATCTATCTGTCGAAATCGAGAGTATAAAGTCTCATCCTCCATTTAATTCTCGAAGAAATTATAATCAACCTCTGCTGGTAACCTTACCGGGAAAGAAAGAAAAGTTACATACATGGGAACTTCTGTTTTGTGTAATAGAAAGGATAGAAAGATAGAAAGAGTGTAATTTATTATAAAACAAACGTAAGATGCAGAGTAAATAAATGGTATTTTTTTGTTGCTACCTTTCTTTCCTTTTAATATTAAACAGTAATGTGCCACGTTATCTCCATTATATGAATTATTTACGAAATTAAAATGCATATTAAAACCACCTGTATATCATTTTCCTTTTTTCGGAAAATTGAAAGAGCCATAGTTTATTTACCAACGGGATAGTGATAAAAACTTATCTTGTGATACATTTTAATATAATCTTACTGTTTACATTGATAGTTCTTGATGTATTAAACACCACTATGCTACGTTATCTCCATTAGTTCAAGATTTAGGAAATTAATCTGCATATTTAAAACACCTGTATATCAATTCCCTTCGGCAGGAAAATTGATACAGCAATAGTGTATTTACTTACGGGATAATTATAGTTCCCTTGCGGTAAATTTTCAGAGAACGAAAATTCTTTTGAAGATTCCATTAATTCGCATTCAAAAGCATAAAGTTCAATAATCGGCGCTAGTGTTACGGCCCTTGAACGGGTAATGATTAGGGATATTCGAATACCGAGTGTTTATTCATCTCCATGGCGACGCTCAGATGTTTATGTATTTCTCTCACGAAATGCAGATGATCCTGTACGGCGGCGGGGTTAACATTTTTCAAAATCCTCCTCCAAAGCACACAGCTCTCGAACATTTCGATAACTTACGTTTGATTTATTTAGATGGAACAACACTACGGCGAATCTTGTGTATTTATGGTCGCCGCGGAAACGGGATGGAACCCGAAAACGTAAACAAGCCTCACATCATATCAATATATTGATATTTAATCGAAAAACGTCTTCCTCTATGGAATTACTTCTCGTTCGGAGGGATATTTAGCGATGGAGAGGTAGAGGATTTCTTTAAGCGGAAGAGTGATTTCGTTTCTCGATTTTTATTCCTTCTCTTTGATGATTCCGCGCCGACTTTAAAGGAGGATCCGCCCCCCTTCTCTTCCACGGGATAATCTCTCAAAACGCTCTTTTTTTAAAAGATGGCTCATTAAGAGTTTTTTTTTTAATTTCCCTTCGCATTCCGATTCGCTCTTTCTCTCCCGCTCTCTTTAACCCATTATCTCCTCTCCACTTATTCCTTTCCGAACATCTCTTCCTCTCTTCTCCTTTTGATGAATAATTTCCGAGTGCGTTAACACTTTTTAACTCCGCCGAAATTTGCATCGCCGTCTTTAGCACTTAAAGATCTTCGTTAATTAAGGATCCGAAATTTAAATTTCGTTGAGTCGAGCCGTCCAATGAGATAGCGGATTTTTGTTGAACATTTTGCTGTCGTGAGCGTGATTGTTGAGGATTGTAGTGAATTTCATTTACCTGAAAATAAACTGTGTGATATAAAAATGAATGCAAAATAAGTAATGATTGTTGATATATGTACATTTTTGCTGAGTAACTTTTAGCTTCTATGTAAAAATGTATAACTTTTATGAGTTATCTGTATTGTAACAGCGCATTCCTGTAGATAGTATGTCTCTGAATTTTAGTAGTCTACTTTATTGCTGTAGCTAGGAGATGTCTGTATTGTTGTTGTCATCATCATCATCCTTGTTATTATAATACTATTTCGCCGCAGTTACACGCTGGGTCAGTAACTGTCGTTATATTACTTTACATTCAACAACTCAAACAGTATTAGAACGTTGTACAGACCAATACCGAAAACTTGAACAATAGTAACCCAGTCCACTAGATAGAATACCTTATATACTTCTCAACTTACAATGTAAACAGCTATAATATAATTTACGTTCCAGACAACAATAAATACAAAAAGAATGCACATTTAACAAAAAAGTCTACATTCTTCCTAAAAATCCTTACATGTACGATACTCATACAGAATACAGTACACAGAAAACGGTTCACAGTCAACTACAACAATTTACAATACAATTATATAAAAAAGATTGCGTCGGCAATTTCATAAAAAAAGTAAAATAATTTTTAATAGAAGTAAGATAATTTTTCCTATTTTCACGACCTAAAGGGAAATGAAAATAATATAATTAATCTCGGTATGGTAGAAACAATAAAAAAGTGCGTCGGCCGGGAATCGAACCCGGATCAACTGCTTGGAAGGCAACTATGCTGACCATTACACCACCGACGCTCTAATTGTTGTAGTGCGCAATATAATTATTGTCTAAAGTGAATTTTAAGTTGTCGTTGCCACGGTCCATCTGTAACTATTTAATCACTGACAATAGAAATGACGTAATCACTCCGGTTGTCATGGATCTATAGAAGTTGCTACGTTGCGCATCTGTCATTCGATCTAAAGCCGGTAATACACTACAGAGTCACATGTTATAGGAAACTAGACATCTATTATGATTAAATAAGGATAGCCAACTAATGATGCGTTTAAGAAAACTTAAGCTTATATATAACACAAAACACATATATGCCGTAAATTCTTCAATCTAAATCGTACTTAAGTTTTCGTAGTCATATCGTGTGGAAAAATTTGGCATAATTTTAAAGCGCATAACTCCCAAATTATCCAGATAGGCTTGCGATGGAACAATAGTTATTATTTCCTTAATAGCATGCATATCTGTAGAGCAAGATGTCATAGGAAGAGTGTTCTTATTTTATTTCGTAACCTACGGGCATAGAAATGAATCACAATGCGAGCATTTATGATCGATTACAACAATGACCTTAAGTGACACTAAGAAAACTGAATCTAAAGCTTCAAATGTTGTAATGAAAGTAACTTTTCGCTGTTGGTTTTTCCCTGCTTTATGATAATGCATTTTAGATCGGGAATCTTAGGTACTCTCGAAATTGTGAGCTGTAATAACTAAAAATGGTGTGTCCTAGATTCGAGAGTACACGGTTAGGATAAGGTAAACACGGGAAAGGGAAATTCTGCATGTCAGTTTGCTATTACGGTTAGTTAAATCATAAGAGAATCATTTGTGAGTTGCATATTTATATAATCCATTATACACTGGTGTAATTATACAAAGAATGACATATTGTAATCACTATCAGCTTAAGTTCGTTAGGAAGACAATCCTTTATTCTCACATTCACATGAGATATACCTATTAGAAATATACGAAGTTCTGTTTTAATTTGTATAATTTACTCGCAAAGCTCCTGAAAATCAGGCCAATGTACACCTACTACGAGAGTGAAACGTCAGTGAATTTTGCCAACTTATTTACATAACAACGGCTTTATTAGTTTAACGTTTTGGTCAGCTGTTGTCAATAGGTTAGCGTGTTTGTCATAACCCGGTGGTAGTATGTGGTAATTTATTTTTACCCATCACACAACACGTGACCAACGTAGGCAACTCGCAGGGATTTAAAAGAAGAATATTGAATTATCCAATCCGTTTCAACTAACCCTCGAATAATAATTTAAATTTAACTGGTTAAATACCAAATGGAATTGATCCCTTGATTTTTCCGTAGTTGAGTTTTTTATTACAGAAGTTATACAAAGTTTATATAGAATGATTTTGGCTGCCATCTTTGAGTACGTTCATTGAAACGGATTTTTCTTTCAAGAAGCTATGTTTGTGTCTCAGCTTTCACACCTATTGAGAAGCAGGCTGAAAATATCTCCCTGTAAATTCTATTAGCTCTTATGTGTATATGATATCGTAGATAAAACTACGTTTATAAGTCAATCATGACTCTATATGTTAAGGTCACGTTCGTAACTACTGGTTACACCAATATTGCTTACTTTAGCTCAGGTTTATTGAAGGAAGACATTTGCAAACATGGCGTAAGGTTGCTTCATCGTAAAAAGAAACCATGTTCATATATCATATTCATGAATTTCGACCCCTCTGATCACGGGATTCGAATTATTACTGAAAAAATATTGAGTCTCAATCATGCATATGCATTAGCCGTCTGTAATCAATATTAGCAATCGTTTTTCTTCTAATTATATACGAGTTTTCATGAAGCATTTCCTGCCAAACTGTTACCTTATCCCATCCTTCTATTCTCGCATTTCATAAACTGCGTCTCGTTTGTCCTCCAATTTGCTTCAATTCAAATAACAATGTTCTTTTTCGTACAGTTCTTCTTGCAGTTTCCTTACGGCGTTTAACTCCAATTTCCTCATTTCCCCGTTTTTCGCCTTGCGCTACCGAAAGTCTTTGGGGGTCATTAATCCTTCTCTCTCAAGATTTTCCCGAAAAGATTCCGAAGCGAAAGGTCCTTCTTAACAAAAACCTCATTACGCATTCTTTTCGCATCTTTGTGAGATTTTATGCTTTAGAAGCGTGGGTGCAAAATGATAATGAATGCGTGGCGAATTGGAAAATGATTTCGGCGAGAAATTTATTGCTCGCCGATTGCTGGAACGCATCAGTGAGAAGTTTTATGTCAAAGTGTACCCGATAAAAAATTGCTGATGGGGTATTTCAGTAGATTAGAATGATCTTAACTTTGTCTTAATTAATAATGGATTCCTGAATGTCGAATTGTTTTGATTTATTGATTACATTTTATGATGAATATACATGGCCTTTCAACTTTTATAATTTACGTAAAGAAACTCTAAGAGGATTTACACAATGCTTATTGCAAATATGTTTTGTTTATTAAGGATTAAAAAAGAGTGGGTATGTGCGTCTAGAAATGCAAAGATTACACCTACGTCTACATATCTACATCTACATCTACATAAATACCCTGCAAGCCGCCTTACGGCGTGTGGCAGGGGGTGAAAACACCGGGCGTTCGGACTATTTTTTTAGCCTATTATTATCATGTATAGTTCGCGGAAAGAATGAATTCTTAAATCGACTCGTCCTAGCATCTATCTCTCTTATTTTGCGCTCATTGTCGGATCGTCCAAGGTAGCAGGGGGGTCTCATAATATCTACTATATCTTCCGCAAATGTACTTTCCCTAAATTTATCAAGCAATCGCAATCTAGCTTCTAGTCTCCTATCTTTTAAGGATTCCCAACCTGCATCTGACAGCATTTTGGTAACGCTTGCTTTTTTATCGTAGCACTTCTTAACAAAACGTATCGCTTTCCGTTGCACTTTCTCGAGTTCACGGATGCATGTATCGTCTGCCGGATCCCATATACTTGATGCATATTCAAGATGAGGCCTAACCAACGCAAAATAACATCGTTCTCTAACTTTTTCGTCACATTTACCGACAATACGCCTAATGAAACCGAGTTTTCTAGTTGCTTTAGCACAAATGTTACGGATATGCGTGCTCCAGTTCGTGTTATTCGTAAGAGTGATTCCGAGATACATATGTACGCTGCAAGCCGCCTTTTGGCGTGTGGCAGAGGGTGTGCACCATGACTCTACTTCCATAATCGATCACTTTCGTGTAAAGATAAAGCGGGTGTTAAAAAAAAGTTGACTTGAGAAAGGCTTTAACCCAGGTCTTCCACTATCCAATATCACAAATCCAAATGTTCTTCCATGTTTGTACAGTGAAATTTTATAACATTAGCCTCATTAGCAACCTATCTTTAAGCGGAAGCCCTGGGTTCGAGTACCAGTGCCGTAATTTTTTTCTCTTTCCTTTATCCTTGTGTTACATTTTTTCGTTACCTACAAATATGAATGCTTTGCTAGTTTATTTTGGAATTTCCAATTTTCTTTGGAATTTGCAGTTTTAAATTTCACTTTGTTTTCGCTGTTTTTTTGCCCGTGGTGGTTTTCCCGCCGTATGAGATTATTCTCTGTCAGACTTAAGTTACGAGGAATTTTCATCAGTAACCTGAAAATTCCTAATTTTTGAGAAATGTTAGTATCATACGAGAAAAGGGGGAAAGATTGGTCCTTAAAATCCTGGCCTCGCCCCAAAAGGGTCTGTTTAATCACTTCTTCTTTTACATAATTTACTTCGTAAATGGAGAAACACAATGGCATATTTCCCCTTCATTAGAAACTACCGTTGGATTTTGTGTACAGGTGTTCTTCTTGAACATCGATTATATACAGAAAACGTAAAAAAATACTTTTCACAAGTAGAGTAACAAAGTAAAGGGATCTGCTATAATAACTGCAAATGCCAAAATCTAAGAAAATTGCCTCCTCTTCGAAAATACTATCAAATTCTTACCGTTACTATGCAAAGGACTTTAAATCGCCATGTATTCTTATAATAAAATGCATGAGCTCGGATTCAACGATTGGCTTGGTCGTCAAGGAGACGGGTTGTTTATTACCGTTAAATTAAAGGAAATTTTCATTCATTTTGTCAAATTTCTGATTAGTTAGAATCAAAAATCTACATTCTCTGATCAGAATAAGATTTTATTTTGATTTCGCATGAAATTTTTTCTCTGACTTAATATTGTAAAAAAAAACTTATGCCTGCTGTCGTTCAAAGTGAACTTTGCATGCATTTGTTATGGGAACTTTCACTCGCCTGGGGGTCGAACCGGAGACCATCGGGTAAACATAAAGTATCCTATTATCTATTCAGGGAAGTTATTTAATGAGCTTTACAATTTGGAAGTCGTGTAACTTCTGTTTCTCGAGGAGAAAGCACACACTCACAAATTCTCTACTTTATTTACAAAATTGTTGTTCCGCACAGTGTCTTAATTACGGAAAACGGTTAAAATGAACGTTAAACTAAATTTCACGAACACTTAAACATAATCATCTGTCAACATAACCCCGATATACAGTTCCTTTAAGTACTCCGCTCTCATTCTCTATTTTGTCTTACAATCGAATATATTACCGAAACTACGATCAACTCGTAAACCCAACGCGATTTTCCCAGAGGCGTAAACGTCGTATATTGAACCTGGGAAAATAAAGTAGGACTTTAAATTTGCGTTACATCATTCCGCGATAGCCAATTTCGGGAAGGGAAACAATTGCATGAAAATTTGCTCAAATAGTTTTACGGTTGCCTTAGAGACGTAAGAGTGTTGCGTCATAAATCCAGATACCAGTCTTTCATCTTTCTTATGAAAACAAACGCATCGTTCTCAGCAGTTTTGGCGGCGAATCAAATCCAGGAATCTTCTCAAAATAACAGAAAAAAGGCGATAAATTTCGTAGCGTTTCATAAGTTTAATATCAAAATAGTTCAGTTTTCGCCTCGCTAGCGTTTCTCGATTGTTTTTTTATCTTGCGCACGGAGCGTCTTCTTTTTTTTTGTTTGTCTATCAGCTCTAAGAATAATTTCCACGTAGTAAATGGACCATTTCTTGGCCTTTATTCAATACTAAAAAATACAAGAGGGGCTCTTGGGTTGAGATCAAAAAATTTCTGCCTCGGTTTTTTAAGATTAACGGGACTTTGTTATGTGGAATATTCTTCTTCTGAGAACAAAAAGATGTCCTTTCGACCTCAATGATTTCACCGGATCACAAATATAGATTTTTAATTGCCTTACCCCTTTTTGAGCCTTTTCGAGCGTCGAAGAAAGATTTAGAGGCGTCTGAAACAGTGAAAGAATACGAATTGGAGCAATTCAACAAAAGCAATGTTAGCACTCCTATTTTGTCTATATCTCCCCTTTATAATTTCCCCCTTTCAATCCCTACCTTTAACAAACTTCACCTTTTTTTCCCCGTTTCTCTGCAGTTTTTCTTCAAGTCGCCCTTCTCACACAGTTCTCTTTTCTTGCTCATGTCCTCATTTCACTTTCTTTTCTCAGCCTTGCTTTCTTTTCATTTGAGGGCAATTTTTAGCTTCGCATTAACTCTGGAAGAGCATGAACGCGCCCGCCGTTACAGGATCAAAAGGCCGTTGGAGACAGTAAACAACCCGACGGTAACTAAGGCGGCCTATAAATATTTATTTTTGGTCGATTTTTAATCGGTTACATTCATTCTAGATGTCGCGCGGGTTGGGGCTGTAGGCAATTAGCTCATTGGTTCATCAGCCTCTCGATGTTTATGAGCAATTATTGTGCATATATGCGAGAAGTTATTAGTGTTTTCGTGCATCACTGCATCGTTACAAATTTGTGTGTTTGTGCACTTTTCGAATCGACGGAATCTCTTCTCTGACGTAGAAAATTCGCATTCGAATAAAGAGACACGTAAATAAATACATCTTGTTTACAATGCAGCGGTATCCTTCATTGTTTGTTCTACTGTTACCTTGGAATTTATTTGATCATTTTTACTGATTGAGATAATCTCTCAATGCGTGGTTATACGGCTCATGCATGGAGAATAAGTTGTAGCTATAGGATAACTGCAAGTATAGTCATATATATAATAATAATAATAATTTTAATGCGACTCAATTCGGGCGAGATTGAGACTTTTAAGTATCTTCTTATAACTAACCCTTCATGATGTNGAATAAATTAATGAAAACGAATTAAATTATCTTGGCTTAATCAATTTAGAAGATCTGTCATCGTCGATACGTTAACGACTTCCCAATAGCTTTTTAATTGTTGTTCAACGAATTCACTCTACACTTGTGACGAATACATTTCGAGGACAAAAACTGAACTATACGGAAGGTCGAGAAGAAGCCTGGAGGAATTTTTCCCTGTAAATATTTGAGGGAATTCTTGATACTTATCATCGGGACTTTCCAAGTGTTTCCTCATCTATCAATAGGGTAGATGAATACATTTGCTTAGAAACAGACAATAGTTATGTATTATACTCCCTATATTCGGAGGAAGTATTGTGCGCCAGACGTAAAAAACCTGCTCACATGCACGGATGGTGAAGGACAGGCGAGCTCGAACACAGACATTCATAGATACGCACATAAATACATACATATACGTATAGATACTCATACATTCTCTTTCGGAGTAGGCAAGATAACGGCCTCACTTGTAAAGAATAATTGTTCATTCTTTCTTATTCTTCCATATATCCTTCGCATCAGACATCTTTTTCCTTTAATTCCTCAAGCAATATCTATCTCTCCAGCTTCACATACACCACTTTCAGCCTTTCCTCGGTCTTCCTCTCCCTTTACTGACACTCAAACTCTCCTCACATACCATATAAGACTTTCGATATATGGATTATTTTAACTTTTCTTTCAACACAGAACAGAGGATAATATGTACTTTTGTCTCAGTCCTATTAGTAGCTGAGGTATATTTCATGTTATATATAAAATTTCCAAAGAAAGAACACAGAACATTCCACAAAACCTTTGGTGGAATATACTCATGTAAGCGTTCTTTCTTTGGAGAAGTATGCGAAATTCCACGAAGTCACGCTTGATAAATTTTAAATATATATGTATTGTTTTCATCTAATTATAATTTACAAACAAACTATTTCACTTTGCAGACTGGAATGATGTCTGCGTCAAACGGAAAAGGCTATTATATAATTTATACTAATTATGGAATCGATACATTTAAACTTACAGAATTTAATTTTTCTGTTAAATATCATCATCATGTATATATAAAGCAAATGTCTGTCCGCCCGTCCGTCTGTCCGTCCCCCTATCTATCTCGGAAACGGTTTTCCTTAGAGATTTGAAACAAACTGCATTGCGTTTCTCAGATGCTGGAACCACCAGGAAAGCAATTCTCATATCTGTAAAGGTCCGGGTTCGAACCCAGGACCCCATAATACGTTTCCATAAGAGATGAACGTAACGTACGTTTTCATGACTAGCAGAGGTCGTTTCTTTTACAAAATTAAATTAGAAACAATGGTCCCACGAAATTGGGACAAGTATTACAAGAATTAAAAATGATCATATATCCTTATTTTAGTCGTGAAACATTCATATAAGTCCGAAATTGCGAGAACTTTGATAAAATACACGGAAAATTCGAAAAATGTTTGGGAAAAACACAACCCATCCCTTTGACGGCCAAGGCCATTGCTGAATATTGATTTCATGAAATATCCCATACAAGTACACGGGGATAACCAGCTCTTATACTTTTCTATGAAAAATGTACGTAAAATATGCTTTCGTGATTTGAAAACAGTAGAATAAATATTATAAATAATGGTAAGAAACGTATTCAATATTATCTATGATCTTACGACGGACTGTTTCTGGCTTAGGAGGACCAGATATATACGATAATATATATATTTTAAATCTAAATTAAGTTCCGTCGTACTGGACGGGGGCGTTTACTAGTTAAGGTATAGAAACCGTATCAAATCTGTTTCATTCAAACTGACAACTTTCATTGAAATGGTATCTTAAAATATCTGAACTGTTATTCTTGAAATTTGTCACTTGTCTTACTTTTCACGCAGATGAATCAGTAAAAAAAATCATCACGCCATGCAGAATTAATTCCCGGCTCTTGCAAATATTAAATTCGTCCCAAATCACCAGCGAAGCGAGGCGACGAGTTAAAAATCACCAACGGAGGAGGTTTTAATTTTTGCAAACGAAAAAAAAACGCATCGACAATCGAATTTATGCCTTTGAAACATTTGCATTTGCAGAATTATTGGTGAATTCCATATATCCAACTTTCTGTCGCCAAAAAGTGATTCCGTATGCTTTATTTTTTTCTATCGAATGTGCAGAGTGTTTATGATCGTGAATTTGAGTGGAATTGGATTATGAAAGCACATGAGAGGAACGCGGTAAAAATATTTACCATTATTTTTTGCTAGTCCGGCGGTTCGTTGAAATTTTTATCGTGGCGCAACAAAGCTCTGTCTGGAATTTGATTAATGCTTTCGGAAATTGAAACGGAAATTAAAATTTACACAACTTTATTTTCCGGCTGAGCCGTTGGTTTTCTAAAATTGCCAAAGTTTCCTGCATTTCATTGTTTGAATCGGCATCGTATTAAGATTCATAATCGATAAGTGAATCTTTACATGGTGAAATTTCCCATCATATATATATAGATTTTTAATTGCCTTACCCCTTTTTGAGCCTTTTCGAGCGTCGAAGAAAGATTTAGAGGCGTCTGAAACAGTGAAAGAATACGAATTGGAACAGTTCAACAAAAGCAATGTTAGCACTCCTATTTTGTCTATATCTCCCCTTTATAATTTCCCTCTTTCAATCCCTACCTTTAACAAACTTCACCTTTTTTTCCCCGTTTCTCTGCAGTTTTTCTTCAAGTCGCCCTTCTCACACAGTTCTCTTTTCTTGCTCATGTCCTCATTTCACTTTCTTTTCTCAGCCTTGCTTTCTTTTCATTTGAGGGCAATTTTTAGCTTCGCATTAACTCTGGAAGAGCATGAACGCGCCCGCCGTTACAGGATCAAAAGGCCGTTGGAGACAGTAAACAACCCGACGGTAACTAAGGCGGCCTATAAATATTTATTTTTGGTCGATTTTTAATCGGTTACATTCATTCTAGATGTCGCGCGGGTTGGGGCTGTAGGCAATTAGCTCATTGGTTCATCAGCCTCCCGATGTNAAAGTAGGCTTTAATTACTTGAAATAGTAGAATTAATATTATAAATAATTTATATGATAAGAAATATATTGAGTTATTATGATCTTACGTCAGAATTTTTTTGTGCTTAAGAGGATCAGGTATATACGATAATAGATATATGTTTAAACTAAATTAATTCCCGTCATGCTGGACTGGGGCGTTTACTATTAAATATCATAATTTTCAATATGTTTGTTAGGAAATTGTAAAAGTGGAACGTGGATGTCATTTAATCATTAAAGACCTTTATGAATAACGAGTGGGTAACTTGAGATTAATCAAAACCCTTTAATATTCCATTAGCAGTAATGGTTGGGAGAATTGAGATTATTTCAACCTAGATGCTTGTTGAATCAACATTTCGTTTTCTTTTCCCAAACAAATAAATATTATTCGTCTTTCATATAGTTAAGCATTAACGATATCCCTTACTTTAAAATTCACAGTGCTAAAATACTAAGAGGAATATCTTAAAGTTTATTGAATTCGATTCGGTGTGTGTGTTATTACTTAAACAAGATTTTGATCACTCAGTAAATCATTTGGAAACAAAACTAATGATTATTCGGCAATATTCTCTATGCAATAAGTATTATTTTTTAATTTATTGTTACTATTTGTAGCCATTGTTGGAGCTAATGACGACCTCCGAACAATTTTTTTGCTATTCAGATATTTTCACTGCTACCATTCATAGTTTAGGGGTATAGTGAACTATTAAACTCATTAGAGTTTATCATAATATTGTTATGTCCCAGAAAGNAACGGAAATAACGCCGCCTCAAAACCTCTCATTTCGGTTGACTGGAAAGCGAGCGATCCTTTTTCCGGAGGAAAGTGCGCGAGTCCCATTCAATTCCGAGCGGTCTCATTGTCGCGTCGCCTTGGTTACGGAAAACGCGGTCAAAAATGGAAACGCCTCGCGCCTTTTGGTTCTCGATTTCCGCTTTTCTGTCTCCATTTTTTTTTTCGCCCGATTTTCGGAGAGACGTCGGATGTGTGATGAGCTTCAACTTTGGAAAATCCGAAAAATTGACATGCTTCGGGTGATCACTTCTTGAATAACCACTCTACTTATTTTTAAAACTGTGTATTACTTATTATTAAAACTAATGTATTATTGCTGACTGACACACGTATGACATATAATTCCGTGGTCTTTTATGTGATACGGATGATGTGTTGTGGGCTTATATGTGACAATGGTCTTTTAGCATGCCTGTGTTAGTTCCCACTTCCGCCATTTCAGTGTTGAATAAGAATGTTCTTCCGATTCCTCGGTCTGAAGACACCGACTGGAATGCTGGAATAATTATATTCTGTAGAGACCCTCGCGGAAAAACTCGAGAGAGAATTCCGCGGTGGACTCTTTATGATGTTAGTCCAAAGGCATCATATATGACATCTGGGAGCCAATTAGGTTCAGAGCTACCTAATTACACATTAGAATGAAACAATACCACTGTACTACTATAAATATAAATCAGCACAGGTCGCTATAGTTACGAATGGAGAAAAATGCAAAGCTGTACAGAAACGCGGAGTTTATTATGAATGTTTCTAGATTTAACAGCACTGGATGGTAAAAGTCATAATTTATATAAAGTTTTCCCTCTTAGTGCATCCCTTCCAATTCTTTATCGCAATAAATTTTTGATTAAATGTTACTAAAGAAGAAATATCTAGGATCGAACGATGTCAAGGATTGTATCTCTCATGAGATACACGTTAAGTTAATTTTCCGCTTCGATTACTTTCAACTTTGATGACGTCGAATGTTTACGCTGAGGGGACTATTATGATGGGCTTATTTTATAAACACGTTGCAGATGGACATCTGGCTGGAGACGAAAACATTCGCCTTTATAAATCGAAAACTAACCGTGAATAATGAATACCTACTATCTACAATAAAAGGAAATACAGAAAGGAAGTTTCTAAATAAGATCAAAATTAAAGATATCAAAACACCCAAAAAAATAACAGCGAATGAGTTTGTATTCCGTTTGAGATCAAAACAAGGATTTAACGAGAAGTTTGGAAATATCTCAGAAACGATTTAGAAAAGGCGAATGATTTTTTCACTGACACCTTAGAAAAGTGGAACCAGAAAAAAACAGCGAACAAGATCCTCCTGTTCCAGGAGAATATGAACTGATTGGGGGGATTTGAATCCATATTCATGTTTTGAGGGCGGCAGGCGTAAAATTCAGAAAAGAAGCCACATTTTTACTAAGCATAATGAACAGCTATTTAAAACTACGAAACTGAAATGTATTTTAGCAGACTGCTTTACTTAGCTGGATTCCGATTGGTCGTTTAC
This sequence comes from Ladona fulva, assembly GCA_000376725.2. Taxonomy (NCBI): domain Eukaryota; kingdom Metazoa; phylum Arthropoda; class Insecta; order Odonata; family Libellulidae; genus Ladona; species Ladona fulva. The sequence continues at coordinate 309,805 of KZ308861.1, read as the reverse complement.
CCAATTGGGATTTAAATTAAATTATCAACCAGGCATTAAATGCTTGCTTCTTGATTCGACAGCCGTGTTCTTCATTTATCGACCGTTATAAATTTCGATGAAGCATTTTCCTATTCAGCACTGTTGATAACTAATGTAATTAATAGCGAATCAAGGAATATATTATGAATTCCTATTTCAAGCGCTTTTAAATCACATTTTCCAATAACATAATTGGTTGCTTCACCGCTTTGTTTCATCACAAATGATTGTTTACTACGACTTCTTGAGTACGGCAGTAGGTCAGATTATTTAATATACATACACGGTTATTCATTGTTGCTATATTCGTTACACAATGTATACATTGTTATACAATGGTATACATTGTTAAATAACAAATCTTGAAAACGAAATAATAGCCACTGATTCCATGACAACGAAGAGCGAGTTGAATAAACTTACACTTTAGTCAGTTTTTTATTCTGTGTATTTAATTTATTTTGCTTATTATAATTAACTTTAGTCAACTCGTTCTTTATTGAAAACAAATGTTAAATTGCCCTATTTAGATTTATAGCCCGCGAGCCTCCAGTGGCGTATGGCAGGGGTGTATTAACACCTTACCTAATCCATTCTATCAGCTTCTATGATGCTATGCGGCGTTTTGGTATGATGTATTATACTCGATAGTCTATGTCTATTTATGTACTCAGCAAACCGCCTTTCGGCGTGTGGCAGGGGGTGCATGCACCATAACTCTGCTTCCCTTATAGATTACTCTCGCGTAACTTTATAAAACGTATCGCGTACTTTATAAAACGTATCGCCCTTCCTTGTACTTTATCTAATAACCAAATGAAACACTTGTCTATTGGATCCCACACACTATATACATACTCGAGATGAAGCCTTATTAAAGCATAATAACATCACGAAGTTATGTCAGAAAGAAAGTCCTTCATCTAAATTATTAGTTCACTATTAATTCATCACTACAGTAAATTTATCCTTTCTTTAAAGCAGAATATTGGCTGTATTTTATATTAGCAAGCGTTGAATTTAGTACAAACTTATCCCAGAAAACTCCCACATTCAAAGAAGCAGGAGTCAAAAGGAAAAATTCTATCGAAATTAAATCGCTGTTTTCTTTTGTTAAGAATCGAGTTTGATTTGTTGAACGAATTCCTGGGAATTATCGATCAATTCTTCGAAGGAAATTTGCGGGAAATAACTTCTATTTGAGGTCGTTAGAGGCGCCCCCCGTATTCCGTAAGTTCGTGCGGTTATGAGAGGGGAGGCGGGGCTTCGGAGAGATGGATGAGGGCTAACATTTTGTGGGAGACATGAAGATCTGCCCCACACTGCCAAAACTCTGTCACCGCCTCGCCGCGGGATAATGAGAAATTTTCGGGAGACGAGTCATTCATCAAGGCTTGGATCGGATTCGAAGGTTTTTCATTTGGTAAAAAGCTAAAATAACCGAATCCTCCGCAGGGAGAACGTCCACCGGGGCGCGGAGCACGGCGCGGCACTTCCTCACGTGTTCGGCGTGCAGTGCGCCTGCACCCACAAGGTAACTTTTTGCGTCACTAACGGAAATAACGCCGCCTCAAAACCTCTCATTTCGGTTGACTGGAAAGCGAGCGATCCTTTTTCCGGAGGAAAGTGCGCGAGTCCCATTCAATTCCGAGCGGTCTCATTGTCGCGTCGCCTTGGTTACGGAAAACGCGGTCAAAAATGGAAACGCCTCGCGCCTTTTGGTTCTCGATTTCCGCTTTTCTGTCTTCATTTTTTTTTTCGCCCGATTTTCGGAGAGACGTCGGATGTGTGATGAGCTTCAACTTTGGAAAATCCGAAAAATTGACATGCTTCGGGTGATCACTTCTTGAATAACCACTCTACTTATTTTTAAAACTCTGTATTACTTATTATTAAAACTAATGTATTATTGCTGACTGACACACGTATGACATATAATTCCGTGGTCTTTTATGTGATACGGATGATGTGTTGTGGGCTTATATGTGACAATGGTCTTTTAGCATGCCTGTGTTAGTTCCCACTTCCGCCATTTCAGTGTTGAATAAGAATGTTCTTCCGATTCCTCGGTCTGAAGACACCGACTGGAATGCTGGAATAATTATATTCTGTAGAGACCCTCGCGGAAAAACTCGAGAGAGAATTCCGCGGTGGACTCTTTATGATGTTAGTCCAAAGGCATCATATATGACATCTGGGAGCCAATTAGGTTCAGAGCTACCTAATTACACATTACTTAGTTTTCATAACAACAACAACAATAATAATAGCAACAACAACAGTAATTTCTTTTGATAAACAAAAAGGCCCTAACTACATCCACTTCAACATTTATTCTTATTTATGAACACAAATAACCAATTCCTTACTGAAAAAAATCCGAATAGCCGGTACTCGAACCCGAGACCTTAGGTTGAAGCGATAGCACGCAAACCACTCCATTACCGCGGCCGGTATTAGTTTCCAGTTCTAATGTTTCCATTACAGTACAGCCGCAAAACTAAATTGTAGCCGTTGGCCAAATTATATAATGTAACCTCTAGCCGCGGCTAAAATGCATTACTTTAAAGTTGGATCTTAGCCTTAGTCAGGAATTTGGATGAATGACGGTTTATGGCAACGATCTCTATAGATTGCACCCCGCGAGCCGCCAGTGGCGTATGGCAGGTGCATTAACACCTAACATAACTTACCCTATTAGCTTCTCGGATGCAATGAGGAACGAATGTCCAGAAGTAACTTTATGTTTTAGCGATTATTTCGTTGTAAAGCATTTCTGTGTTCTTTCGACTCTCGCTGTAAAGAAAACTCGTATTAATGAATGGAATCGAGGTTTTTGCACCGCCTATAAATTTAAATCAGTAATAGGTTGTGAGAAGGAGGTAATTCCACGCTTGAAACTGTAGAAGTTAAAACTTTATTTATTGGGAGATGTTTAGACAAGCGAGTCTCTCTTTCTAATAACAAATCAAGTTAGCCTAAATTGTGTCTTCATCTTCATTTATGTCCTTTAGAATACAATACCAAACAGCTGTGTTGTACGAACTTGGTACTAGAGAGTTCTGTCATCCATTTAAGCCTTGTACGAATTTGGCTCAGAGCACAGATACGATATAGAATGTTAAACTAGAATATATACTGATTTTCAAAAGGTTCTGTGGAAATGGTATTAAAAGAAAAAAGGAATGGTTTGGTGGATGAAAAACTATGACACACAGAAAACATTCTTTTATCAGAGAAAATGTTTCCACTGCAGGGAAACACCCACAAAGAGAATTGGGGGCGTGAAAAACCTGCGAAAGTTGTAAAAAAAGTGAATGAAAGTGAGAGATGGGTTACGTAGAGGGCCCTGTAGAGGTAAGCCGAAAGATTTTTGGGCACGTTAAAGGGAGATGTCCTCTTCAATTATGAACAGGTCCTTGGTTCGTTCCCAGAAACAAAATAATGCAGTGTGACCTGATTCTGCTTAAAATTTTGAACAAATATAAGGTTATATTTTGATGCACGTACCCTTAGAATGATTTTAAGAGATAATTTGTTACTCAACAGCTTTAGTTAAATAAGCCATTTCACTCCACAATTAAAATTGTTGTTAATTTATGATAACTTCCGTCGGCCATTGTAATTGTACTTCCAATGTAGCCATTGCGTTGTTAAATATCTAGGCATCTTACTTGTGCGTCATATTTTGTATTCAGTGGCGTTAATTGTAAATTGCTACGAAATTGCTATTTCATCTCCACCTTTATACTATTAATTCTCAAATTTGTATACAAAAACTTAAATTTCACACATTTCTGAGACTAACAAGATTTCTAAACAAAACTGTGTTTCGTGGAGGGTTCATTCAACATGTATTCCTGAATCAGAAAAATCCAATTCTTTTCTTCACAACTTTTCCGTTCATGTCCTTACGTCGTCACCAGAGGTTGGTTTTCTGTATGTCATATTAATTAGGCAGTGATTGAGGCACTCGTCCCAAGACGGACCTCAATGAAGTTCATGCCGAAGAAACGTCAATACTTTCATTTTCAAACGCATACAGATTCTCCATATCATATGTATAATTGCTTCATTTCCTGAATCAAAATTATAAATACATACCCTTTACTTTTAATGATAAGATCATATTTTTTCTAAATGTTCTCAATTTTAAAGGAAAGGAAGGTAACTTAGTAAGTTGTAAAACCTACGAAAATCCCAAAGGAATAACAAGTGCGAAAAATAGCGACACGACTGGGACTCGAACCCAGGTCTCCCACTTTCCGGACAGGTATTCTAACCATGCTTAACCGCATGGACAATTCCTAGCTACGCCCCTTCATATAAGTAATATAAATTGCTAAATGTAAAATTTAATTGATGACGAACAAAATTATTAAACATATATTGCATCAAAACCCAAGTGATTATGTCAACAACTCAGTGATAGCGTTATATAATTACGAAATAGCTAAAAAATACAAAGTATCGCAGTAGTTGATAGTTTCACAACAAGTAGTATAGTAGTAGATGGCGTTACCTCTAATAACGACATTTTATGTTTTTCCTGCTACGTTTCCTCGATTTAAATGTCATCGGAATGGATATCTATGAATTCTCTAACGAATCGGGATTTTTCCTCGGAAGACTGGAACATGTCCCTCGAACATGGGCCCTCAATCTGAGCTTTGGGCCTCGGATACTACAAATCCTACCCTGCTTGCAACTTCTCATCCTAGTACTTCAACGGCGAACTCGTCTTACCCCAGTATTTCAACGCAACGCACCCCTAAATACCTCCCTTTCCCACGCGAAATCTCACTTCAGCAATTTGTTCCCGACCGCTATAAAATGAACATGTCCCTTTAAAAAATTTCTATTTTGGATTCAGAGGGAAACAAAAAAGAAACCTTCGGGGTCCTTTTATTCCACTTTATGGGGCATTGTATTTTGGCACCGCTTGAGGCGGAGAGGGGTTTTTCCAAACAATTTGGTGGTGACGGAGAGCCTTTGGGCCAAAGTGTCGACAATGCTTTAAGGCCCAAAGAGAGAAAGGGAGTCTTGCGGTTTGCGAAGATGAACAAGGAGGCAAAATGAAGCGGGCCAAGACAAGGGAGATTGATGGATTAACTCGTTTAACATGGGCCTTCTTCTCTATCCAAGTTCACGCGGCAAAAAAGTTTTGAGGAAAAAAGAGAGATAGGTAAACGATGACGATGGAAGTTTTTTTTCCATCTGCGATAGGAGAAGCTCGAAAAAATTAGGAAACACCTTCGGGAAGATATCTAAGATTGTGATCCTTAAATATTTCCAATAGAAGTGGGCTAGCACGAAATAGAAGTGGTCCGACCCAAGAGAATACGCTTTAACCAAAGTTTGCGTTATCTGACTTAGTTGCTAGAGCAACCTGCTTCTTTAAATTCCATGGACAGGAGGGCCTCTGCATAGCCATGTGGGTAGCGCGTTCGATTTCGGTGAAAAAGGTCCCGGGTTCGATTTCCGGTCGGGGCTCACGTGTGAAATGGCGTGCCGAAGCGCTTTTAAGATTGCTTACTCCATGGATAGGATAGTTTACCGTATCTTTTATTGAATAGCACTATAGGTTTTGATTAACACTCTTGAACATTTACCTTATGAGATCCGAATAATAAGTTTTTATACAAATTCTTTAGAATTTTATTTACCGAAATGGATACTTTTCGTTTCTAGGTAACCATATTTGAGGTTAGAAATCAATAACGAAAGAATGCCTTAATTTTAGTATTGGGAGACTTAAGAATATATATCAATGAGGCACTCATTCCTCCCGTTTCCTACATTTTTCTACTGCGAACTATAATTGAAGGAATGTTTGCATCTCCAGCTCATATGATTCAAGATATATTAAAATAAACTTCTTTTTATGTTGAAATTAAAAATCCTTCTGTCATCCAAACGCTATCTCCTTAAAGGAAACACGTTTAAACTTTTTAATTTAGCTCTAAATTATGTTTCATTTTTCCAATGTACACTATCTTACGCATCTTTTGCCTAAGTCATTCTCTTTATTCAATTTTCCTTAACTCCTCACTTTGGAATTAAATATTGCTGCTAAAATTCGATTTTAAAGGCCTAAGGTCGTCTGTCATCCTGACCCATATTCCAAGTAAAAATATTTATTTTGAACTCAATAATCATTAACAAATTAAAGAAATGTTACGCAAATATTTGCGAAATGTTTGTTTCAGGACTAAAATGCAATGTCGCTTTAAAAAAGGGGGAAATTGCCGAGCCATGAAAACGGTGTGTACTTTGTAAAGGAAAGAAAGAATTAACGTACTACAAATAAATACCGATTGGACCGATTTCCTATATTCCGTCCTCATGTTACGTTCACTTCCCCTCATTTGTTTTAATACGACTTTTTACAAGCGATTCTGGTGGCAGCTGTTCAATTATTGGCGAACTGGAACAACTTGTTAAGCGTACAAAAACAACAGTCTGCCTCAGTTTCAACGTGCTGTTTATCTATCAATTCCCTTGCCAAGATTAGGATTCCAGTAATCTATATTCTCATCGGATCCAAGGCAGATCTTTTCTGCGTTATTTGTGGAACTGTGCAGACGTAATAACACTGTAAGGATAGATATTTAAACTGTTATTCAACACTCCATAGAAATCTGCTCTAAATATGGACTGTTTTAAAGAGATATTGACGCAGAAATACCGTGAGACTATTCTGGCAAATATTTATATTGTCATCGATCGGTTTTCTTCCTGTAGAAATAAATTAATTGACGGAAAGCTTTAAAAATGTAATACCAGTCATTATGAATTTATATGTCCATGTATATTTTCATATGGAAAAAATAATTATATTTTATTTTCATGTTCAAACTCATGCGTCATTTCAATTACGATTATTAATTAATTAATGATGTTTCTATACTAAATTGGCGTTTATAGGTTCATTGTGAACATAACTATTAAACTAGCGTCAGAAATACAGTTACTTATGTCGGTAATAAGACATCTTATACCATCTCATATAAGATGATTTTATCAAAGATTTTGTCAGAAATGTATTAATAAATAGATGAAAATCAAAGCAAATGTTTGGAGAGAATTCGTTTAAAAATAGTTCAGTCTTTGGTGTATCAATTTCAGATTGCATTAACTTTCACGAAGTAATTAATTTAGTTTTATTTGTAACGAAATATACGCTAATAACATATGCCTCCGTTAAATTTGAAACCTTTAAATATGTCGGCGAGTTTTGCCATCTTGCTTCTGTCTCTAGCGAAGTTTTGATATTCTCCAGTAAAGATTACAGCGCCAGGATCAACTGGGTTTAGTTCAGGTCATTTTTACCATTCAACTGCCTAACTTTAATTTTCCGTAAAAAAGTCACTACATACATATTCGTCTCTACGTAGGGTGAAAATCGACCTAAAATATTTCTCTAGAATTTAAGGTGCTAATAAGGAACTGAATGCTATCCACGGTCTTCGAAGTTTCTTTCTCTTGAATGTCTGTTTGCGAATGCTTTACAGGGCTTTCCTGCCACACCACTAAATCGATTTCAGCCAAAATTTCGGATTCTTGGCATTTGCAAAATACCACTTCGAAGGTACGAACGTAATACTGTTGGGTTCGACCCTAGATCGCTCAACCGTCTATCCTTCACTCAGAATACACATGAAGTTCGTTTTCACTTCTTATAGTTTTTATTTCTTTTACGAAATTAAATTAGACGCGATTGTCATTTGAAATCAAGTCAAGCAGCTTAAGAAGGGCGATTCAATGAAGAATTCTACTTCGGTCGTGCAATATTACCTTTTATTCAAAACCGCGAGAGTTCTGATAAAAATAAACAAACGCTAGTAAATTTCAATTGCTATTAACATCCCCTACTGGGTTATTTACCAGTAATACAATGCAGTGCGATAGTTAACAAGACGGATAGGGACAAACGAACAGATAAAATAAAACACAATCGAAATACACAAACACGATTCATGGTGTTGGAAGAATGTTGTGAGACATCGGAACAAAAGAGAAGCTCCGCAGACGACGAAAACCTGGAATAGAAAGAACGAATTGGGGCGCGGAAATCTTGTTCCTCGAACGGGAGAGAGAAAGTGGGTTCCCGGCGTCCGAGGGCGCAAATCCCCGCCGAAGCGGTCGACGTCCGCGCGTCGGGTGTCCCTCGTGCCAATCGGTCGTGCCTCCCGCGGGGGGGCGGGGAGGCGGAGACGGGACCGAAGGCTCTCCAAGAGGAGGCGTCGCGGGGAGGCCGGGGTCCCTTCGGGGGATCTATTTCGGGGCACACAGCAGAGGCGGGAGGGGTCTCCCGGGTCTCTGTAGGAGTGAAGGGGGATCCTAGTCTGCCGCACACGCACTTCTGCCCCCCTTAGCTTCCCCTCCGTCCCTCTGGCCTCCATCCCGCCTTCCACCGCAGTACTCTCTCCGCCTCGTCCGGGATCTTCTTAAACCGATTCTTATACTTCTCTCCCTTTGTTCCGCCCTTTGATACCCCTTTTAACACCTGCGGGAATGGGGGGTGGCTGCAGGAGGTGTGACCGTGGTCTATGATGGTGTCGTGAGTGTCGGAGGATACCGTTTGAAGAGAGAAGACCCCTTGGGGAAGGTGGCAATCCGTCGGATTCAACCCACTCCAGAGGTTCGTGGACTTTATGTGTGTGTGTATTGTATCTCGTACCCCCCGCAAGGTGGTAGAGGTGAAAGGATTTCGACCTTCGTTTTTTTCCGGCGACGCATTGCCTTTTCCCGCGCCGAAGCCGTGGGGACCACGAGGCGTGATGTACGCCCCTCTTCCTGGGAACTCCCGATCCCCCCTCGCATCCCCCCCTCCACGCTGAAGTCACGAATCGCCCGTCCTTCTGATCTCGCGGAAAGCATGCCAAGTGGGATGAGAGGGCGGCAGGTTGGAGATCGGGATAACCATTGTGCGGCGGGGGCGAATGTCTTCCGCATCTCACGGCGGTCCTTGCGCCTTTTTTCGTTCTGGATTTGCTGTGTGCGAGAACTGAATCCGTTCTTGGGTTCTCGTCGTGGGCCGAATAAATGTCCGCCACGCTCTCTTCTTCTGATGTGAAATCTCTCGCCTTACGAACGTAATCTGTTACGTTTCTCTTAGCTTCCACGTGATTCTCCTCTTAGTTTCAACGTAGTTCTCTCAGTTACTGCTAGGTTTCTTTGTCTTTCCAAGCAATATTAGTCACGAGAATTTTTCTAGTGACTGGCCAACCTGTCGATCACGATATAATGAGTTACCGAGTTCTTTTGTGGTCGACATTATTTTGATTAACTTACGACTGTTTCACTCCAACTACCACCTAACCTCGCAATATAAACACTCGATGTGATCTAATCTAGAATCGTCATTTTTAGTTGATCTTAGCTATGGAAACTGTAAAAGTGAAATAAGCTGTGTTTTTCCCACAAAACTCACGTACTCACCGATCACATTCATAAGAAACATATTTAGCTTTTTCTGTCGCTGCACTTTTCTTGTAATCATTTTATTTTTACAACTTTGTAACTTAACATTTATTTTTTCCACCCATTTGTTCTAATGTTAATCTAAGCGTTTGACTTTTGATTAATATCTGCAGAATTCCTCTCCATGGGATTCTTTCATCGTGTCCCCGAGGTAGTTATGTCTTCATTTATTCAATAATTGGTCGCAATTTAATCGCTGGGCCAGGTGGGTGTACATCGTCAAGTACATTCGGAAACCAAGAATTTATTTAACTTTTTACTTTGGTCGCACATTATGCAGGACCGAAATATTTCGATTGAAATATAAATGTATTCTTTTTCAAATACTTTTTTCGTTTTTGGTACCTCTGCAGTGTTGTACACAGCCGTCTTTGCTTGTAGACTCTAGAACACTCTTATAGCCCTGGTGTTGTTCGGTATACATAAAATGGACTTTAACTATTGTTCACTTTAAGGCTATGTATTAAAATGGTTCTTTAATTTAAATTGAAGATTGTAGTTTACAGATTCAGTGAAGAAGTGAAGATTTTAGTGAACATTCGTGCAAATCCATTGTTCCATTTAACTCTAACAAACCATTTTAACACGTTCACAGCGGATAACTCCATACTCAATGCATTTATCACTCCAACGGTGGAGTGATCCGCGGTGAACGTGTTAATACCGGATCCTGAAGTTAATCTTCGTTAAACTCCATGTTAAGTTCATATTATAATACCTTTGCATTGGTATCTGCCAGTGATTGTTTTTAAAGTCTCTCGCAACCAAAGATTACTGGAATTAAAACTATTATTACTGGAATAAAAAAAACATGGGAATTTTTACGCCGAATATTACGGCAATCTTTGGGTTCCTAAGGGATATTTGAGAGTATATTTCGGGATGTCAGGATAAACACGTTTGATAAACAAGGTAATCATTCATACCTGCAGTAAATATTTTATAAATCTTTGCTCCAATACTAGAAAACCATTCCCTAACTTCTTTTGAAGTTATTCCCTAATGTTCTTTCGAAATTCGAAAATTGTTACGTGGAAGAATGCTTTTAGGGATCTAATTTCATGTTACTGCAGAAGAAACAAGAGAAAGGCGACAAAACAAACAGGTCATCATCGTGAGCGGTCCTAATTCAACATCGCCCTCGGTAAAAAGCGATTCCTACATTTCAACACCGAGTCGCGACGAAGAGGAAGTGTATAAAGATTCCACGTCGATCCGCAGTTTTCCTCAATGTGCAAACTCGATCGCAGAATAACCAGTTTCAGTAATTGTTTACTTTAGAGAGTGGCGAGCGTGATGAAGTATTCCGCGGAGAATTTACGATAAACTGCGAAATATAGTCGTGATATTTCACAGAGGTAGAGTCACAAGTGACCATATCTCAGGTTTAATTGCGATTAATTCTTCAGGGAAGAAAATTAACGTTGGTGAAGTGCCCTTTGGCATTATAACCACTGTAGTTGTTCGCTTAGGAATTTCTCCCCTAAACTTGGGAGTCACTATGCCCATCCCTTACTACTCTTTTAGTAATGAGCACTTGGGTTATTGTTCATGATATCATACCCTGAGGAGTAGAATATTTTATTATTTGTCCTTTGGGACATGACAGAGAAAATGTATCTTTCATAGTCCTTTCTCTGAGTCCTACCCATGGCTATTATCATAGCTAATATGAGATATGGGTGATTCTGAATTTGGGCTTTCATCTTGTTAATCCTTATTGAATGCAATGAAAACAATTAACCACAGGGTTAATTTCTTTACCTGCTAAACGTTTTCCCTCTACCTTTATTCTGACTCAGTAAGACAAGCTCGGGGGAAAACTACCTCACTCCTCATCTTCCCAAGTAAGCCTCATCCCCTCGCTAGAGATTTTCCTATCTAAAGCTGAAGTGTTTGGAATAAAAACAAGACCACAGAATAAATTATAAACAGAATTTACTAGGTTACTAAGATTATTAAAAGTTACCATGGCAACAGTAACTACTGTCAATTATTTACCTCAAATACAGTTACTTTTTTCGCCTATTTTTCTCTTTGGTACTTTTGTTAATTTCGTTTTTCTCCTCTATGTTAATCTTTGTTTAGTTGCACTCTGTATTTTCATCGTTTCTTGTGTACACACTACCATCAGGTGTTGACCTATATTTATAATTTTACATTGATTGCAATTATGACTATATTATCGTTTTCGATTATATATCATCGTATTATTTTATCGTCGAATTCGATATATAATAC
>KZ308861.1:269077-297934 GCA_000376725.2 Ladona fulva | reverse complement strand
ATATATATGCATTTCCTTTTCTCTGATTACCTTACTTCCGTTTTCTTGCATACACTTTCCGCCCTTTCCGTTTCGCCAGTCCTTACCTTTCTTTCAGAAGTCCCTGTTTCTTCTATCTCATTTCATTTCCCACCCGTCCAATTTAGCTTTCTAATCACGCTTCCACTTTTTGACAGTTTCCTCTTCGTCTTCCCCGAACTAGATTTTTACCAATATCCCTCTTTCGCCAGAAATAAAACATCCGTTCTCCCTTTCTCCAAGGAACTCTCCCTTTTGCTATCGCCGTCGTAGATAAACAGCCGTTGCTAGGCATTCGTACATACCAGATGTGAATAGTACTTATTACAATCACCTCCGTTGAAATTTCATCTCATATATCGGAGTATTCAAGAGGCAACTTGGATATATCCAAGTTGCCTCTTGAATACTCCGATTTGACCCTATTCCTTGCTTTAGAATTTCGCCGTGTCGCCGATTTTAAAAGTTTCAGCAAAAGTATAAATTCCAGAAAAGTATAAATATTATCGAAAGATAAATTATTAGTAAGGTGATAAGTAGCGAATCGTTTCGCTACTTAATTTTAGATTTGTATGTAATTACCTCCCCAATACCAATTACCAATTTTGTTAGTCTATAATTTTATTAGGGTACTATGGGGATGTAATATGAAATAACTATAACAATATTATCCATTATATTGGATCAATTTATGTGTTTATAGCCATTTTCGAAAGTTTGAAATGAAACCAAGCAAAAAAAAACGGAAGTACAGTCCTTTTTCTTAAAGTCTTCTTTTAAAGTGGCGCGTCCACGGAGTGTTATAATTATGTAGAAGCTAATCTCTGCATCATTTTTCGCTCTAAATATCAAGTTAATTATAGCTATACATTGGGGGTTATTGGTTCTTCGTGCAATATTATCCGGCGAAAAGCAGTGCAAAGGATGCCAAAGCGTTGATAATACAGCTTCTTTTCTCCTTTAGTTAAGGATTATTCCATCAAAAGTGTTGGAGTATGCCACCTGTGTTTTACATCGTGATAGTTACTATCATTTAACAATATTCATCAGCTTTTGGTTTAAATTTCTCTTTATTCTCTGACAAATTCTGCAAAATCTCGTTACATTTCCGTCATTACCTGACTGAGGCTTGGGATAAAAGTTCTAATATCGGCAGAATTTCACTTTTCGTGGAAATTTTCTACTAAAAGCTAAACCTTTAAAACTTTTCAGGTCGATAGAGGGTGAACTATTTGTATATTCCATAATTTCATTTGATTTTCTTCTAAATTTGTAGAAAATGCAAATTTTTGCCCAATCTTCATTGGCCTTTCACGAAGTCACCTCTAACCTCACTGATTTTATTTATTTTTTTTATAGTTTGAACACAAATAAAATCGTTTATGTGCTTAACTCCCTAATTTCTAAATTGATAATGAATATAAGTTATAATTTAAATGGAAATGTTATTGAAATCATTAATGGCAATGTTCCAATGAAAACGTCAAATAACTCTGCTTTTGAAGAAAATTTATTTATGGGACTTTGACGCTTTCTATTGCGCAGGGTATGGAGTCGTGATATTTCTCGGACCGGTTTCTGCTGTGATGCAAAGAAAAAGCAAATATTGGTTCATATCCGGTTTTGCTCCTGCATTGGCCGAACCGGTTCGAACCGGTTTTTTCGTCCCGATATCTTTAGATTATTTCCCCATGACAGTTTTTTTTATTTCAAGCTTTTTCCTCATACCGTACGCCAAACTTAATGTTGGAATAGAACTTAAAATAGTAAGTATGTAAGTCGTTGTTACACATGTTTACCAAACCTTCCTAGAATTACACTCCAGTGTAAAATGTGCATTATTGGGAACCGAAACTAGGAACCGAACAAAGAACGGTTTTAAGTTTAGTTTCCGGTTCAAGAATTCAAAATTTTCTGTTCGGATTCGGTTTCCGGAAAAAAATGACGGTTTTCTCGGTTTTCGGTTCGATGCCCTGCTGTTACAGAAGAAATTCACATCTATGAAAAAATAACTTGAGTACAAAAATAAGCTATTAATGAGGCAATATAATTGCCCACACCGATGCTAACGATCGCATTAATTTAATCCCCAGTGTGTTTAAATAGCAGGACGTACTTTCTGGAATGAAATTACTTATTCTTACTTCGTTCGAATGATTAAGCTGTTCTTTTACTTATAAATGAAACCTTAATGAAAATGTCCGAGGAGAAACGGACATGAAAAAATTAGGACGGACTAGAACCAGGGTCTCCTAATTTCCGGTCCGTTGCTTTGAATACTGACCTCTCCGGCCAAAATGTACAGAACTGCCGTCCGAGAGGCTTTGCGGATAAATACTTACATATCCTACAAAGTCTACCCTTTTCCCCTGTAATAGTGAATAACTTTCATCTCACGAAGATATGAATGAATTTTTTCGTTTCATATTATGGAATCATATGCTGAAGATAACATAATATGCGGAGTTACGACTCCGTCATTAAGGAATACAAAATTCATTTAATTTAAAGAATCTCGTGAAATATAAAAGTCATCTAATAAAGGGTATAGGAAGTTTATCTTAACACAATGGCATTGTAATTTCAATAGTTCACGGTGCAACCCGAGGTTAAGGCGATGGCGTCTATAATGAAAACGCCCTTTAAGAAAACGGTATCCATTCCTTATCCAATTGGGCTTTGGTGGAAATGGTCCCAGGTTCGATTTCCGGTGACGGACAATGTCTGCAGAATGACCTAAGTTGTCGAAGCACTTTCAAAAACGCTACCACTACGACATCCATTCCTAAACATTTCCGTTTTTATCATCTTGTTTTCTTTCCTTAAAATACGAAAATTAGGTCCTATCTCGAATATGACAAAATAGACTCTACGCCGGCATATTTCAGGCCGAAAGATGTCTCTATTATATAGATTCCAGAAGGCTATGCCAAAACAAACTTTCTAAGCCTTTCGGGAAGATCTTTCACGCATAAAAGATGCATGGAAGTTTACCGTTTCTCGTCCAAGTTTCCGATGGAAAGAATCCTTAGAAATCATCTCGGATATAAAGTCCCGTGAATCCATCAAACGGACGAGAATGCACGCCTCTCTTACCGGAGGGGTTATTTCCTTTTTAAAGCGCCAATTTCGCCGGTGAAACCGTCGGCAGAAACGTCAACGGATGGAAATCACGAGATCGTGAGCGATAATTCTATCATCCGAATCCGACATTAAGACTTTCATCGATCATTTCAGTGGGGTTTTTCGGTCTGATATCAAAAGCTCGGAAGCTTTAACCCGCTTAACGGTTGTTGATAAACGTGCAAGTTTAGATCTCTCCTCGAGATTTAACGAACGGGGAAATTTTCACAGTTACAGACATCTCGGACGAGCTTTGGAGGGGGAGTGGGAAGTCAAATGGGGAGATTTCGGAGTCAAATGGGGAGTCCGGAGATGCATCGCGTGGTCGATCCATCACCCGAAAGACAGGTCGAATGGGATATTAAAATTATCTCGATATTCGATGTTGCATTTTCCAGCGAACCTTCCCACTCCAAGCGCATTCCCACTGCTTTACGACCTCGAAGATCGTGTCTTCGATACATTTGGCCGCGATTATGCCGCCATAATTTAATTTTTTCGTTCCGCATCAACTTGACATTCTCCTCTGGGAGGGTTTTAAGGCGAGATCGTGACCGCAGAGTCGTCAAAGTATCTCCTTGTCTTTTTTTCTTTCGGATTTATGAAGGATTATGAAAATTCTCTCTTCTTTCATTCGTGCCGAGGTATGGGGGAAATGTTGGATGTTAAATTTGCGATTTGGGGTTGAACTCTGCCGAGAGGTAATGGAGTTTGGTGACCCATCTTTTTCTTTCGCCGACGAGGATGGATGGAAATTACGACGTCGTGAACGATTAGGTCCTTAAGTTATGAGTTTGACTCGAGCATATATCCCGTGATCCGGCTATCCTCTTACTAAACGATGGTAAATCAAAATACTTCGTGATTCACGGATCTCCATTAATTTATCGATCATAGTATTCTAAAATAGTACATGTTACCACATTATTTTATTGTAAGTATGTGATGATATGCATGCGGATGAAAACTGAGCATTCATACATCTGTATGTGGAAGACATTGGTTATCTTTACACTATAACTATGGCATACAGGCGTTACCCCTTTTTGCATCTTGTTTGTAGTTTTACCGTAGGCATATGGTTAGTTTTCCAACTGACATTTACCAACGGTGCCTACCAAATTCTAACGTTGGCCCAACAACCTCTTTACTAAGGTTACTTGCTTTCACAACTTTATGTAATCTTAATGTTTGTTTTTTTTAGAATAACCATCAGAGAAACACGTATGATATCGTAACAGTGACGTCATTTACATCATAGAGGGAAAATGGGGAAATGGTTCTAAATTATCAATGTCGTCATCATCGAAAATTGTAAGGAAATTATTGTAAGGAACGATTAATCTCAAGGTTCCTAAAAAAAGTTTCCAAGATAACCAAATGGTGCATTGGATAATCTTCAGAATGAGTCATTTGTCATATTTTAAATGTTTATTGCACTTTAGTTTTTTAAACTTCCCAAGCATTCAACGTGTGCAACCCTCGACATGTGTTTACATCAGTTATTTTTGCTTAGTTTTATTTAGCCAATAATATCTCAGAGTTATGACTAAAACATTGCTGCTGCTAATTTTAATGACGAGAATAGGATCCCAGCCGCATCTATCAACAAATACATGCACATAGTCATTTTCTTGCCAATACTTTCATATTTTCCAATTCGATCCAATTCACTTTAAGAATCATAAATTTATAAACGGTCATGACTGTTAATGCGTATGACGGAGCAAATTTTCAAATTTTAAGAACAGTTTTTTTTTTTCAACACCTCATTTGAGTCTTATTTGAATTGATATCCTCTCTCACCTGAAGTTCTTAAAATGTTACTGGCCTCAGATCATAGCTGCATTACCCTGATGGACACCGGCTGTGAATCCGTCTCACAATCATTAAGTTGACCGAAACATTGGATTAAAGCTGTTTTCTATGGGTTGGCGGAGGAGTTCTACTTAGGAATACACAACTTATGCGTATTTTTTTTTTAATTTTGTGAATTTGACGGGATGTCAAATTCATTGCGTTTATTAGAGCAGAAATCTGAATGACATGCATCGCAATGTGTATTCGAGGGCATTAAACCCTTCTTCAAAATTGGTGGAGGGTCTTTTCATGTCAAGTGGACCAATGGTCCCCGCTCGTCCATCAGAGATTTCAATGAAATTTTGTGCGATCATGTTCACTCATATTCTCAATGAACATTGGCCAAGTTCCATCGGTGCAATACTTGCTGAGATATAGTCATTTGTTTGAACCCCCACCACAGCCTTCTACAGTACCACATTCAGTTTTTATCAAAGACAGTTTTTATCGACAGTTTTGAGACACGTTATTTCCGGCGGTATTCTGTTGAGGGAAACAAAACTTGGTATTCTTACAGAATTTTTGTTGCCCTATTACAAAAATTAATTAGCAAACTTTGATGAGGGAGTTCCATGCAGAAAATATGAAGCAGAATCGGCCGAAAAATGATGGCTCGAAATAAATTTAAAGTTTGACATTTTGACAATTTAGCCATAGTCTTTTTGGCCGATTTTGCTTCATATATTATGCACGGAACTCGCTCATGAAAGTTTGCTAGTTACTTTCTGTAATACAGCAACAATGGTTTTGTAAGGACACCAAGTTTTGTTTTCCTCAACAGAATACTGTCTGAGATAACGCGTCTCAAAGTTGATAAAAACTCATTGTCGTATTAAAAACTCAATGGTCCACTTGACATGGAATGTCCCTATATTCATTTTATTGCATAAGGAGGGAGCAGGAACCCCTTGTCCTAACCCCGCGCAGTACTTCGTTGACAGGCAGTCATTAATCGAAACGATTAAGGCAAGCAATATATTTTAAATTACCTATAAATTTATGAACATGTAGCGGTATTTGATACCCCAACAGCAATCAGCCTCGCATTTTCTCTCCGCGTTCCACTTATCTCATAAGTTTATAAGGGTGCGCAATCTCTTCCGCACGCACGAGGACGAAATCTGGTTTCCTAGCAACTCCGCGGCTCAAATGACATCTCCATTGTTTTAACTTGGCGATCGAGGCACCACCCCCGCTAAAAAACCCTCCACCGCAGGAACCCCGCTGCTTTCCTTGCGGCAGTTTCACCCAATGGATACGCTGCCTTTTATGGCCGCAGTCAATGTAGGGCACGGTCCTCGCAATTGTAATCGGGACTCCCATACACTCGCCCCGCTCTTGCGGCTATTTACACCTACGCAAATCGCCGTCCGAACAAGCCGGAGATGTTTCTCTCCACGGCACATTCCATGGTACATCGCCAGGCAATATCCTCCCGAAGCATTCCCTTCGTGAGACCATAAAACCTCTTCCATCCCTTCCAACAGGTGGTCACGCTCCTGAAGGAGAGGGCGTTGCGAGGCAACCAAGCGGCAACCGCTCTCCTTCCGCTAGAGGGAATTCTTTTCGATAATTCTCCGTGCTTTAACAAATATCCCCGAAGAATGGGGATTCCTAAAAGCGGGTGCTGCGGTATCCCCGCGCATATATATTTAGGGCTGTATTTAGCCGTGGAACATTCCTCCACTTGTGCTTTTCCCGCGAGGAACGTGCTCGAAAGTCAGCAAACGTCGCTCACAAAGATCGTTAAGTGGCCCAGATGCATCTTTCGTAAGGAGTTGGACTATGTCGGTGCCAGCTCTATGTTACCGTTCCCTTCTCTCTCTCTATTTCTCTTGCTACTTCTCTCTCTCTCTCTTCCTGAAGCTCCCCTTTCGTCCCTTGCTTTAATCTTTAATCCTTATCTCCCCTTTCTATTTCTCATTTTTATGCCACCGCTCCCATCTTGAATTTTTACGGCCATTTTACCGATTTTAGGTGCTGTTTTGATTCCTATCTATTACGGTGGAAACTTTTCCACGCCGTTATATACGTCTTTTGTATTTTTCTTATCTTTTGTTCTTATGTTTTTGATTTATTTGTTTTTTGAGTTATGGTAAATTCTCTTTTTCCTTATTTTTTAATTTATAGAAGTATTTTTTTTAGTTTAAATACAGCTAAATACTATCAGCTGGTTTCGCAATTTTTTCACACTCCCCTTCTTGTGGGTTTTTTCCTTCTGCGGAAATTTTATCTTAAGCTCTTGACTTAATTTTTTATCTACACCTAGTTTCTTCCTTCTTTTCTTTTTTTTGCTGATCTGCCCTTTCCTTTTATTAAAATTAAATTGGTAGGATGTAATAGTGTTCCGAAAGTAAAAGTTTTTTTTTAATTCTCCTCTGCATCTCCATGTCTTTTGCTTCCTTTCTTTATTTATTTATTAAACTCAAACAGGCAAAACCCACTTAGTTATGTTATAATAATACAGTAACAATAAATACGTCAAAATACGTAAATAGTTGACACTTAAGTAAGTATAAAAAACGTGGATTAAAAAATATACAATAAAAAACGAAGAAAAAATCAAAAATTTAAGAATTTCAATTCTGTGGAAAGTAAATCTTGGATTTTTTTCTTCGTTTTTTAAGATGAAATTCCACCAGATTTCACTTAGTACTTTTAATTTAATACAATAAAAATTATAATAAAAAATCTTAAACAAATACAAGAAATCAAATTAAAGTTGACAAGTCAACATGCATACAAAAATAAAAAATTAGCTACCTCTGGACTCGTAATAGGAGCTTA
Source organism: Ladona fulva (assembly GCA_000376725.2). Taxonomy (NCBI): domain Eukaryota; kingdom Metazoa; phylum Arthropoda; class Insecta; order Odonata; family Libellulidae; genus Ladona; species Ladona fulva. Next base: position 290,146 of record KZ308861.1, on the reverse strand, counting down.
GGACTTCTCAAAGAGTCAAAGAATTAACAGAAAATATGTTCGCAGTTATATTAGTATGGCATTGGCGAAACTGAGCATAACTGAGCATCCTCGGGATTGGCGAATGTTTGTTAGCATTGACCCGGCAGGCAGGGAGGGGCGAAAGTATTATTCATGTCGGTGAATTTTACGCTTCTAAGACACCCCTAGAATTTATAAAATTAATAGTCCCTCATTTCTTATGTCTAAACTGAAATATTCTGATCAACTTTACTCACCATTTATTGGTAGATATATTAAAAAATCTGAGCACGATTTATATCACCTTCCAAACGTTCTTTTAATCAACAACATTCTCGTTTCTGCTCCCTTTTGAAAATGACCGATTCTCTCTTTTTCCTTTCAAATAATTCCATCTCGTATACTGTCCGGCATGCCATCGGCGATGGACCCATCGATTTCGCCTAGTTCCCAATATGCTTCTAAACTGATGAAAGATTTTGATTGAGATTAAATTCACATTGAAGAAGACCGTTCCCTGGATACAGCCTCAATTCTGGGCCACGTTAATGGTTTAGATTGACCAGAAACTAATCTTCTGTAAGGTTGCGACTTCTCTTTAATTTTGCATGCTACACGATGGTACATTTATGTAGTCGATGTATATATGCAATAGGCATGTACACGTATATTTATTGAAGACTTAGATGTTATGCCTCCAACTTAATCTTCATTTTTATTACCATTCTACTAACTTTCGTTACATACTTTTCTCACTCCCTCTATATTTATGCTAATACGGTGTAAACTTTTGATTGGTTGTTTGTCACACGACTGCGTGACAATTCGCCAACATAAGGTTTACTAACGCTTCGTTTACCAGACAGCTTCTGTAACATTTCTACCATTAAAATGGATTGTATTAAAATTATTGATTATTAATTTGAAGATTATTAAGTTGATTAAATTGATTTCTAAAAAAATAAATCCAGTGGTAGACTAGTTGAAAGCTATTCTATTAAATAGTATTTTAAATTACTCTCCGAATCTTCTAAATATACCTATGACGGAAGGCCTGTCGGTCAAATGGGGTCCTCCAAATGGAGTGCCAATGAAATGAGTGACGTTCGGATGAAGATATCTTTGGTCAGCTTATATGAATTTACGCTGGTGTAAGTTTCGGATATTAACGGATTCGTGTTTGGGTTAGGATTGTAGTTGTCGTAACGTGACTGAACCCAGCTTGTTATCATATGTTACGCGTTTAATATAAATTTAATAGGTCCTTATTAGAGAGTTAATTGATGTACGAACTTTAAATTTTGACTTACGGTTTTGGAACGAAAGTTTGAATGCATCTCCGGAGGCTATGCCTTTAGTTACCTAGACGGTCGAAACAAAAAGTTCTGCATATGTCTCTGATATTTTTTAGTGTAACGTTTTCATTCTATTGCTATGCTTCCTTTTAAACCTTCTTCTAAGATAGCTTCCCCAATTTTTGAGTCTTTTGTTATGTTATATTACGTTGGTACATACATATACTGCGCCTTTAAACCTCCATATTTTTTACTTCTTTGTTTTACAGCCACATTTCGCTCTCATTACCAATGATATTATTTGCAATCTCTTTGTGCCCTAAGTTCCGTGATGTCTATTTGCTTCCATCATATTTGAAGATACAAGTATTATTTTCACTTTCATTCCGTTTATTAAAGTGAATAAATAACGACTTTATCTTGGTCAAAATCGATAATATAAAGTCTTCCCTTCCATTTAATCCTTCGTCAGTATAAATTAGATTTAAGAGCTAAATAAATACAAAAGGTAATTTAAATAAGACTCCGTCCACTGCAGTAAACACCCTTAAATAAGGTGAAATGTGTGAAAAACCTGCACAAATCTACTGGGAGTGATAATTAAAAGATAGTAAAACAGTTACCTTGGCCTAGAATTAATAGAAAGATGTTATACATAGTAAGCACACACATTACATACACTACAAATAATATACATTACCAATAAAATGCGAAATATAAAATTATGTAAGCACATTTCCGAATTCTATGTACTGTCGGATGAATGCAAATAAAATTATAAACGGCAGTAGAAAATTGTTTGAGATACAAGAATAATATGTAAATACTCTTTTCATAGTTACTAAGTTCACCATCAATAGTTCAATGCAAAAATATAAGAGACAAATAAATACTAACTAAATTCCCTCCCATTAACTCTTGCATAGTACACATCTATCCCATTTATTATTACATCCCCTCCTCACCCAAATTTCATCCTCGCTTTCTTTTTAACGAATATTCTTACTTGTTCCTTTTGCATTTCTTCATCTCTCCCAACCCACCTCCGAAGCATGCGATCCTCGGAATATATTTTTCATCTAATCATCCATCTTTATCTTCCCTTTTCTTTTTTGAGTGGCAAATGAGACATTAAAGTCCCAATTTACCCCGCGATAAAACCCTTTATCTGTCGTTTACCTCACGTCTCCGTCTTTCTTTCTTTCTTCTTTACTTTTTCCCTATCCTTCTTTTTTCCCATCGCCGTTTACCTCCCTTTCGGCCGTTTCTCTCTCTTTTCCCTTCCTTTTCTTGTTCTCCCCCTTCCCTTTTCCTTCCTCTTCACTTATCTCTTTAAATTGTTTTCCCTCGGGACGAAAACAGGCCCTTGTTTCCATTTTCCTCTCCTAATGTCTGTCAGATTCTTGCCCTCTTACTCACCAATCTGGGACTGAGTCATACGTCTCAAGCCTTTTTCTCGCTTGGAAACGTATATACCTGACCAACCACGCACGAAACTTCTGCTTACATCGCCGTATTTCATATTTCTGCTCCCGTACATAGGTGCGGGGAAATTATCCTCGGCTTTTGATATCCGAGTCGCGAAATTTCGAAAATGTTATCGCCCGTCTACTGCAATAATCATTGTGGTGTCTACATTTCTGTGAAACCCCGATCTATCGTTCGTTTTATATAGTCCCGACTGCATTCCATAAGGAAATAATACGGCATAAATGGTTCATCGAACTGTCATTTTCCCGGATCTTCTTGTGTGGATTCTTTTGGCTCAAACTGGATTTTGCCCCTAGTCCATCGTTTTTAAGTTTCTCTTACTTAAGGGCAGTCGACACAATGCTTGAATATCTTTTTGCAGGCTGTTGGTAATAAATTCACCATGATTGCGTGCACATCGATAAAAACTTTCTGTTTTCGCCATTCGATGCTTGAAGAATGTTGCTATGCTTTCATAGATTCTCTGTTAGGATCCTGCGAATCATAATGGAGAAAAAAAATCGAAAACATATATAAAAATCGATCCCTTTCGTTGTAGTGGTACTAGGCGATAAGAAGTGATGCGATGATCTTCTTGTACGGAGTTTTAGCTTAATCCTTTATCTTCTAATCCAGGCACTTTTCAGGTACGTAAGTTTCACACAGTTTCCGTAATCGTGTAATTCGAGCAACGTGTCCAGCGTATTCCGCAGCAAACAGATCGAAACAGCTTCGGCGCTACAGTAAGTCGTTCGAACCATCGCCCCTCCACCGCCTTCCAACTTCAACGGTATTTCTCCAAACTAAATACGGAAAGCGCGAAAGACTGCTATTTTAAATTGTATACGTCGCCCTTAATGAGAAAGTCTTGAGGTCCAGTAGCGGTTACAGCTATCGTATATTAAGAAGAACAGTATTGGTTACTTTTCCAGCCTCTCCCCATACGAGTAAATTCGTGGATGGATGAACGTTTATATTTTGAAGGAATGAAGCTTAAATCAGGGAAGGAATGTGGAAGTACATTATTGGTTTCAAATATTTTATATCGTCACAGAGCATCGCTTTCTAAACATATCTGCCATTGACGCTTCCACCGGACTATTGGCTCATCTGCATCGCAGTTCATATGAATCACAATAATTTTACAATCAACGTCTTTGATCTGAACTCGGCATAAATACGATAAAATGTATCGAACTGTCGCAAGGTCTGCTCTGTTGGTATTGCTTCCGAGGTGAATGCATTGATAAGAAACTCGAATCTGTCCGCAGGAGCGAAGAAAAACGATGCGAACGATGCTACATTGCGATGGTTAGGCTTCATTGTGTGTATCCTTATAGTGTATAGATTCCTACCTAAAAGTGTTACATCCGAGAATTACAAAATATCAAGCGAAATGCTATCCGTTTCGTGAAAAATTGTCACGACAAATCAGTCTGATGCTTCGGGACGCAAGATATGAATCTCTACTATATAAAAGATTTAATAAAGGGCTTGATTTACTTGACAAGTTCAGAGAAAGTACGTTATTTGTAGATGTGGTTGATACTGGTACTATGCGCCCTCTTTGTTACTTGGGCCATTCTGATGCTGCGAGGAATATCAGAAAAATATATAACAGAACTAGTCCTTTCAAAGATTAATTTTTTTCGCGAACTATTCGCGAAAGTAAACGATAGGAGAGGTGAAATCACGGTGCATGCACCCCCTGCCACACGCCGAAAGACGGCTTGCAGGGTACGTAGATGTAGGTATGTTTATTAATTTGTATGTAGATTTATACGTAGATCAATTAATTTGCTTTTCAATGCAAAAAAAATATGAAAGATCAGCATAATATAAACAAGTTCATAAAACTTTGTGTGATGTTTTGCGAGCATAAAAATATAATAGTGAGAAAGATGAGCCCAAGAAATCTCAATATCAATTATATGAGGAAATTTCTGCTCAGCGTTCCATTACGTTTCTATGTAGCAATATTGTGTTAAGGTAGATTGGAATCGATTCTAGAAGCAGTCTCTCTCGCATTGTGAGAGCAGCAATGGAAAGGGAACGAAAACTATTGTCTTACATCCGTTGTCTTAAGAGCGGTGATTCATATGTTTTCCTTCTCCTTTCTTACCTCTCCGTCATTTGTTTGCCTTCGCCCTTTCCCACCTATTTCTTCTCCTTTCCTCCCATCGTTCTCCGTATTTCTCCCTTTGTCTCCTTCCTCATTCTTTCCACTCTGCGAACTTTTCCACATCCTTTGTTTCCCAATCTTTTCCTCATTCGATTCCGCCCCGTCCAATCAAATTCCCTACTCCTTTATTAAAAAAACTCGTCATTAATTGGCCGCAGTTTGTACGGTTTCTTTCGTAATTACAAATTTTCCCTTTTTTATTACCACTCATAAGAATTCGTGGAGGCTACCAAGAGAAAAAAAAAGCAAACATTTCGTTTCCGTGGTGACTCTTTCGAAAAATTTCATCTCTTTTTATTGGCCAGCGGACCGTGAAATAGTGCCCGAGAAATAATGAAAATCCCTCCCGTTATTTGCGTTAGTTAACTAGTTCCGTGCCTTAAATAACTTTCCCCCGAAACCCCCCTTTAAAAGCTGTAGATTCGTGAAAAATGCGCGAGAAGATTAAAAAAATCAAAAACGTCTCGTTAGGAATTCAAAATTTACGACGCGGAGCGTAAAAAAACTTTACGTCCTCCCCTTTCCGGACGCGTTTCTGTATCGTAAATGCACCTGTCCGGGCTATATATAATCCCCAAAGAGTCTCCAAAACTCTCCCCCATTTGTTCAATTAGGAAACCGGTAGGCGGGAATTAATCGCAGCGGGTAGCTAACGAACTTCTGAACTACTAAGCGTCTCGGTCGCACTTTTTATTTCAATAACTCCAATCAGAGGGGGCTCCTCCATCGAAAACAAGCGGTTCAATTTAAAATAATCTGGCGCGTCATCCCTCCCCATCCGTCACTGCCAAACCATTAGCTAACGGACCGGGAAGGTAAGATCATTCCGTGGTAAACAGGCTAAACTCGGTCCCTCCTCTCTCTCTCTCTCTCTCACCCCGGTGCGTTTAAATGAGTTAAAGGTGGAGCTCTTTTTAAGAGACTATCTTGTCGGGGTGAAATACAGCCTTTACGGCTACTGTGCGCTTCCCTTTGTCTTCCCGTGAGCCTCTGCGAGCCATCCGACCGTGGCGAGGTCCTTTCACGGCTTTTATTCCCGCCTTTTCGGCTTCTTTTCCTTGCAGTGCGACGTCGTAAACGCGTGCCTGCACGACCGCGGCGTCAAACGTTGTTTATGGACCGGAGGGAATGGATAAAGAGTCAAAACGAAGGGGTTGCGGGGATTTATGAGCGGTGGAAAGGTGAGAGGGGGGAGCAAATGAATGAGAAATGTGCGACAAGTGGAAAGAGTGGTTTTTATTTCGTTCCTCCGGGGATTAGCGGCGCGTGAGGTGTTCTCCTCGGGGGAGGGAAATCTATAGGCGCTAGATTTACTGCGTTTGATTCGATTCGCGGTGAAGGCATTTTATTTTCCTTGCGTAACTTTCTTAAGTATCAAACGCAAGAATAAGGAATAAAAATACAACAGTTCGAGGGATGATTAATTTATGAAAATTTTATAATGAGATTCTCGGAATTATATCGATATCGGAAGGCGTGACTTCGTGGGGAGTCATTGCAGAATAAAAGAAGCTTTGTACCACAGGGATCTAGATATACCTTTCTTTTATTAAAATTTTCTTTTATTCTGCTAGGATTCTCGGGTTTCCACCCAGGTAAGTTCCGGTGACATTATCGCCAACGTTTCTATGACGACTCCGTGATTTTTCCCAGGGTGATGAAGAAATTCTCAGAAAAGTTTCCGTCATCTTTTCAAGATTTTTTTGAGAAGGATGACGGATTTAGTCATTCAAACCTTAGTGATAATGTCACCGGAACTTACCTGGTTGGAAACCCGAATCTTTTCTGCAAATAATTCACCAGGAAAGCTTAAAAATCCTTATATTTTTTAAATATACAACACCGCAGGTACGATTCACTGCTCTTTCAAAATGTGAAACCATTTTATGTAGGTATACCAAAATTTTCCGTCAAACGCTTACCTTGGCTTCTCCAAGCTTCCCGAAAAAAAGTCTGTGAAATCAGGAATAGAGACAAAAGGGAAACATCTACGACCGCGGCCACACGAGGCGCTGTTTCCACGAGTAACCGGATATAGCAGTGGAAGGAACCAACCTTGAATTTTTTCTCCCCTCAATCTTATACGCCACGCAATACACCGTTCGATTTTTATGGAAGGAACTGTACCTGAAGTATCTTCTCACCTGAGGATAAGGCGAGGCCTCAAAGCCCGAGTTGTTTTAATCTTTTCCTTGTGGTGTAGCATATTTTAAAATTGTTATAAATACATTGTCCTTTTTACTGTTTATTCATCTGCCATGAAAAACCACCGAGACAGTCCAGTTTATAATACATGAGGAAAGAACTAACTTTATGCAATTTTCTCGTAAGATTTTTTATTATGGGCAATTTAAGCTTCTCTGCTAAGTAGTATAACCGGGTAAACACGGCAGTTTAATGGGTAGCATAAGATAGATGAGCAACTAATATCGTTGATAATAAAAATATATAGAAAATCTCACTTTTCATAGCGCATCAACACCTTCCGGAATTAGCAGATTTAGACTGCAGCTATTTACCCAAGGAAAAAGGTATACGTGAATTTTCACGTAAAGGCGTGCATATAGGAAAAATATCAAGGAAAATAATTCTTCCATGTATAAATAGAAGTCGATTTCCTTCTAACGAACCAATGGCGTAGATTACTTACTTAAGTGCGAGTTGGAGACTACTCCCGATAATTAAATTAGGATAAAATAAAATAATACACATAAAATAATCATACATTACAAAAGATTCGTGATAATTGGTTGTATTTATGGTGATAATAGGCCGTTCATTGAAATAATGCTACTTATTGAACACTTTAGAACAGAAAAATGTCTTTTCTTTTACCATTTTTCCAGATTGGTTCCTTAATTGTGATTCATTTCTGACCAGCATAATTCTTTTAAAGCTCATAGCGACACTCTGCATACTATTTCCAATTTCGAGAAGACATTAATGAAAAGCATATGGCCCTGTGTGTTTCACATGGGATTATCGTGCGCGCTGTTGCAACTTTTGCATAGGAAAAGAAATTTGGCAAAAATTTCAGCGTACCGCAAAAGTGATTCCAGACATCATGGTAGGTTTTAATCAGGGTTAAGTATGTACCATCATAATCGATGGAAAATTAACGAAGTGATAATTTCTAGAAGATATGGAATTAGTTGCAATTTTTATTGAACCATTGTATTTGGGTCTACCTTTAAACGGACTCAGTTTTTCTTATTATAAAAATCTTCTCAATTTCATCTACTTTCGAACAATGTCATTATGTTTCCTATAATAAATTTAAGAGACGGATGTCTTGTGGAAATTTGTGGGTATTCCTAGAGTTTTCGGCCAAATACATTGATAAATGTAGTCGCCAGCTACTTTTCGTCGTAATTTCGTTGAAAGAACTACCAGCGAGAAAGCTTCTTTAAATACTTCGTTTATTTTCCGCGCTAATCAAAATCCTCAAAGTTTAATAAGAACTTCAGAAAACGAACTTATATTCCGGAGGTGAAGCGGATCTCGGTGCTAACGCCAATGACTCGAGAGGCAACGGTTGCTACGAAGTGATCCGTCTATTTTGTTTGTAGTTAATCGAACAAAACAGTTAAACAGGTGGAAATGTTTACGGATTACCGATTTCTGAACCGGGATGGAATTCAACGGTATGCTCACACTGATTCAAAAATATCGTACGCAACCAATCGGGTGAGAATTTTTACTTCTGCGAGTTCACCGTTCAACGATGAATTCTTTACTATATCGCTCCGTTTTGCGATTTAAAAGGAAGCTGATCCATCACGACCATGCAAATCACAAGAACTCTTCGTCAGTGACAAACAAGGAGATAAGTAATCACCTTTTGTGGTCCAAGCGATTCGCTACCCAAATAGGAGTTAACCTAGTTCGCCGCAGTTTACGGATTTTCAATCTTAAGGGATTCGCACCGCAAACCCGGTTGTCAGATGGGCACTAAAACCTTCGCCGAGGAAGCTGTGTGGCGTTTTGCTTGGATACATCATTCCCCAGCGAACCGTAGGCTGTGGAATGAGGAGCTTAAACCTGCCTCAACTCTGGTCTACTTCACGAAGTTTGACGGAATTGTGAGCTCTGTGGTTTCCGAACAATTTGAGAGTACCACAGGCCTGCACATGCATGCGGACAGGGAAATCGTGGCTGTTATTTACTTCCTTTGGAAATCCTTCGCAGTCTTTTCGCTTCCGAAAACCGGTTGGGTGCTCGTCGAAAGTAGGTTTCGCCGAATGCGAATTGTTGCGGAGTTGCTAGGTAACTAATATTCTTCTCAAAGGATAGATATATAAAGATAGTACATCATTTTAAACACCCGTAGTCATGAAGAAAGTGCCTATAAGGAAAGGAAAGAATTTCGCTCTGTGTATGGCCCTTGTATTCTGCCTAAACAGGTTCTAATTAAGCGAAAGTTATTCCTCTGTTATATTATCTTTCAATTATATTAATTCCTATTTTCATCATTCGGTATAGTAAAAGAAGCTTTATGAATTAATAAAGATAAAGATATTTGTCCTTTACCGAGGAATTTGAGTAGAGATTGAAACTCGTTTCTGTAGAGAATTTTTAATGTTTCTCTCCATATGTTTACAAGCCTTATTAGCATAATATTGAGAATATTTATTGCCATTGATTTACAACCGTAAATTCTGAAATACAGTGAAATCCCTCCCAGAAGTTCTAGTTTACAATTTTTTGTGTGTCTAAAATCATTCCAGGATTAAATAAATCCGGGATATACTGATGAAATTGTTTTCTGTTAACTAGATGGTTAACTTTGTTAAAATCCAACCTTTTTTTTCGAAAGGAAAGATACGACTGAATCATTGAAAAAAACCATGAAAAACTGTTGTTATGTTGTTGCTATCTGATGGTTCATTTCGCTAACCCAAACCACACCAGAAGATCGAGAAAATTGATGTTTCTATGACATATAAGAAAGTATTTAATAGTGTTGCCATATTTATGCATTACAAGAATAAATTAACGTATATTAACATGTAAAGAAATGCTAAGGCATCACCAAAACCTTGCTAGTTTTTCAGCACCATAGTGAAGTATTAATGCACAAGGGATTTAATCTTAAAAGACGTCGCACCTCAATTTATTGATAGCAGCTTATGGTTTTGGCTTCCATGCCACCATTTTGAACGACAGTAGAATACCCAGCTTATCATTAAATAAATAAATGCTTATGACGTCAACATTGACCACAATATTGCACTTGCTGTGAAACTGTAAGATTAGTTTATTTTAGAAAACCCCAGGAAACCTTTTTTTTGTCTTTAAGGAGTCACAGGTTCGAACGCAGGACTCTACGATAAGTTTTCACGAGACTAAACACGATTTCATATTTTTAAAAAGGTTTTAATCTTTCATACGTTAAAATACGCTCAGGGGAATGGATTTCCGTTAAAGTTCGTTAATTTTTCGCATAAGACGGCAATCCATATTATTTCTCTTATGTTTTTGAATTTCTTGGTCGTAACTGTCGTTAACTTTCAGTCGTTTCAGAAAGATTTGGAATATTTATTGGTCTTCTCGGTAAGAGATAGAGCGACCGCCATTGTAGCTACAGATAATAGAAACCGATATAAATGAAATCTGGAATAGCATAGCTGGAAATTGTTGTAGCAACCAGCATTTTATTTATAGCAACGTAAACATTAGCTATATTTACTTCGTCATCTTCACGAAAATCTACCTGAGCAGTCAATTGTTCTAACAACCGACATTTTGTTTATAGCAACGTAAACATTTGCTATGTTTACTTAGTTATCTTCTCGAAAATCGACCTGTGCAGGAAACTCTTGTAGAAACCAACATTTTATTCATAGCAACATAAATATTTGCTTCACTTGCTCCGTAAAGTGAACAAAATATCGATGTATTACATCATAAATCTGAGCGATTTAGATCGTAAACAATATTCGATGATAAATGTAAGAATTCTATTAAATTTGGCTCTCGTATGGTACATACCTAATGCTAATTTTAATTGGTAGTAGTAGTATTGTGTGCTTCGCCAGCTTAGGTCATTTCGCACGTAGGCCCCCACCGGGAATCGAACCCGGGACCGTTTTCACGGAAATCGAACGCGTTGCCTACTTGGTTATTCAGGAGGCCACTAATTTTAATTTCGTACGACCATTATCACTAAGAAATTATAGCAATTGTTAAAATTGTTACTAAGGCATTGTTACTAAAGATTGTCACAATTGATAAACAATCCATGCAGCGAGACGAAAGATCAACCTTACATGCTTTTGCATTCGAAGTTAGTAAGACGGATAAATAAATATGCATACATTTGCGTATACATAAATTTATATTTACACTTTGGTGATTAACATGGTAAATATTAATTTAGCGAGATCTCCTTTTTTAGAAAAATGGGAAACAAGCGAACTTCCCGGAAGACAATAAAGCTTCCTTGACGTTAACTAACATCCCGTGTCATCCCCATAACGGTTAAATGAACTATCCAGCTTAATTATTCCCTCACAACGCTTTTCCTCCCTTGTCTTTATCACTCGTCGCTTTTCTTTCACCAGCACATATCTCAGGCTTCGGATCACACCCACCTTTCACTTTTTTTCTCTTCCTTTCCTCCCTTTTCGAAACATTTCCCTAGTTCCGTTACTCTTCATCTTTCCGATCGAGCGCGTTAGGAGAATGCGAGCCGAGAATTGCGCCTCCTGCTCGCCAGGTGTCGCTGTCACGACAACATTTTCATTCCTTCGCTCTTTTGTTTCATGCGTCATAAATTGCGACTATTGGAGGCCGAGTTCTTTTGCTTTTTTAAAGGCGAGATTTATTCATTCCCCGTCCGTGTTATGGTTTCCGATTTTCCAGGTTTTTAGAGTCCGTATCGGAGGGTCGCCATGTTGGAAACAAAACACGACCGCCGGGCGTTTCCTCATTCGAAACGGCCCGTGTTTATATCTCCGTGTACGGGGCGCAAATGTGGAAGACTGTGCATTTTTCGCGTATTCCTCGTGGTTTCGTTTCGGTCTTGAGGTATTAATTCATTGCCGAATGTTAAAAGTTTTCCTCTTCCCCTTAGACATTCCTCCGGAACTTCTGGCCATCGGAGTTTCTGCGTGTCTTCCGGACTTTTCCGGGACTTTTCCCCTTTTTCCTGGTTTTCATTTTTAAATGACGCTTCGAGGAAACTTTTAATGACGTCTTCAAAGTTTTCGGAGAATCCCGCGAGCCTCGGTGTAATTTGAGTAACTACGGATTCTTTTAACCTCTCCATATTGTCTGGAAAGACGCTCGGAATATTTTGAAGCGACATTTAATTACCTCGCCTTCTTATCTAAAATTCGGGGCGAATTAGGGATTAAAAAAGTGTATAAAATGTTCACTGAATTCACCCGATGAGACGATATCCGCTATTTATCCTCTTATCGGGATGAATATTTAATGAAATAAGTTTCGCTTTTGTGCCCAGCGGTTTCTTTTGCTGCGTAAATTAGCTCGGGCTGGCGAAATACAGTGGGGGCAATGGCGTGATGAACGATTATTCACAGCCATAAATTTGGCAACACTCGTTGGGTTTACTCTCGGTTTATCTGTGGGCGTAATTAAAGTGTGGGAAATACAATAATAACTTTCAACCTGGGGGATTCATCTAGGACTTAATTATAGAAAAATAGTCTTAAATATAATCATATTAAATTAAATTTATCGTGGTAATCTCAGTATCACTCATATATACCACTCTCTCTCTCTCTCTGATGAGTTGTTATTACTATAGGAATTACTGCAGGAATTTGATTTACTTCTTGGTATGTACATTGATATTCTATTGATAATTAAGCCTCAGAATGTTGTCAAACCGGTATAGTATATATTACGGAGGTGTTTGATGGTGGGAAAAAATACGGGACACAGATACTCGTGAAAGATTTTCAGATGATACATTTGTAATAGGGTGAAAATGAAAACGTTATAAAGAAATTACAAATACATTTGTACTCATAAATTCACGAATGTGGGATATAATTACTGATATAAGAATATTGCAATAGTACTGTAAAAATGGGATGGTGCTGTAGCTCGACCAGGGGCACAGTCAGGATTTGTCAGTGGAAGGATGGTTAGAGCCATGCCGTAAACACTGTATGTCTGCTATCCAGGATCACTTGCTACTTCCGCACAAAATCTAATGGAAACGATGACATTTGGTGTAACATCTTCATATTTTCAATGACAATTCCTGACGAATAAATTATAAGAATACATTTATGTACATAAGACATAAAAGTTAAATAAATTCAAATATTAAATGTGAAAGAATATCCCAGCCTGCGTCTGAGAGCATTAGCGCATCGCTTGATTTTCTATCGTAGTATTTTTTAACAAATCGCATCGCCTTGCGCTGCACTTTCTCGAGTTCGCGAGTTATACGTTTCATCCGCTGGGTCCCATACACTCGCCGCATATTCATGGATGGTGCCTGACCAAGGTGAAATAACATCACTCTCTAACCCTTCCATTTACTTAACACGTCAATTTTGATTGAAAATATCACGATACATATTATCGAATTTATAGAACATTAAAATTTAAGTTAAACACATACCCTTACCACTGCTTCATAATTAAATTGACCTCATAGCCAACTATATTTGCACTAAGGATGGAGATATTATATTGTAATTTCTGTGTCTGTGTAATTATTGCTACATACTCTATGTTATGCAAATAACGCCTTGTAACAGATGGGCCTATATAGCTTGAGTGACTGAAATAATCATTTTTGAATTCTGAAATTCTTATTTTCAGATTATGATACGGATGCTACTTTATGATAAAAAAATATTATTTTTTGCTAAATTTGCACGATATACGTGGTTAAAAAGTTACGTTTCTCTTACAGATATTCTGTCGGTTCTCTTTTCGGAAGTTAGCGCAAAATGATTTCCCCCCGAAACTTAGTAGCTGAGACCTTTTTAATGAATGAGCTTAAATTAAATGGGTTAGATGGAAGAGGAGACTTTTAGTCTCAATCTCACCCAAATAAAGGCATTTATTATTATTATTATTATTAAATGTTCTTCATATTTAGGCCCCTTGTCTTGGATGATCGAACACTTTTTGATTTATATGATTCCTAGCTATCGAGTAAGCCATTTAAGCTGAAAAGAATATATCAAATTGCATACTATTAATGAGAATATTCAGTTTCCTAATAGTATTTTCCATCGCTAACATTTTTTTTTTTTTTAACCATTTGATATGGGATATCTGATGCTAAATGTTACATTCCAATTCTTTAAGGTATGATATTTCACTCATCAAAATGTCCTGTTTTTGTTATACGTCACCCGCAAAGAAAGCAGTCGACAAAAAAAGATTTTGTTGTATCAACTGGTTTTGAAAGGCGTAAATATCGTTATTTAATCGTATAATTTGTTCACCTCGATAAATGTCGTTACCATGGAGCCGGAGGAATTTGAGGAGAGAGATTTTAATTCGAGCTGTGTATTTTCTGCTTGATATTTAAAAAGGTTCACGCTCTTCATTTTGAAATTTCAAGCCTCAACTATCAAATTCTGCTATCCTGCACTATAAAATTCGCGTTTATGATATCAAGTTATACTGGCACCATAAACGGCATCGCTTACATCGGTACATCTTCGGAACAATGCTGTATATTCAACCCCTTTCTATGATAATCCTTTGAACTTAAACATAGCTGATGTTTAAACTAATATAAGTAAGCATCATATGCACGGTGCTATCCAATTGGCAAGTACTTTTGAGATGTTCGCCCTGAATATAAGGTTTCTCAAGAACCCTCCAAAAATTGCATACCATTTTGCACACAAGAATTAATTCACCACAGCAAACGAATCTACATTCGAAAGGTGATCCTTAGTTATGTTACTGAAAGTCACTTCTATTCCGGGCTGAAACTCTTTTAATACAATATCTAGTATGCTAAGAGAGAGCGAAGCTGGAGNAACTTTGATTAGAAAATTTTTGTTTTCGATAACCTATCCCGTTGGATAACTAACCTACGAGATGATGCGAGGTGTAATTTTCTCTTTTGTACAAATAGGTATACTACATATAATCCGACATCTATTTTCCCCGTTGAGAATCAACGGGCACTTCAGCTAGTAGTTCATAAAATTTTCGAGAGAAAGATAGCAAAGGCATTTCAGCTGGAGGTAAGCTAGGAAAAGAGGGAGCTATATAACCATCCATCAGAGAAATTTATCAATGATTCAGCGTTCCTTTAATTGGTTTTAATTCCTTTAATTGGTTTCAAGAATAAGTACCTTTTCTTCCTTCCTGTATAGCTTGATTACAGATTTGTTGGCTTATTAGAAGTAATCGGTCTTGTTGAAGAGTAATCCCTCCAATTGTTTCTCAATATACTACCAATTTGAAGAGTACTTAATAATTTGACATTTTACCCTATATACCACCAATTCAGTAACTTCTCTTTATTTATTTATAGCTTCATTACTGATTGGAGGAATTGTTGGAAGTAATAAGTGTATTGTTGAAGACTTATACCATCAATTGTTTAGATTTTAGATTTAGATTTTTACCCTGCAAGCCGCCAGTATGACGTATGGCGTATGACAGGGGGTGTATTAACACCTTACCTAATCTACCCTATTATATTCTTTGATACTCGATAAACTACCAATATAGAATCCTTACCAACAACACCAACAACGCAACAATGCAATCCTATCGAACAATGCAATCCTCAACGACAATGTAATCCTCAACAACAATGCAGTCCTCAACAACAATACTATTCTCTTCACCTTTAAGCCGTTTAAAGTGAGTCCCTCGAAATTAGCAAATTCCATCGAGTTTATACGGTGTAATCGTCTTTTATGGGAGTTAATGAGGCAAATCTTCGTAAACATTTTCCCAGAGTTGTCTCCTAACCCAATTTTAAGCGATTAGTCCTCGCACTATCTTCAACATGGAAATTCGCGGGGTTTATTTTGAAACTCTTCAAGGAGAAGCAGAATTGAGGTAATTACTTGAGGCTCGAGCGAAATAATACTCTCGGTCTTATTTTTGTCTCTCGCAAATGGGTTTTGGAGTCGGATTCGGTTGATGAAATCATATTTCTCCTCCAGAATGCGTGACGCGAGAAGATAGTTTCTGAGGAGGGCTGCAGATGGCAGGACGATCGATGATCACATCTTCAGAGAGGATGCGATTTCCGTGCACGAAGTTTACAACGTGAGGAACCGATTACAAATTTTAATCTCGCACTTAAACTTTTGGGAAAAGTTGAAATTTGTACGTGACTAATAATGTGCAATTAACCTTACAATGATTGCAAATTTTCGACATTGCGAATTCCCGAATTTTAGAGTGCATTAGGAGGTCAAATGCTGAGGAGATCCGCTTTATTGGGTATAAGGTAAGTAATTGATGTTTATTCATGGTAACATTGCATCTTGAGGAGTGGAAATAGAAGACGGTTCTGCTTGATTTCTTGGTCTGTGTGTGTGACTATAATGAAGATTCATCTCTGTATTATCTACAGCTTCAGAAGTTTGACGTGGTGGGTTGCACGAATTCAGTCTTCTGTTCTAATTTAGAGTTATGAAAGGTTCCCCACGATTGCCTATTTTTGCAGTGTGTCCTAAATTTGAGTGCAGTTTAAAACACACGTAACATCGAAAGTATGTTTGGTAGAAGGAATCTGTTAAAATTACCATAATGATGGATAAATACTTATTTTTTAGAAATCCAACTCAAAAATGACTCGCGACCCCCTGCCACACGCCTACAGGTATTGCAGAGTATTAATTGTTTGTACTTTCATAATCTCCGTAGATATTCGTACATAGTTCCACACGAAGGGAAATTAAATTGTGTTCTTAAGTTTATTTAATTAATTAATACCTGCTGTTATTAGTATCCTATATAAGGTTAGTTTGTAACTTTCATATCAATAGTACCTTTTAGTATTAGTAGTAGGATCATGCTACAAAAAATTATTGGAAAACGTTTAATTCCAAGATTGGTATTGATATGTATAAATAATGACACAATTGAGAGAGAGGTATTACAGAAAAAATTGCTGCAGTTAGGCTCACCAAATTATAGTTTACAAACATATCTGATAAATTTGAACATAAGTCCTGAAAAGAAGGGATTTTGTTGCAAACTTAAACAAATGCGTTCAGATATTTTTGTTGTGAAATTGAACAGTTACATATTTTTATTCCTAAACATCGTCTTCCCCCTATCTTTTATAGTAATTTGCATTTTCTAAAACATTATCCACTTAGAGAGTTCTTTAAACATTCGGAAAAGGATATCAAATATCGAGTTTAATACGTGTTTCAGGGATTCGTTACTAATCCGGTCAAAACATTCTCTATATACCACAGTAATTATAGTCGAATTTTTCTGTAGTCGTCGCATACTGCCCCTTTAATGCTTATTTTGGGAGCAGATATGCTTTCATTTTTTCGTTAAAAGTAAAAAAAATGCCCCGAAGATATATTCAAATTCAAATTCCTCGATAAACGAGGGTAACGGATGTGAAAATTCACAAAAATTTAGTTCATTTTCACCGAAAAAGCTAACCTTCTGCTGTATAGCATTCGTTGAAATACCAATTTGCATGTCGGGTAACTAGCTCTCTCTTTAACCGAATCAAATACATTTTAAACTTTTGGCAGAAGGATGTAAATTCCGCGGCACAAGCTTTTCTCTCCCACGAATTCCAACTAATGTGATTCAGGTGAATCCTAATTAGAATCCGCAATGGATAAGCTTCCGAATTTGTCTCCGATGAAACATATTCGCCATAAAATGGTGGTATCGATCGGGAGAGGCCTGTTTAACTACTCCATGGGGAAAGAATCACCGCATCGGTAAAATATCACAGAGTTTTTCTTATTAGCATTGGAACTCAATGAACTTTGATATATATGAGTCATACAAAAAGTATATGCAATAAATAAATGCAGTATTTTATAAAAATGGAATCAGTGTGGTTCACGCCAATCTTAAATTGCAATATCGTTGCTATTTTGTTAATGTCATGAATTTAAGATACTGCAATTTTAGGCATCATTATTTGCTAAAATTCCATTCGTCTCTAAAAATATTTCCTCTTCCTGCACTTANCAAAGGAAATAGCGAATCAGTTTATACAAAACCAGTATACGCCCCCGTCAAGCATGACGGAACTTAATTTAGTTTAAAAATATATCTATTGTCGTATATATCTGGTCCTCAAATCGGAAACAGTCCGTCCTAAGATCATTACAACTCAATATATTTCTTACCATTATTGATAATATTTATTCTATTATTTTCAAGTCATGAAAGACTTGTTTACGTAAATTTCTTATAAAAATTACAGGAACTTAATATCCCCGTGCGCTTATATGGAATAGTTCATTAAATCAGCATTCAAAAATGGCCTTAGTCGTCAAAGGGATAGGATGTTCATTTCCGAAAAATTTTACGAAATTTCCGTGTGTTTTATCAAAAACCTCGAAAGTTCGGATCTGTATCAATATTTCGCGACCAAAATTAGAATCTGTGATCATTTTTCTTTATTATGACACTTTTCTTGACTTCGTAAGACCATCGTTCCTAATTTAATTTTGTAAACGAAACAACTTCTGCAAGTCATGAAAACGTACTTCACGTACATCTCTTATGGAAACGTATTATGGGCTCCTGGGTTCGAAGCCGGGCCTTTACGGAGATGATAATAGCTTCTCAGCGTCGTAGAAACACAATGCAGTTAGTTTCAGATCTCTAAGTGAAGCCGTTTCTGAGATAAATAGTGGGACGGACATACAGACATTTACATTTTATATAATATAATGGGTTACATGGAGGAGGGAACTTTTAGCCTCAATTCCGCCCAAGTAGAGATGATTTATGGTTATTATTATACAACTAAGGAAGTTATTTTTATTATTATTAGTTTACAACACGAGGAATTTGTTATCATCCTATTGTATTACGCCACTGCCTCCTAAAGTTTAGTGTAATGGGTGAACATTGGACTCCCACGCTACCTGCATGAACTCCCTGTAAGATTCTTCCATTCGCCCCATTTCTAATGAATAAGCTCTCGGATATCAAAGGATCGCAGCGGAAAGTGGCTCCAGCTGTCACTCGCAGTTAGTGTAATGAACTTGGTGCATACGCCGTGAACTTTTCCCCTTACTTCCAGCACTATCTTATAAGTAGTACTCCCGCCCAGGAATAGGAGTCGCTCAGGGCCGTCGTCGGTGTAATAGGCTCCACGCTTTGTTCGCCTCAGCATTTTAGACGCTATCGTGATAAAACGAATAACAGAGCTTATCTTCGAGGCAGCTCTGCAAATAGTGCATGGGGGAGTATCAATGAGGAGTGGAATTAGAAGACGGTTCTGTTTGATTTCTTGGTCTGTGTGTGTGACTATAATGAAGATTCATCTCTGTATTATCTACAGATTCAGAAGTTTGACGTGGTGGGTTGCACGAATTCAGTCTTCTGTTCTAATTTAGAGTTATGAAAGATTCCCCACGATTGCCTATTTTTGCAGTGTGTCCTAAATTTGTGTGCAGTTTAAAACACATTTAACATTGAACGTATGTTTGATAGAAGGAATCTGTTAAAATTGCCATAGTGATGGATAAATATTTATTTATTTGAAAATTTTCTCTTTAGAAATCCAACTCAAAATTGACTCGCGACTCCCTGCCACACGCCTACAGGTATTGCAGAGTATTAATGTTTTGTACTCTCATAATCTTCCTAGATATTCGTACATAGTTCCACATGAAGGGAAATTAAATTGTGTTCTTAAGTTTATTTAATTAATTAATACCTGCTGTTATTAGTATCCTATATAAGGTTAGTTTGTAACTTTCATATCAATAGTACCTTTTAGTATTAGTAGTAGGATCATGCTACAAAAAATTATTGGAAAACGTTTAATTCCAAGATTGGTATTGATATGTATAAATAATGACACAATTGAGAGAGAGGTATTACAGAAAAAATTGCTGCAGTTAGGCTCACCAAATTATAGTTTACAAACATATCTGATAAATTTGAACATAAGTCCTGAAAAGAAGGGATTTTGTTGCAAACTTAAACAAATGCGTTCAGATATTTTTGTTGTGAAATTGAACAGTTACATATTTTTATTCCTAAACATCGTCTTCCCCCTATCTTTTATAGTAATTTGCATTTTCTAAAACATTATCCACTTAGAGAGTTCTTTAAACATTCGGAAAAGGATATCAAATATCGAGTTTAATACGTGTTTCAGGGATTCGTTACTAATCCGGTCAAAACATTCTCTATATACCACAGTAATTATAGTCGAATTTTTCTGTAGTCGTCGCATACTGACCCTTTAATGCTTATTTTGGGAGCAGATATGCTTTCATTTTTTCGTTAAAAGTAAAAAAAATGCCCCGAAGAAACTGCTATATTCAAATTCAAATTCCTCGATAAACGAGGGTAACGGATGTGAAAATTCACAAAAATTTAGTTCATTTTCATCGAAAAAGCTAACCTTCTGCTGTATAGCATTTGTTGAAATAGCAATTTGCATGTCGGGTAACTAGCTCTCTCTTTAACCGAATCAAATACATTTTAAACTTTTGGCAGAAGGATGTAAATTCCGCGGCACAAGCTTTTCTCTCCCACGAATTCCAACTAATGTGATTCAGGTGAATCCTAATTAGAATCCGCAATGGATAAGCTTCCGAATTTGTCTCCGATGAAACATATTCGCCATAAAATGGTCGTATCGATCGGGAGAGACCTGTTTAACTACTCCATGGGGAAAGAATCACCCCATCGGTAAAATATCGCAGAGTTTTTCATATTAATCTACTTGGCATTGGAGTTCAATGAACTTTGACATCTACGAATCATACAAAAAGTATATGCAATAAAGAATTGCAGTATTTTATAAAAATAGAATCAGTGTGGTTCACGTCAATCTTAAATTGCAAATATCGTTGTTATTTTGTTAATGTCATGAATTTAAGATATTGCAATTTTACGCATCATTATTTGCTAAAATTTCATTCGTCTCTAAAAATATTTCCTCTTCCTGCACTTACCTATCTGGATATATATATATAT
>KZ308861.1:250861-265711 GCA_000376725.2 Ladona fulva | reverse complement strand
TGAAATTTTGAGGTTGTAAACAACCCGTCCCCCTGACGACCAATGCGATTGTTGATTCCGAGTTCAGGCGTTTTCCCATAAGAATGCATTTGTATTTTGGCCCATTTAGAAGTAAATGACGATATGAAGAGGATGAAAATTTTCAGAGATTTTAATTATAACGATTAAAGTTACCAGAATCGGAAGTTGAAAATCTTACAAACTTACACATTACTTTGAGACATGTTAATAATAAGAGGGAAATTACATAATGATTCACATTCTTATTGTTGATTGTAGATTTCGGCCTCGAACTTTGATTAGAAAATTTTTGTTTTCGATAACCTATCCCGTTGAACTAAACTACGAGATGATGCGAGGTGTTATTTTCTCTTTTGTACAAATAGGTATACTACATATAATCCGACATCTATTTTCCCCGTTGAGAATCAACGGGCACTTCAGCTAGTAGTTCATAAAATTTTCGAGAGAAAGATAGCAAAGGCATTTCAGCTGGAGGTAAGCTAGGAAAAGAGGGAGCTATATAACCATCCATCAGAGAAATTTATCAATGATTCAGCGTTCCTTTAATTGGTTTTAATTCCTTTAATTGGTTTCAAGAATAAGTACCTTTTCTTCCTTCCTGTATAGCTTGATTACAGATTTGTTGGCTTATTAGAAGTAATCGGTCTTGTTGAAGAGTTATCCCTCCAATTGTTTCTCAATATACTACCAATTTGAAGAGTACTTAATAATTTGACGTTTTACCCTATATACCACCAATTCAGTAACTTCTCTTTATTTATTTATAGCTTGATTGGAGGAATTGTTGGAAGTAATAAGTGTATTGTTGAAGATTATACCATCAATTGTTTAGATTTTAGATTTAGATTTTTACCCTGCAAGCCGCCAGTATGACGTTTGGCGTATGACAGGGGGTGTATTAACCTTACCTAATCTACCCTATTACATTCTTCGATACTCGATAAACTACCAATTCGAAGAGTAATATTTTCAGTTGATACCCAATATACCTACTATCGATTCAGCAGTTATTATTTTTTATTTATGGCTTGATTACTGATTAGTGGCCTCATTAGAAGTAAACCGCGTATTGTTGAAGAGCAATGTTTTATATTGTTTCCGAATATGCTACCAATTCGGCGAAAATGTGTCATTTATTGTCGGGCGATTACAAAGATTTGACATTGTTAAACATCAACTGTTGACTTAACGAGGCTCATCGTTGACGGGTCGTTTCATTCGAAAATCTAACCTTCTCGGCTATTTATCATTAAATAATAACAAATAAATAAAAAATGCATTTAAAGTTGGAAAACTGGAATTACGTAACACGAATATTAACTAACTCAAGTCTAAGAAGTTCATTTAACCTCTAAAAAGCAATTGATTAACCGTAACTTATAAACCGCAGAAACATTCCGTGTAATATATTGCATTGCTTGTAAAATAGTATGTAGCATATTGTAAAATAGTATATAGCATATTGTAATTTGAGGTGAAAATTCCATTGTTTAAAGAGATGCGGAAGAGGTAATTGATATTCCACGCCCTCTATAAATTTCGATATCATCCCACAATTAATTTTTGCCTTTTCCGAAAATTACTCTGTATTGAATCAAATCATAAAAAGACTTTTAATAAGTTCTCCCTCCGTTTCATTGTGAGCGTAACGTATCGATATTNTGCAATTAACCTTACAATGATTGCAAATTTTCGACATTGCGAATTCCCGAATTTTAGAGTGCATTAGGAGGTCAAATGCTGAGGAGATCCGCTTTATTGGGTATAAGGTAAGTAATTGATGTTTATTCATGGTAACATTGCATCTTGAATGAGAATTAATTATCAGATTTGTTTAATAGAATATTATTTATTGAAATTCCTATTCCCTAAAGAGCTACGCCAATAATCCGACATTGTTGTTCTTTATTATTGCCTGTGAGCAATATTTATAATGACATCTATAAATTAGCAAAAACGACGTCTGTTATGTAATTATTATCACTAGTTAACAGAAAGCAGAGCTTTACAATTGATATTTCACCATCATAAAGAACTATTCCATATTGGAATTACTTTTAAAAAACTCAAAGAAAAATTGTCTGATGGGACCAGGACACAAACCTGGATACTTCTGCTTTCCGGAAAGATACTTCAACCAGTTATCCTATCGAGCCAGAATATATTTTTCGGTGAACGCCTTCCATCGTAATGTTACCTTTACTCTTCTTCTTGTGGCTTAAAAAATAAACAAATGAAGGTTTACTGTTCGCAAGCTCTTTCACTTATGAGAGGTAATTTATTCAAAAGACCATGGTTTCGGCCATACCATCAGCAGGTATACAAACTTCCAGTAAACGCCCTTTAAATTAAACGGCTTCTATACTAAATACTAAATAAAGGAAGTGAGTTACTTCCTTTGTGGAGACTCCCCTGACGATAGAAGCTTTGTCTCTGAAATGATCATTGGGACTTCCCAGAAATCGGTAATCCGAAGCTTCCCGTTTGTCTCTTGACGCGAGTTCCACTTGCCTTACGGAGTGTTTTTAAACCACTAATGCGTGATTTTATCAGAACAACTTGTTTTGGAAGAGCACGAGAGATTATTTCGTATCAATTTCCATCTTTGAGAATTTCAGTTCCAATTTTCTCAGCTCTCTGTTTCATTTTCCACTGAGAAGTTCAACATTTCTAGAATTCTAATTAAATTTTCCGTTATTCTTACAAAAAAGCAATCGTTTCCAGAAAAAAAGAGTATCGCCTTCAGCGGTTTTTGTATTTCAGTAGTAGTAGTAGCTTCAGAGCTATGAAAACGTACCTATAATAGTTTCTAAAATCTATATATATAAAGCAGAAATTCTGTGGGTTTGTGTGTTTGTTTGTTCACGATTGGAGTCCACACCGTTTGTCCGAATTGCATCAAACTTTGCATACGTGTTCTTCGTGAGCCGAAAGGAAGTGCTGTCAACTATTCATTCGCAAAATTTGCTGGGTTTGAACCAAGATCGTTCAGATAGATTTCCATAAGAATTACATGTAAAGTTCGATTTTATCGGGTACAGACTTTATTTCTTTTGCAAAATTAAATTAGAAGGAATATTCGTATAAGATCGAGATAAGTACCAAAAGAAGGGAAATTGTATACGGATTCTTATTATTGTCATAGAATATAGCTTTCCTCTTGAAATTGCGAAAATTTAGATAAAATATGCAATATTAATAAAATATAAATTATTTATATAAAATATATTTAAAAAAAATAATTTTGTGAAATTTTGATGGTGTAAATAACCCGTCCCCCTGGCGACCAATGCGATTGTTGATTCCGAGTTCAGGCATTTTCCCATAAGAAAGTATTTTCCCATTCAGGTTGGAGGTCTTCCTCTTGTGGTGAAGGAAAGGATCGGTTCATCAGTAGTCTTACATAATTTGGAGTGTTTCTTACACAAAATGAGCAAATGTGTGCCAACTAGTATTAATCTCCAAACAATTCTCCAGATTTTGGATGTAGTGGAATGAGCAGCTTGTAGTAAAACTCAGATTGTAAATTCGTATGGTATTCCAAAATCAACACTCTCTACAATTGAGAAAAATGAAAACAAGCTGCAGTTGCTAGCACAGGACACAAAGCTAAGCCATTACATCTAGCCCGTCATCAAGATATCGAGGAAGAATTGGTGAAGTGGCTTAAACATATGCGGTCAGTGAATATACCATTGAGTGGAAAAGGCAAATTCAATAGCTTCAAACCTTGGGATTAATGACTTCAACTGTTCTACTGGTTTTTTGAGGTATTTCCAGAAGCGTCACGGGATCTCATCTCAAGTGATATGCAGAGAGGGTAATTAAGTCCACGAACCAGATGCAATGTATATCTGAAATAGGCTAGACGAGTTTGCATAATTTTTGTCACGATTTCCCTACCGCGAATTTTTTTAAACACAGTCATGATTTTGCGGTCTCTACGAGTTTGTGTGAACGAGGTTTTAATGTAGTTACTTTTGGTCGTTCTTTCTGCATAGTATCAGAGAAGCTAATAGTGTAGATGAGGTAAAATGTTTACGGAACCCTGACGTGTGCCAATGGCGACAGGGGCACTACAAGTCTACTAGGAAATTATCTTAATAGTTTCATTTTTGTTCCTCGAGCTTCGGCTCAAATAAATGACTGCCTCAGTAAAATGTAGGTCCGATCACCTTATCAAGCAGAGTCGACTGTACTTACTATCTCTTTGATTCATTTAATATCTGAACTGATGTAATATTTGTAAAAACACATGTTAGCCATGTGCTTCTGTTTTTAAGTGACTTGTAGGAACCTTTTTTGGAAAATGAAACAATACCACAAAAACTGATTGACATCTCTGCCAATAAAGTGCATATGCACGGACGCGAGCACTCTATAAGAATACTCTATGGTAGTAGAGTTAATATCAATTTTTATGTTAGTGGTGAGGGTAGTAGAGACAATTGTTAAGGCTTGTATATCGTTTCTAACAAATGTAAGTTCTTGGTAATTACCCATGTCTCTCATGACCCAGTAGATCTTGAAAATTGGTTAGACATTATGCGAAGCAAGAATGTTACTATGCAACCGATCTTTCAGTTGTAGTCGTAGAAGAAAACTTAAACATTAGTACATAACTCTTAAGCAACAACATAACACCCTTTCTCTTAATTTATTTTTGTATCAATAAACATTTTTCATTTTTAAATGAAACTAGCTAACCTTGTTTTTTTTTATTTTGATTAATTGTTAGAATTTGGTGCCTGGTTATATTTATGATATTTTTAGGAGGATTTGCTGGTTTATTTTAACTTTTTTCCTTGAAATAACTTTAGCAGATGGTGCTATTTCATAATTTTACAACGTAGAAATCATTTAAATTAATAAGTGTCACAACTGTAAGCCATGTGTCATACAGGTGGCCCTTCATGGGCAGTAGGATCAGATTTGTGAATGTGGGACCTGTTTAAACCAAAGGCTAATCTAAATAAGTACTCAAGGATGGTTTTTTTTTTTGGGTAAGAAAAGAACTGGAAACGTGTATTTCTGAAGTCAAGTATGAACAAAATTAGTTGCTTGGAGATGTTTCTGATTGTCAGCATTCATGCAGNCTAATTTTAAAACTTATTTTCTCTTCTATATATTCTGGATTTCATTTCACGGTTTATTAAAAGTTAATGGAGGCGAGTTTTTTATTTCTAATGAATTAGCGGAAAAATTCGACCACCGAATTGTCGATGGATTTCCAAGGAAGGGCAATAATTTTTCCAAACTTGATTTCTACAATTTCCGACGGAATATTTTTGTTCCAACGTAAATATACCTGCTGATAGTGCTCTTAAAAGCAATACGTTTTTCCCAACATGGTCAATCCACGCCAAACCGGACAGGAAAAAAAACTTCACATTTTCGGATCTTCTTAAAACTCTGTCGTGATGTTGGTGGTGATCATAGAAACAATTTTGACAATTTATAGACCAAGAGTCCGAATAGTTACAAAATGGCGGGTTGGTAATGTTAAGCAAAAAGTGCGGTATTCCCCGGGCGCGCTCTCCATCCAAGGCCCATTTCTCATAGAGTCTGAAACATAAATTAAATTTCATACACTGATTTTAAAGCTCTGGAATGGAGTTCTCCACTGAAATGATAAATTAATGAATAGAACCCTCCATAACAATACATTTTTGAAAAGAAGCTTAATAATCATTTTACTAATTGTTATTTGTGACATAGAAATCGCATTGTTAACTAATTGTTACTTTATTGATTGATGTTTAACTTTTTTGGTTCACTCTTAATTTGCTTATTTGCTAATTATTTGATTTATTATTTGCCTAATTATTTGCTTTCGTAACATTAATTACTTCTAGTGTCTTAATTTTACCCATTAATGTTGTCAATTGTTAAAGAGGTTGATTGTTTTTTTTAACTTTCTTCACGTATCCAAATTACACTTATTGTCACCTTGTGTTTATTAAGTTCAATTAATCTTATTATGGTGACTATCAACGTATGTTTTTGTTTGGACTTGGCTGGAGACGCCGATTGTTGAGATACAAAAACGTCAATTGTTTCAATACGAAGGTATGCAAGTCACGGTTATTGCCCAAAGAAGATTATAAGGATAGGATTTAATTCCGATTCTAAGAGTCAATTTCTATTTTTAGGCAAAATGTTAATGGCTACTGCAAAAGTGTTAGGCTTGACCGTCTTTGCAATCGATCAAATAGGAAATCCTCCGTTCCATAGCAACAGAAAACGCTCACCATTGTAGCGTTTACAAAGGCCATCACTAGATTATTATCCCCGCCCCGAACAATTGGGATGAATTATGGAAAAAGAGGGCTTGACAGCCTCCGTTATGAATGCCTGCAGCTAATCTCAAAGCATACAGTTGGATATCTGAGATTTAACCTCCGCGGTATGCTCTATGGGCTTAAAAATCCCGAGCATAAATCTCTCCCCCTATAGAAAACACCTACTTGTTTTTTTCCCGAATCCTTCAGATCGGAAATTATGAAAATATTTCTCATCGAACGATGAAAGGAAAATCTTCGGGGCCGTTTTATTTTCGGGCCCCATCATCCGGCGATGAAAAGTTCCTCTATCTAAAGAAAGTTGATAATTTTCCGCCAAGTTTTTTTTTCCAGGCCGTCCCCCCACTCCTTGATCCTTCCCTTCACCTACGCTGACAAAAGCATAAATTTCGCCGCCGCAGGTATAAAAACGGGCGTCATGGTAACCTAAAGGCGATGGGTACAAATGTTGATGCAGGAACAATGGGTCCTGCAGTGGAGATAAATAAATGTGCAGCGAACACAGTTTTTGCTGTGAATCCGAAAGAACAACGAACCCGGCCCATGCGGACTCAGCCAAATGCGATATCTCTTTGTTTCGGATTTCAAAAAAAGTTTGGTTTTTCGCCGAATGTGACTTTCTCCGCATACATCAATCCGCTTATTGTAAATGGCGGAGATGTGCTTTATATCTGCGTTTCCATTCCGTAGGTTTCCAAATATATACAACTGCGATAAAACTCGCGAGGATTTATCACTTTTGACTGATTTTCTGGTAATTGACCCAAATAGCGCGATTTGAAACGGAAAAAATAATCCGTCAATTACTCTTTTTATCGTCGGATGTCGCTTTTGAATCTGCGACCTCTCGAATTTCAATCGATGTCTATCAGCACGCTGCGTTGTCATGGAAGCGATGATTAGGTGACGTATGGCTTACCCTGCACACGTTTTCCGATACGGGTTCGTGTTTATTATTTGCTTTTTCAACTCTTCATTGTTAAGGATATTGTTATCTGGATATATTATTACGCCTACATAATTATCTATAATATGTCTATCGCTAACATTTTACGAACAATTTATAATTAAACTAGTTAGGATTGATTTAGAGGATTTCAGCTCTTGTTGCAGAATAAAAGCTTTAGTGATGCATATAGAATTGTTACCAACAAATGCATATATCTTAACTGTTTTATATATTCTGTTTTCTAACGATGTATATTCCAGCGTGTAATTTTCCCTGTTAAATAATCCATTTAGTCTCGGTCTCCCGGATACCTGAGTGGGAAGCGTGTTCGGCCTTGATGGAAGCGGTCCTGGGTTCGATTCCCGTTGGCGGCCCATTGATTGTCGAAGCACTTTTAACGGCGACAGTAACCACCCAGTCAGAGAATAAAGGTCCGATGCAAAATGGTTCCGATGCCTATGTTATCCTCTAAAAATAGTGAACTAATGGCCGAGAAGTTGCTATCAATAGAAGCAATAGATTTTTATGAAAATATTTCACAGAAATACGAGTATGTTCTACATTTACATCTACATAAATACCCTGCTAGCCGCCTTACGGCGTGTGGCAGGGGGTTAAAACACCGGGCGTTCGGACTATTTTTTTAGCCTATTATTATCATGTATAGTTCGCGGAAAGAATGAATTCTTAAAACTACTCGTTCTAGCATCTATTTCTCTTATTTTGCGCTCATTGTCGGATCGTCCAAGGTACCAGGGGGGTCTCATAGTATATACTATATCTTCCGCAATTCCGCTTCTAAATATCAGTTTTTGCGTGGTAATATCGAATTCAACTTACAACTCTTGAGTCTTATATTAAAAGCTCGGCTAAAAAGTTGATACCTGTAAACAGTACTAGAGTCTATACCATACGATTCCTTCTTCGGTAAGAATTGTGCATTTAATGAAGATAATTTAAGTCCTAAACGCATCAACTGAACTGATTCTAAGTCGATATTTATGTCCTAGCTGGCTTTACATAACATTACACGCCATTTAAAAAAATTGCATGTCTTCGTTCTTTAAAATACGTAAATATGTGCAAATTTCTATCAAACTCTCTGTAATCGACTACTTAATCTGTAATTTATGTTATTCTCGCGATGTTTAGGCATATTTTGGTCGGAATTTTCATAAGTTTGTCAATTGTTAAGAAATTCATCGAGACCTCCTTAATATTATTGGTGAGGATATACAACTGAAGCGACCGCCATCGTCGCCACGGATACAAACGACTGATGTGAAGAAGCCGATTAACTTTTAAGCTGCCGTGGCAACCAGCATTTCATTGATAGCAACGTGAACTGAATTATCGTCGTCAATACTTCGAATAAGTGATGTGTGCTATCAAAATTTAACAATTTCTTCTTTAAAATAACATTAAATTAAATAAATAAGACCTAATGTTCTATTTCTTGACTTAGGGAGCTTCAACAGTACATACATAATTTCTTTTTCAACGAAAAGAAAAATAAACTTCGCGTGTATTTCTTAAGAACGTTACTGGAATCGGATAAATGTGTTCATATCAGGCGCGAGAGTTTTTGTTTTATACTAAATAAGAAAGTTTTGTCTAATCACTTAAAGCTTCAAATGGTGATATTATGGGTTATGTTTATTTTCAAAGTTAGTAAGACACGTGGAAAAGAACGACGAAACTTACAAATACGTGTTAGTTCCCCTTTGCTCTCATTGAATCTAAGACAGCTCCTAAGGCAATCTTCGAATTTTCGGAGTTTATTTATCTCATCCAACCTTTATATGCGAAGTAAATAAAGCTCCAAATCGACCTTTAAAGAATTCTTTTTCTTAATTATATAAGTTTTGGATGAGGACTGGAGGATAGAAAAGTGTAATCTCTGCAATTCTTTAGTCAATTACAATAACTTGCCTTCCCTTGCCCTACGGTTCTCTAGTGACTTTTAGATGAGGTTTAGGTAATATATAGGGCAAACGGATAGAGTGTTACGCGTTCGACTTCGATGAAAGCGGTCCCGGGTTCGATTCCCGGTGGGGGCCTACGAGCGAAATGACTTAAGCTGTCGAAGCCCTTTTAACAATATTCAGGTAATATATAATTGTCTTATTTATGTATAATTCTTATCTTATTCGTATAAAAGTTTTCTATCATTCTAATAAAGATATTTGTGTTTTTCATGCATCTACTAACCAAGAAAGTAGTCAATATGATACCCTATTTTCCAACTCGAACATATAACTATTACTCGAACATAAGAACTATTTATGTAATCATCCTATAAGCGATGATTATATCTATAAAGATATTGACTTAGTTATCCTTAACCCCAGCAATGCTCAGAATTAGCGTACATCTTCTCACGATAAAAGTCGAAATTCTACCCCTTCTGCAATCAGACCCCAAATGCACTTCTTTCGTCGGCGATTGCTAACCACATCATATCCTCGTGTCCAATCTGATTTAATTGAGTTTCCGAGAATCAGTTTCCCCTAATCAACTCGTTTTCAAAAAGATATCCATTCCTTGGTCTGATTCAATTAATTGGTCCTTTGGCATCGCATCCACGATATCTTCTCTCCTTTCGCTTTGATTAGCCTCGGCCGCTTCAATCGTTCGTTTATCCATGAAAATCAAACGATGTAATTTTACTTTAATTTAATAAAATGAAAATTTAGGGAAGTAAATTTTTAGCTTTTATGTTCTCTGACGTTTCGCGTCACTCTGGATAATCCGTCTTGCCTTCTAAGAGGAAATGTTTACAAAAAGTAAGCTGGTTGTGAAAATTCTTATCATTCATCAAAATACGCTTCAATTAGTTATATAACCTGAAGAATACGTTTTGTCAGCAGCTACATAGGGTGGAATTTGTTGTAAGAAGGAGATTCATTTTTTTTATTAATCTGTATCTCAATACCCCCACAAACATCCATTTATTGGACAATTACAGTGGTGGGCTTCAAACATTAACAATGGACGAAACACACACACGACTATTCCCTAACCAGGGACTAGCCAGGATTCGAACCTGGGAGCCTGTGGTTGGAGCGCTAGCGTACTAGTACTCTAACCACTCCGAAATTCCGGTAAATTCAAAATAAGGGTAAATTTTAGGGTTATACCAAGGGTAAATTATTGTGGTAACGGTAGGAGTGTTTATTTCCTTATTTTTATAAGGTTGAATTTTCTGAAATATTAAATAAGAATACGTTCTCGGAAACCGTTCATAGCTGTTATGCCTAACAGGCAGTATGGTTGCCTAGCAACGGAAGCATCGGTGTAACCGTATCTTATAATTTGTTTAAGTATATCTAGCAATTCAATTTTTATTTTGACACTGACAAGTTTTGTAACCAAATTAAATATATTTCGTGTTGTTCTTTATCTGTTTATTTTTACGGAAATGTATTTATGTTTGTTTAATCTACGAGTATGTAGTAATGTGTCTTTGCTAGTATTGTTTGTCTTTCAGATCTAAATTATCCTATCCTGTATTTTCCTTAAAACCATAGTCAGCTCTCGGTATCGGAAAATCAACCCCCTCCCACTGGGGGCACATTGCGCATACACGTAGATTTAAATGTAAATACTGAAGAAAACCTGGTGGCTAATTAGTAAAACTAATGGCTCTTATTTTACCTAAGAAATTTAGACAGATCTTTATTTCTACATATAACTAAATTAAAAATTTGCTTTTGGAAATTACTGTAACTTTTACACCCTCTTATAATGCATATTGGAACAATTGACATTTGCACATCTCAACAATCAGCATTTCCGGCCACCTCCAAATGAAAATGTACAATGCTAGCCGTGATAATGAGATTAATTGAACTCAACAAACTCATGTGGGCAATAATTACAATTTGAGTGCAATAATTACAATTTGAGTGCAATAATTACAATTTGAGTGCAATAATTACAATTTGAGTGCAATAATTACAATTTGAGTGCAATAATTACAATTTGAGTCAAAAAAATTTGAAAAAACAACCGGCCTCGTCAACAATTAATTGTAATAATTAGTAGTATTACAGCGGTAGAGGTAATCAATGCAACGGAAACAATTCATTTAAATTAAGGATGAACTAATTCATCGGACATCAATCAATAAAGTTACGAATATACAATAATGCCACGTTGCCTCATTAATAACAATTAACAAAGCGATTATTAAGCTTGTTTACAACAATTTGTTTTGGTCATTGTTACGGATGGTTACCAAATAAGAAAACTTAACAGCGAGTCGTCTCGCTCACAACGAAGGAGGTTCCCGGAACCGAAATAGAAGAGTCGGAGGTTGAAACCGAAAGTGGAGAATCGCTGAGTGAACTGTGCAGTACTTTGAGGGTAAGTTCGCGCAACAATCAAGCCAATCTTGAAACCGATCCCGAGGACACTCGATCCGTTCGGGAGCCTCTGTTCCTCGGGAGAAGGGGGGAATCTATTCCACACCTTTCTTCGCTCAAAGTTGAGGCGCGTTTACTTTGAAAAATCTTTCTCCGGACCCTGGAAGGAACTCTTCCTCATCAAATTAGGGCGAGTTGATAAAAGAATCCCCCGCTTTGATTGATCAATGGTTCGCAACGGTGAAATCTGTGTTCTTCTCACAGACACATAAAGTCAAAGCCCTGGACGAAGGATGCAAAATGGCCACGTTAAAATCGATGGAGTGCGAAGAAGAGGAGTTTTATATAAGGTCTCTCATATCGCCTCCATCAGAATAATAAAATCCATCGCCGCAGTTAAGAATGCCCTCGCGGAAACATTACAGATTTTTTATGGAGATTAAGACCCACCTCTTCAAGAAGATGCGCGGTATCGCATGAAAATTATGGCCGCAAGTGGCGTCGAAAGTAATTCCATGAATATTTAATATTCATCAAGTGGTTTACTGTTGTCGCTGTGTGTATATATCGGAGGGGAAAGTTTTTGGACAAACGAGGTCATAAATCGCGTGAGGATGAGTAAGAATTATATATAAGATATCCCGGAAGAGAAAATATCTCGTCGTATCACGCTATATAGGGATAAAGAAGCACCTTTCCAAAGCTAGATACCATTTATTACAAGTTATAATGAGCTTCAGAGAGTTTATTTTTCGAAACCTCGAGCTGAACACTTTATTAAGCACGTTTGCATCGGTAACGTATGCAATAGCTGATGGATCTCAGCAAGAAATAAAAACATTTATTTAGAATTCCATTTGCTAAAAGCGGCAAACGTGTGCAATTCTACATATTCCATTCTACTCACTAGTAAACGCCCTCGTCAAGCATGAAGGAAATCAATTCAGTTTAGAAATGTATCTATTATCATATATATCTGGTCCTCCTAAGCTAGAAACAGTCCGTCGTAAGATCACAATAACTCAATGTATTTCTAACCATTATTTATAATATTTATTCTACTGTTTTCAAGTCATGAAAGCTTACTTTACGTACATTTCTCATAAAAAAATATTAGAACTGCTTATCCGCGTCTACATATATGGGATAATTCATGAAATCAACATTCAACAATGGTCTTAGTCGTCAAAGGGATGGGTTGTTTATTTCAAAAAAATTTACGAATTTTCCGTGTATTTTATCAAAGTTTTGGCAATTTCGAATTTATATGAATGATTCACGACTGAAATAAGATTTTGTGGTAATTTTCTTTTCTTGTGACACTTGTTTCAATTACGTCGGACCATTGTTTATTTAATTTTGTAAAAGAAACAACCCCTGAAAGTCAAGAAAACGTAGTTTACGTTCATCTCTCCGTAGGGGCTCCTGGGTTCGAACCCACAGAGATGTGAATAGTTTTGCTCGGGGTTTCTGCATCGTAGAAACAATGCAGTTTGTTTCAGATCTCTAACGTAAGCCAAGCCGTTTCTGAGATAGATAGGGGGACGGACAGGCATTTGCTTTGAGGTGGTTTTATGATTCAGTGTCCTAATTTTCCTTTTAATCTCCTTTTGAATATAGTTGTATTCTTTATTGAATCGTGGCATCCGCCTTCGCGTTGAGCTCCGCGCCTGATTGGTTGCTAACGAAATTGTTTACCTAACAACCGTCGTTAATAAATAAACACTGAAGGAGAACCAATACTTTTTCGAACGTATCGCCATTCAAGTGGTATTTTCCTGTGTGTGTTTTGTATGTATCTCTTGCGGAATAAAATTGATAAACCCACCCTATATCTCCAGTACCTTGTCTTTAAACCGAAGTAGAATAGTTAGGTTGAGTTTAAAGAATAATTTTTATTAGTTCTAAGTGTTTTTCTGGTCATACCGAAAAATGAGTCAAATTCCGAATCGTACTTAATCTTTTTCGATTAACTTAAAGACGATTCGAATTCGGAGGTACTGTTCTAGGCAATAGGTTTTGATGCTGATGTTGCCTGACCGAAGTTTTAATTAAAGACATTTTAGGTCACACAATAAATCCAACTGTTGAACATTATATCTTCATTGTAAACTTATCAACTTTCCTGTAGTGTGGATTACTCACTATATACTTAAGGAAGATTTTTCAAAGTCTCACAAGGTAACTCCTTAGTCCAGAAAGTTAAATCTTTGCCTGCCATACGCTTCCAATTTTTCTTCGTTTAATTTTCCTTAGAAACATCTCCACAAATATTAATTCTCACAATGCATATGGACAAATTCTTCTGTTAACATGTTTATTAATTACGTAACTTGTACATTTCCCTCGAGCAATGCAATAGACTCCCATGAAATTCATAATTACATTAATGTGCCACTGCCTTTAACTAAATGGGAGCAAATGGTGATGCTCGAAATTTTCTTTATGTAAATTCCTTCCGGATCTAGTACGCATAGACTACAGAATCACATGATTTAATTAAATGCAAACTTACTTTGACTTGGTCTATTTAGAGAGTTTTTCCTCATGCCTCCGGGTCTTTCTTTAATGCATGCAAGCACTCTTAGAGAGAGAGAGAGAGAGAGAGAGACATCTTGAAAAAATTTAAAGGAAGGAGGCACTTAATTCCTTAGTCTGGCACTCCGAACGGTTCGTATAGATGATTCGCAAAAGAATTCAGACGCATACTATCAGTGCCGTCTTTTCCTTATCCGCTATGCAGGTATATTCGTATCGGAAATTATATAATGAATGAAAGAGTTTATTTTTATATAAGGTAAAGAGCTATTTTAATGTATGTCCATTAATGGATAATCGCTTGAAATTTGCCGTGTTGTTTTCAAATTAACTTCCAGGTGTTTTGATTTCGTTGAATCTTCTGAATATCAATAAGATGATTAGAATTGTGTTAATGGAATGAGTATATGTCAAGTAATAATCCAAGAAAGGGTTATTTCTAGATATGGCTCCTATACAGTTAAGATGCCGTCAGGGAAAGTAAAAAAATGGCCTACGCAAAATGATGACGAGTAATTCTAGAAACCAGTCGCATGATGAAAAAAGTGTGTTAAGATTTAGAAGTCTATGATTTTTTATATACTTATTTTAAGCAAGTGTTATATATTGGGATCAGATTCATTCTTTGAATAATTTAATTATCGTTCCCTTCATTATTAATTTCATTTAA
>KZ308861.1:202987-238372 GCA_000376725.2 Ladona fulva | reverse complement strand
AATAAAAGGATTTTGAGAAAGTGATGTATAGTGGTGTAATGGGTATATAAGTGGATTGTTAAATGTACATGCTGATGTAGATGTGACGCATCCATTGTAGAATAATATAGTTGTAAATCATAACTGCTCAAATTGTAAATTTGTAATCATTTGTAATTTTAACATGTAAGATATTGCTTTTTAATGTGTAAAATATTAATTATATTCAATTGTATTATGGAAATGCATCGGTTTAAAATTTCAATTTGTAAGTTTTGTAAAATATTGTAGACTATTGGCATATGTATGTATATTTATATGTAGAACTTAAGTGTTAGCTGTAGAATGTGAATAATGTAACTTCGCCACCTGACCTAGTGTCATCCTGCGACAGAATTGTATGATGATGATAACAATAATAATTATAATAGCCTTACTGTTTCTAAGTAGTCCTTGAAACTAGTAGTATATACACATATAGTGCTGCACTACAAGTATATGTTAAATATATAGTATAGTATTACTAACAGATCTTAGTACTTTTGTATTCAATATTCATCATCTTATAAGAGAAATTAGAAAGCCAAGCATTTTCACCGAAATCTTCAAATTTTTATTCATTCACGACCGTGATTTCGAACGATTGGTCGTTCCTGGTCATCCACATCAGCACATTATCTTATATTTCTTTTAGCTCCATTTTACTTTATATAGGATCGCAATTTGTTTCCTCCGAGTGTCTCACTTCTCTGCCAACCCTAATCCTCACGACTTCCATTACCCCACCTCCCCCTCCGTCTCGCCTCTTTCGCATTTTAACATTCTCTTGTTTCTTCCTTTTCTCCCTTAACACAGTCCGAACCCGAAACACTCCCCTTCCGCCGATATTCTCAACTCTTCTTTCGCAGCAATCCCCACGCGACTTTGCCAACCCGAGCTGAGTCTGCGATAGATCAACCGCCCGACTAGACGCTTTAAGACGGCGTTTATCACCGTAAATATGCCGTGCGAATTTCGATGCTCCATTGTTTGGAGAAACAAGTTTTAACATTTTAATCGATGGCTCCTCAGCGGGAGTCAGGCGTGGATCGTAACTCTATCTGATGAATCCTTTCTCTCTCCATAGTAACCAGCCCGAGAGTTGTAGTTGGATCCATGGAAACGAACTGAAACCGAAAAATACCGTCATTTTTCAGCCGGAATTAAAACCGATTCCGAACCGAAAAATTAAAATCCGTGAACCCGAACCGAAAACCGTTAGTTTTTCCCATCCAATGATAGGTTCGGATTGTTATACAGTGTAACCTTAGTTACATTTCATTGACATATATATGGCGTATATAGATACCAACCTGCAAACAGTTTCTTTGTACTGTTAATGTTGCAAGTGTTATGTATTAATAAACTATTCTATTCTATTCTCTGTTATGGCGCATTTCAATTCAGTAAGGTATATCTTTAATAACCGAACATATTCCCTTATCATTTCTTTGGAATTAATAGTTTTTTTTCTTCTAAAATTTCACTAAAAGGAATTATATTTAATAGCCACGTATAACACTGCACAGGAAATACGTATTATATCGGAGAATCGTAAAACTGTTCGA
The DNA here is from genome assembly GCA_000376725.2 of Ladona fulva. NCBI lineage: Eukaryota > Metazoa > Arthropoda > Insecta > Odonata > Libellulidae > Ladona > Ladona fulva. The sequence continues at coordinate 236,786 of KZ308861.1, read as the reverse complement.
ACCGGTTCGACGCTTGCAGCCGGAGAGAAACCGGAACCAAACAGGAATTCGGCATTTACATTAAACTGGGGAAAACACTGGAACTAAAATAATTACTGCTCGAAATCCTTGTTGGTTCCCCATCTTTCTCACCATTATGAAACACTCTTTAAAGGGAATGAGACTTACTGCGCAAGATGAGGAGTGGGATTCCTTACTTTTGTTTATCTAGCTGGGCCAGAAAGTTTCCAGTTTATAAAGTTGACGTAAGAGCAGTGCATTCATTCCATGGGTAGCACCTTTCCTAGTGTTATAATATGATAATAATTATTGTAACAACAACAAAAATAATAATTCTATTATGTCATCAGCATCATTATCATCATCATCAGCAGCATCATCATCATCATCATCATTATTAATATTATTATTGTTGTCGTTGTTGTTCCTCTTTATGTATCGGGAATATTTTAATCAAGGTCGGTCATTCTTACAATAACCCATTATGGACACATACAATACAATGTACAATGTACAATGATCTGACCAGATTTCGGAATCTCAAGGTTGTAAGGTTAACACGCTAGCCACTTAGCCACCGAGACCGGCCTGATACGTTGGACTGATAATAATCACTTCATCCTCCAAGAATTAATTATCTCTAACTATATTAAGAAACTTTAATCTCACTTCTAATCTCCTTTTTTCCGACTTTTCCCATCCTAGTTCAAGCAGTAGAAGTAAAGCTTTCAGATTTATCGCAGCAATTCTCAACAAAACGTGCGGTGTACCTTTTTCCAACTCACGGATACAAAGCCCGTCTGCATGGTTCCATATACTCTAGATGTGGTCCAACTAGCGCTAAGTGGCACCACTCGTCCTCTTATTCTTTCCTCGAACCGGCGATAGGTTCCACAAAGCCTAGTTTAGCCTAGGGCCTGTCCGTACGTATTGCGGGTATGTGGGTATCCATGTTAAGCTCTGCGAGGAGAAACTTAGAAACAATTTCCGACTTTGAAACATAACTGTTTTGCAAGTTTCGATTTCCGAATTAAATCGCCGGGAAAGAATTGAATGGGTTGATTAATAGATGAGAAAAACCGGGTTACCCTGTACGTACGGATCACAGAAAANATTATTTGTTATTGTAATTGTTGATGTTATCTTCGTCGTTGTTGTTATTATTAACATTGTTATTATTATAATAATTACACAATTTTAGCGTAAATCTCTCTGTTCCCCGCGTCCGGCGGATATTTAATGAAAATTAACGATTTCTAATTGCTGCATGAAATTGTATCACCATTTCTCTGAGCATACGATTTTAATATCCTTATATTAGAATCTACACCTTTCTTATCTTATAGTCGAACTTAAACCATTAAAACATGCAAATTCACACACTAGCGCTAATTTACCCAAGCGCGTTAAGGGTCAGTAAGGGGTACAGACGACGGTCACTTTGGAGGAAGCCTGGGTCAGTACTACGTACAACGCCGTCTTTAATAGGCTAAAAGGGAAAATTATTGCAACCATTTTTATCACCGTTTATCGAACCACGAAAACTTAGATAAAACGTATCAGTTTTTTGTATATTTTTCGAAGAAAATTTTGTGAAAGTACACGTTGATATCAATAACATTTCGATTGCTGCAACAGTAGATAAATTATAAATTAGTTAGAGTGTATTTGCATTGGTCTCTGTGGTAACAATGACGATCACTCCGGTAATTACCAAGGCGATAGAACTATTCCATAAATATCAAAGTTACTCACAAAGCAGTGCATTTTCGACCGCAAAATACAAATAATATACAAGAATAACATAACAGTTTTATACGTCAAGAGATGCTTGTAAGATAGAAATCCGAGCCTATGTACGTAGAAATTATTGTTAACTTATACAACTGAAAATTGCCGTTAAAAATGTAAAATTATATCTCATTTAGTCATTATTACTTGAAAATTGCGTTTTTTAAGTTCACAAGTTATAATTAAAATAAATCCACCAAATCCACCCAATAATCCAATAAGAAATAGCTTTGCAGCATTTGAAATTTGCGATTAAAACTAGGGTCGGCGAGATACGTAAACAACGGAAATTTTAAGTTAAAAACGCGTGGGGTCGACCTACATACGGTATACTCTTCAGAACTTTTCTGAAAGAACTTCCAGCTGGCATTCATTTACTCCCCCTTCAAACTCTTCTATACCGATCGCAACGCGCTCCAAATACTTCTTTTACGATATTTAGATGCAAATATTGAAACGAATCCATTTACAACATTCCAATCGAACCTGTCTCAAAGAATCGCGCGAAATTTCGCCCTTTTCTAATCCGCGTGGCGAATTTATTCGCAGTTTGATCGGCTGGCGATGTAGGTCAAAAGTTCGAATCTCGTGACATGCCTCCATTATCGGCCATCAAGAGGCATCACCGGTCAGGAGGTTATTGGCCCCGGACTGCCTCTCTCACCTCTTAATGCACTTCTGTTTTTCCCTTCGATCCGTACCATAGCCTCATGTTCCCTCTGATCTTTCCCGCAGATTTTTTTTCACGTACTAGATCAGTTGCTACTGAATCGGCCGAGATCAATGCGGGATCTCACATGTGTGTTTAAGTGAGATTTTTATATACCAGAAAGGAAACTTTTTTAACGTGATAGTTCCGTGAGGTTGTCCAAAATGTTCTCTCGTCCTTTCGTTCGCGAACATCGAAAGCCGTTCGCGCGAGAGAAATTGTTTTTGGTCCATATGGCTTACTTTTGCTTGTCGAACCGACGCAGTTTGAGGGTTTTTCACATGTTTTTTTGGGTGAGTTAAGCTTGGAAAGGTGCACTGAAATCATTTAGACGAGGCTATTTAAATGTTTAAAAGCTAACGATTTTGGTGCCATTTAATTCTGAGTTATACATTACTCATGTTATCTTGTAGGCGTTTGACTTCTCTCACACCATACCTGAGTAAATCTCTAAGTCGCGCTGGTATTTAAAAAAGTAAACGATTTATTTTCGCCTCGTCCATCAAGGTCGCCAACGATGTAAATTGCAGAATTGAGTATACCGAAGAAGCTTTGCAGAACGGCTATTTTTGAGCGTGTTTTCATGTTAGGCGATACGAGAAATGGTCATATGATTAAAGAAGGATATAGGGAGCTTATTACAAATGTAATATGATCCTTAAGCCGGACATTTCCATGAATTATTGAAGGTAATGAGTGAAGTATGCCGCCATAGTAACAACGAAACTTTTCGATGGGAAACATTTATTTGTATTTAAAATTATCTCTGTATTGCAAACATCAATGTGTTTTACTGGAATTTTTGTTATTTTTATAACATAAAGTAGAAAATTAAACCAATTAGAGAAGATTTCACGGTATGGAAATCCATTACAGAAAAAGGAAGAAATCCATCACAGAAAAAGAAAGAAAAATTCACACTTTGCGTATTTCCACAGGATATATTAAATCAGGATCAACAATAANGTTATCTTCGTCGTTGTTGTTATTATTAACATTGTTATTATTATAATAATTACACAATTTTAGCGTAAATCTCTCTGTTCCCCGCGTCCGGCGGATATTTAATGAAAATTAACGATTTCTAATTGCTGCATGAAATTGTATCACCATTTCTCTGAGCATACGATTTTAATATCCTTATATTAGAATCTACACCTTTCTTATCTTATAGTCGAACTTAAACCATTAAAACATGCAAATTCACACACTAGCGCTAATTTACCCAAGCGCGTTAAGGGTCAGTAAGGGGTACAGACGACGGTCACTTTGGGGGAAGTCTGGGTCAGTACTACGTGCCGACGCCGTCTTTAAGAGGCTAAAAGGGAAAATTATTGCAACAATCTTCATCACCGTTTATCGAACCACGAAAACTTAGATAAAACGTATCAGTTTTTTGTATATTTTTCGAAGAAAATTTTGTGAAAGTACACGTTGATATCAATAACATTTCGATTTCTGCAACAGTAGATAAATTATAAATTAGTTAGAGTGTATTTGCATTGGTCTCTGTGGTAACAATGACGATCACTCCGGTAATTACCAAGGCGATAGAACTATTCCATAAATATAAAAGTTACTCACAAGGCAGTGCATTTTCGACCGCAAAATACAAATAATTGTCAAAAATAACATACATTACAGTTTTATACGTCAAGTGATGCTTGTAAGATAGAAATCCGAGCCAATGTACGTAATTAATGACTTAATGGATGAAGCCTTGCAATGCAAAACCAATAAAATGTCGTGTTTTACGGTAACCTATCATTTACTCCTGCGTTTGAAACCGTGTCTTCTTAAAGGTACCTTTCATTGGGCCTTCTTCTACATCAAAATCTAGTAATTGCAAGATTTCACATTTAGCTTTATCGAGTAAATACAATTGATAATTGTTGTGTATTTAATGCAGTTGGCTGCAAAAATACCATTTACTGTGGTATGCCAGCAGAAACAAAAAGGAGTGCGTCGGCCGGGAATCGAACCCGGATCAACTGCTTGGAAGGCAACTATGCTGACCATTACACCACCGACGCTCCACAAAAAGTGCGTCGGCCTGGAATCGAACCCGGATCAACTGCTTGGAAGGCAACTATGCTGACCATTACACCACCGACGCTGTTAGAGAAAAAGAATTGGGTTAAAGTAAAAATAAAGACGTCACGTTTCATAATACTTTTTTGCAATTCTGATATTTTTTACCGAAATTGAAATTTTGCCCCTAAAGTAGAAAGATAACAACATTCCATTCAGCTAGTCGTTGTAGAAATTCAACCTTTGGCTTCAAGCTACACCGAGTAAACACTCTTGATAATTTATGGAAGTTTAAACTCTTGTTTATTCTTCGTATAAAAGAGGCCTTAAGATAATTGTATTCATCGTTGTTCCTATGACAACCGTGTAGTCATTTAAATCCTCTTTTTCCTGAGTTCATACTTTCAGACGTTAGCTGTTTACTAATAACGAACTATTATGTAAATGAAATGGATTCGTGTAGAGCACACCGATATCTTTCCATTACGCTTTGCGTGCGATATATTTATATAATTTCAGGTAGTTTTTCATAATACATTTGTTCTGTTAACCGTTATGTTCTTGGATTCAGGTATTAAGCTATGGTTAGCGTGAGTTATGGTTGGCTCCATTACCATGCCCATCGAAGTTTCACATGCATATAATTTCACCTCAAGTTGATAATTTAAAATATAAGCTATTTGTTTCATGAAATTGAGAATTCTAACTTAATTATGAATATGTGTTGCTAATAAATGCTATTATGGGATGCAAAGGGATAGGGTTTTCCCAATAAAACGAGCACTTTGTCGATCGTATCGCAAGTTTCATACTAGGCAATGTCATATTTTACAAAAGAAATAAATGGTGCAGGCCTTTGACATTGTAAACAACAAAACGCAAAATTGTTCTTAGACGCGTTTACATCTACATCTACATAAATACCGTGCAAGCCGCCTTTCGGCGTGTGGCAGGGGGTGTAAACACCAAGCGTTCGAGTTACCTCTTTAGTTTATTGTTATCGTTCGCGGAAATAATAAGTCCCTAAAACGACTTTTCTTCGAATCTATATCTCTTATTTTACGCTCATGTTCGGATCGGCAGAAGGGGGTCGTATAATACCGATTACGTCTTCCGCAAATAGCATTACTCTGAATTTATCAAGCAATCGCAGCCTTATCTCCTTTCTTTCAAGGATTCTCAAACTTCATCTGAGAGCATTTGCGTTATGAGCGTTTATACCGTTACAAGCATATCGTGAATTAATTGTTATTATTGATGTTAATTCTTTTTTCAGTATTGTTTATAATATGAACCGCAGTGTAGTCCTTGAAACCCAGCCTATAACTACAATAACTATCAATGTAAACGAAGATGTGATTGTTTTCCGAAAAAATTGCTCCATCTATTTTTATATTGGTAAAGTCATAGTTGAATAAAATTGGGGAAGAAATTTTAAAATATATCATTGACTATTCAAATCATTGTCCAATCTCAGCAATACATTCTGAAATAAATCCCAATATCTAACTCAATTACAATGCGTAATATCATTCCATGAATCTCGCCTTAACACAGTATGTGATCTGGGTGGGTTTTTCTCCTGTGAAGGGTATCGATGTAGTAGGATATCATCCGTCTTACTCAGTAACCAGAGGTGCTTTCATTGACGACACGGAGTAATTAAGCTGTGATAATTCCTCGACTAATTTTCGTTGGCGGGAATGTTTGGACAGACGGATCTCCTCTGAGTGACACTCTCGTAAACTCCCGCTAATGTGTCTTACTTAGCAACAATGCGGGTATCTTAGCCACACTAATGGCAGCAATCCTATACAGTTGAAGCCGGTTTACACGAAAACAAAATAATAAAAATGACTGCAGAAATGCGGGAATCCTAGCTACACTGGTGGTAGCAACCCTTTTACAGTTGTAGCCCGTTTACGTGAGAAGGATAATACGAAATATTGCAACAATGAGAGTATCTTAGCAACACTAGTGGTTGCAAGCCTATACAGCTGAAGCCGGTTTAAACGATAAGGATAATACGAAATATTGCAACAATGAGAGTATCTTAGCAACACTAGTGGTTGCAAGCCTATACAGCTGAAGCCGGTTTAAACGATAAGGATAATACGAAATATTGCAACAATGAGAGTATCTTAGCAACACTAGTGGTTGCAAACCTATACAGCTGAAGCCGGTTTAAACGAAAAGGATAATACGAAATATTGGTTGTGCAGCAATGGTTCATTTCGTCTCTTATAACTTTTTTGCTTTTTTTTTTAATTGCGCAGCTCGCACTAGCATTTCGAAGTGTAATATTGGTTTCATACTGTCGAGGTTAGGTTCACCATATTATCAACATAATAAAAAATCAGAACTACATGACCTTTAGAGAAGTAGGATGTATAAATTGACTGGGCTACTGTTAATTATTTCTGAAAGCAGACACGAGTTTAACCTGCGTTCAGTTCCATAAAGTCTCACATTAGCTAAAATCTCCCAAGACACTCCAAAACATTTCCTAGAAAAGTTCTAAACTAGAAACGAGCTCCTGGATTTCTACAAGACTCGCCTCATTTATCTCTTCTAGGTGTCTTTCTCAAGAGCCTTAACGTTCTTTTGCAAATTGCATTCCCTGAAAAAATGATTAGGCTTCGTCATGCTGGTGTACGGCACTGTCTCACGGAAATTGATTCTCATTTGTTAGCCACGGTTGCTTCGCTTCCTGGAAATGCAAAGTAAGCGTCTTGAGTAGGCGGGAGCTTGTTTTCGGTTGCTTAGGCCGACGGCGCATCTGTTATCAAGTAGCGAATCGCGCACCGCGCGAAAGGATTAGCGTTTCTTTTCTTTGTTTTAACGACCATCCGCCAGATGGCGAAAGAGACGCTTGACTTAAAAGGGGGTCGTGTTATAAATGATCTTAGGTTTTCTCCCAGATCGACGAGCATGAGGTTCCTGGAGCCTTTCTTAATAGAGAGTGTATTGGAGTAAATACTCGAGCAATGAATGTCTCTTCCCGAGCTGATTTTCTAATGGAAAGAACTAAAGGGGTGATATCAGAGTAAATTCTCAAATATTGAGTACACGAACATAAAAATGAAACCGAATAATTTTTTAGAATTGCACCGCTCAGCACGTCAATTCTGAAATTAAACAGTTCCCAAAGGATCTGTTAAAAGGCAGCAAGTCTAATACCAGAAGTTCTCTCAATGTAAAATATATGCGAAAAGAAGCAGCCATAGTAGTTTTCCACGAAGCATTTTTTTAAATAAGTATTGTGGAAATTACTGAATGTGCTCCTTTTCGTATCAGGCTTTCCACCGTGTTACGTCTTCCCACATCGATATCACAAAAAATTAAATCTACAAAATGCAAAGAATCGAAACTTAAAAAAAAAACAGGTGTATCATTCCGAAGATAGGCATACTTCCGAAGGAATTTAGTCTTGTTTTTTAGGTCTTAATACAAGGGTCATATCCGAATAACCATATTTATGTAGCTTACTTGAAAATTTTGATTAATCATTAAATTTTAGATTCATGTTTCCATAGCTAATAGAAGTCTATCCCTACTTCTTTACTATCATAGTGAAGAATTAACGGCTGAGTCGAAAGAATGTAATAGTACATAATATTTCCAATATCCACAGCCTAAAGGGAAATGAAAATATTACCATCCATTATGGTAGCGAGAATAAAAAAGTGCGTCGGCCGGGAATCGAACCCGGATCAACTGCTTGGAAGGCAACTATGCTGACCATTACACCACCGACGCTATTGTAGAAATTAACAAGACTTATGTTACAAGTATAGATGTCCAGTTTCGTTACACTTGTTTCATGATTCTGACATTTTCATCATATTCTGTGTAATAATTGTCTTGCGCTCTTCGTAGACAGAAAACAATGTTCCACTTATTAAACATGGTCTACTTAAGATTTAACCAGGCGCTTGAATTTAAACTGGGTTGTGAATATTATATCACAATAACTACTACATTACTACTACATTAACCACGACAAAATGCTACTTTAGAAGTTGATTGGCGATGAATTCATTAGGATATTGTCTTAAATCCCCCCCTTAAGGAAATGTTCCTGCTCCCGACATAAAGTGAAACTTTAGTTTGCGAAGATAACTTGTCCAGGATTCCCTTTCCTTGCGGCAAAATACCACTTCGCATCTGCTACGGAATTGTGAAACACGTTTTCAATGCAAAAAAACTATACCATTTTGCTTCGATGAAAGTACTTATATAATCATGTATATAACAGAAATAAATAATATATAAATGTCCTGTAGTAGGAGAAAAAGTTGTATTATTGTAATTAGGTTTGCATATTCTGTTGTATAATTGTATAGCGTAGTATTGTAATAATTGTAGAATAGTAGTAACATACCACCAGACTGTTAATCTGTATGTAACGTGTGTGACAACAACAACAATAATAATAACAAAAACAACAATAATGTCCATTTTTGATTCGTCGACCGTGCGAGCATGCGCGAGCACCTCACGGATGGGTCAGTCAACCAATATTTCTTTGTCCACTCCAGCAAACAACGGAAAAAATCCTCGATAACGGAAACCTTCGTTAGCAGTACGGATCGTCAATCAAGGTATCACTGCATATAAAAGGTTTGTTTACTATTGCTAACAATGCTCACTAGCTCGCGGTTAACAATCGTACGAAACTGGGAAACCTGAGTTTCGAAAACTTTCAAACGCCTCATAGAAAAATGTCGTCGCTCTGCAGATATAAGGATTTTATGTACGTAAAGGACCCGAGTGAACCTGCTACTTTATATTAGAGGTTTAAAAGCACTCCGCAAGCCGTATTTCGGCAGGCGGAACTCGCGTTAAGAGAAAAACAGAAAGCTCCGGTTTACAGATTTCTGGGAAGTCCCTATGTACATTTCAGAGACAAAGCCTCCATCGTCAGGGGGTTTCCACCAAGGAAGTGTTGATGAATTAAATGTTTCTCTTGTCTTTTAGTACAAGAGAGGGTTAGATGTAAGAAGGGACTGAGAAGTCTCAGTCTCGCCATTCAGTACGTTCTATCGTAATCATAATCATCATTGGCGACATCATCATCGTCATCATCATCATCAAAACCATCATCATCACCATCGACATCTTCATCATCATCATCATAATCATTATAAAATGTGTTTTACTTTAGTGGCAGTATCATGTTTTACTTTAATAATGTGAAAGTTACTAAGGTGAACGAATGAACTGATAAATATTATTGGTCTTCATCGTTGCTATTGTGTTATCATTATCATGTTATAATCATTATCGAATGTTAAGAATAGTCTTTTTGCGGTACGTGGTCGTTCCCCATTCATAACATCCCGGCTCAATAAGAAAAGCAAGGACAAACTACAAACTACCTCACTCCTCATCTTATCTAGAGTGCTTCATTCCTTCCCCACAGTTTACAGTAGCTATTGGTGTAGAGGATGAGGCTTTAAACCAAGACGCTGTATGCAGAGCCACTTATATTTTATAATATAATGTCATTAATCGCTTTGGAAGAGAGCAGACTAAGTGAATCAGGCTCAGTCAACCATGGACAGTTTCCTTAAACCTTCTCCAACGAAGAGGAAAAGAATTATCATAGAATTTATAAACATATAAATGTTTTAATATTCTTTATAAACAGTGTTAAAATTAGAAATGTGGCGAATCAAAATAGTTGTGTAATTGCATACAAACCTATTTTTTTTTTCAAAATTTCCAAGACAGAACGTATTAACTGATTTACCGTAAGATACAATGGAAAACTGGGTTTCAAGACACGAACGTTTTGAGGTACGAACTCCGGTCTGGAACAAATTAAGTTCGTAGGTCGAGACACCACTGTGAATTAAATATCCTAAAGGGGAAAAAGTAGAATTTTCAATTAATATAAATGACGGCAACCATTCGCATCGGACATTTTTTTATAATGGCTATTGACCGCGTTACAGCTCCAATGGGGGCTGTAGTATATTACCCAAACTGCTTCAACCCCACCTCATAAAAGTTACGAAAAACTAGTGCCATATGGAATTATAACGAATTGAGGACGGCGTGTAATTTTTCAAAGGATAAGTTTTAGCACAAAAACCGAGGTTTTAATGAAATTTAAGCGTGCATATATGAATGTGGGTCACCTTTTGGCCTCTCCCTCAAGTAAAATATTCGAGACATCTAAACATACCCGATTTTTTCTAGTTTAAGCTCCTCACGTATAACCCACGGCTTCCGTGAATCGTGACTTGCGCCTGGTGTAGGAGATATTGCGTCTTTTTGAAATGGTCGCTTGAAACATCGTTAAGAGCCTGTTTCTGGCTCCATATCTATCGCATTAAGAGCGCCGAGGCGGACTCTGCATTTTTAATGGAAATTAACTTCAATTTTAACGTCCTTATGACGCTGTCAAAATCGACACACCGTGTCTCGTAACATACTTCAAAATTCTTGGAGGCAATCCTCATGCTAGCCGCAACTACGTTAATTTCTACGAATTTGTTTCCACGTTTATTTGCAATAAAATGAAGCGCAATTTTTTTCGATTTTATAGAATTTTAAAGTGATGTCTTCTGTTTTCACAAATTAATTGTAATTTCCGTATTTTAATATCAATGTTAAGATTTAAGAGTTAAATATCAGTGACGCAGTTAGGTTTGGTTTTATGGGCAAGAATCCTGTCGTTTGAAGAAGAAATCACAGAGTATATCATGTAAAAATTAAGATCCGATAAATGCAATTGAAATTTGAGTACACAGTGATATCATTAAAGTTGCATCTTTAGTACCAATACAAGCCAGATCCAAAAATTATTAAAATTAAAATTGAATTACATCTTACATCAATGATACGAAGTTCTACAATCAAAATATACATCAATACAAGGTGAATTAATTCTTAAATGATACAATCAACTGAAATATGCAAATAGGAACTCTCGAGGAGTTATAACAGGTATAGTTTTAGGCGAGGACCATTTACCATAAACTTAATTACCTTCGCAGTTGTTACCACAACGTGCGATTTCAAGCAATGAATAATATCCCTGTTGCACTGCTTATTGAGTACTTTATGAATGTCATTAGGGGTCCAGCTTTGCCCAAGTATCACTGTTTTATCGCTTTTCGGTTTTTGTTGAATTTAACTTTGTGCCATTTAAAGAACTTAGGGGAAATGAGATAGTAGCCCAAACTTAACAACCTCAATATTCTAATTGCTTGCAGTAGTACTCATCTCGCTATTTCACAGCCATTATTTAAAGTAAATAGCTGTCCATGCAGTCAAAAATGACGATTCGAGGACAAATGCAAATAAAACTTGAATAGCGTATACGTCGGAAAACTGTTGTAGCAACCAAATTTTTTGTTGATAGCAACGTAAACAGCAACTGAATTTGTTCCGCAAATTTAACAAAATCGGGTGTATTTTGTCAAAGTTTTTCGGATTGGAAACAATATTAAACGATAACAAAGATCAATTTTCTTCTATTTGCTCCTCCTACCAATTTCTCGCGGCCATTGTTTTTAATTAAATTTCGACATAAGATAAAATGTCTGCGACGAAACGAAAAGTCAACTTTTTGTGTAGTACTTCCGGCATTTGAAGTTATCGGATCGATAAACATGCTCACGTATAAATTTAGCAATATATACATGGCGATGATGGTTAAATATCGACCCCCATACTTTTTACAGTTGGTGATGGCAAATTATCTCCTTATGATATCAAGGTTGATTTTTCGTGCCACCATTTAAAACCATGAAGCCTCTCATTCGAAAGCTATAGAGAAAATATTCGTGCGAGCACGGATGTTAAATTGTATTCGATAAGTCATAAAGAGCAATGCGAGCTATTTTCGTCGAGGGCTAACAAGGCAGTTGAGATGAGCAATCCCACAGCTCACTGAGAGCGAGTTAGGAAATCGTGAATTTTGCCGCTTTAATCACCTTTAAAGCCGCATTTTATCGTGGTAGAAGAGACAGATACTGCTATCTCTATATATTAAACATTTTAGCGAAAGAGGTGCTAAAAACATGTTTCTTTTTTTTTCAAGTTTAGAGAGAAGTTTTTAAAATTCGCTATGTTATTTACATTCAGTTGAGATAGGTCATAATTAATTGCACCATAATTTTTAAGGGAATAATTTAAATCATGTGTTAACGCTCGCTTGTTTACTTTCCTGTAAAATTTATTAATGCTTTTAATTCCTACCATTTCTGAACAAGAGTGTTACGTCAAATAAAAAAATGGAACTTTCAACTTTAAACATCCGCTATTTCTTTCTCCTGCGGAAATATTTGTCTGTGCATCAAAACATTTGTTTCTTATTAACAAAGTGTATCTCGAGTTGAATATATACACTTCCTTTTCTCATTATATGCAATCATGAAATGAAATCAATGATTATATTTTTTCCCATTAGACTTGAAGAGCAAAATAAATCACCATTAATTTCAAGGAAATAACTTCATTTAGGAAACCGCAAAAATAGTTAACAGGGCCAATATCTTTCCCTTTAAGAATTCATTCTAAGGCTTTGAAATGATACACTGTTTTCTAATTCGCAAATGTCAATAACATACATATTTCAAGACGCATCTCCGTTATCAAGTGCTCTAATGAAGCAATTGTAGCAATGAAGCAATGAAATAGTTTCAATTTAAGATAAAGCGTTTCTCCAGTCATCTCGTTCATTAGATTACTATAAATTCGAAGATCGACTATTTTATTGATTACTTCTGTGTCCACTAAATTCTGCGTACATATCAATCGCATCTAATATCTAATCGCACCAATTATGTCCCAATTATAGCAACTTAAGTTTGAGAGACGTGAAGCAAAACAGTAATTCCTTACGGAATTAAGTAAGTTTGCCGAATTTAGGAATCTAAACCTCTTCATATTTCAATTCGTCATAATTTTAATAGAAATGTATGGTTATTTTATAATTACAGTGGTACCTCGGCTAACGAAGATGATTAGTTCGGGAATCGCATTCGTTAGCCGAAACATGGTATCAAGTGGTGCATTTCTCACTGCCTTGAAGATAAACAATCCATTTGGGTTCCCTATGTGATGTGGTCAACTAATTTCTTTACCACACGTACATACGTAAAATATAAGATACCGGAATGGAGCGACCGTTGGCTGCTTTATGTTAGCGCGCGCATTCACTAAAACATTTGTTAGCCGAATCCACACTCGTTTTCAGAGACCGAAAAGCAGCGAAAATATATTTTTTTTTTTTAGCTGAAAATTTTGTCAGCAGAGTAATTCGTTAGGCGAGGTATCACAGTATAAGCTTCCTCTCGCTATAACAGTTCTCATAAGATTAAAATTCGCTGGTAATCTTAGATTTTTAAAGCAGAACTCATTTTCGGCAACATTTTTAAAGACATGCATCCGGATGGCTCTATTTATCTCCTGTCACACGCTGAAAGGCGGTTTTCAAGGTATTTATGTAGATATCCATGTGAAAATTTTATTTATTACGAAGGTAAAATTTTTATTTTCATTTTAATTTTCCAGACAAGAGATGTTATCCATCCAGAATCTTCAATTTGGATTTAAATTTGCCTAAAATCAATCACTGTTCATATTGAGCCCCAATGGTAATATTTTCCTATGGACAAACGAACCGCACAATAGGGAATTAGCTTTTTGAAAATCTGCGAATTGTAAGGTAGTGCTATAATTCATGATTGATATTATCCATGGATATTGAAGGATTGTAGTAAGAAGTGAATTAATCGAGAAAACGTTAAATGTGAGGAAGTAATAACCTCCTAGAGGTAACTTAACCACATCATAGATTGATGGAAACAATTTAGTCGCGTGTCTTAGTCTACGTATGAGTTTTTTATGTTTACATATTCTTAGTCCATTAGGGAAAAGCAAAAATTAGTAAGAAATACGGCCTCGACAGAGAAGAAGACACTTTAAAGCCGTGTTTGGTCTCATCTGGAGCACACGTCTAGCGAATGCTAAGAGCCGTGCTCGTGAACTCGATAATGTGAACGGTTAAAAAGGCTTCTCTCTCTAAACTCCTTAAGATAGAGTCGTAAGTGATGGCGAGATGCTCTCTGAAGAAAGAAAGGAATAATTAGAAGAAAGGTGAGTTAAGGTGGAAATCATTAAGGTTGCTAAGGGATACCAGAAGTAGTACGTGAAGTGATTGTTTAGTTATGTTGTCGCTTGGATGTTGGACTGGATTTTCAGTCAGTTTTTCATCCTTGAGCTTCGTCATGCATTTAGGTACATATTTATTTGAATCTTTACACATTTGAGGACTTATTTATCTATTTTCCTTTGTTGCTAGGGTAGATCTGGTGTAAAGAATATATTTCTACCGTATTTTCGTGCCCTCAGCGTTAAGTGTCGGTTTGTGAGAAAAATTTACCTTAAGACTAGAAGGTTTCATATTCGACCTATTTTGCATTAAAATATTTCACAGTACGCCTTTACAGCACTATCCAAAGTATATATACGATTTTATTTTATGGAGGTCTAACATTTTAACTCGACATTATTATGAAGTCTTCATTCAGTAGGACATTCACTTTAATATCCTAAGGTCGTAAGTAGTATGGGGTTCCCATAACCAAGTGGAAAACACAATGGCCTTTGATAAGAAATATCCCGTGTTTGATTCCTGGTGGGGGTCCAAGCGAAAGATTGCCTCAGTTGTCGAAGCACTTTTAACAATACTATTATAACAGAAGAATATTCCCGTGCGATTTTTCACCCGTAACTATTGACAGTCCGTTGCCAACGAATACTTATACCTATTATTGCAAAGATAATATATATTCCTTAGCATATTACGTTTCTACATATNGCGTTTTTTCACCCGTAACTATTGCCAGTCCGTTGCCAACGAATAATTATACATATTATTGCAAAGATAATATACATTCCTTAGCATCTTACGTTTCTACATATATACTTATGTATTTATTTAAATAAATATTTCTACATACATTGATTTTTAATCAATTTTCTTTCGATTTGTTTGCAAACCTTAGGCGAAAGAAAAATTTCAAATGTACCTTGATTGCCAAAAGAACCGATTCATTAGAAAAATTTAGCTCAAGTAAAAAGAAATTGCGATTCTTTTTATTTCAGGTTAAAACATTTTTCTTAACCACTTACAAAGAAACGATACAATTTTTTCTTTGGATTATTTTTTTCTCGAAATTAATATATTTCCCATTTAATATAACCCATTTCCTTACTTTGTGTTCGTTCCGTCACCCGTTACCATTCAATCGCTCCTTCGACTTCCCATGATTATCATCGGAATCAAACCATATTTCCTTTGAAACGTATACATTCGGATGGCTGAGAATGATTCACTCCGCAGCGTTCCCGTGTGAGTTACGATTATGCGACTTTCATGACTCACTCTTTATAAAATATCTATCCTCTCGGGATTCCGCTCGCAATCCGCTTACTTCGGGGATAATATCGGAAGGGGTAATCTTCTTATCTACGCAAACTTTTTCGTCGGAATTCATTTTTATCCTTTTCTCTGATCCCTGGATTTCCTTCTCTGGGAGCGGCGAATGAAACGTACTTCAAAAAGTATATTTGAGTGATTTTTCTCGGTTAATGGACTTCCGACGTAGGTCCAACGGGAGATGTGTGCGCAACGCTCTGCTCCATAGCAATGGCCCTCCGAAGTGACACACCGTAACTCAGCAAGAGGGAGAAAGAGGAAGTGGACGGAGACAAAGACACTCTCTCACCCCCTCCCAAGCCATACCCTCCCCTCTTACCCGTTCCACATCCTCTACTTCATACTCCATTTTCCCAAGAAACTATCTCGTCTCTATCTACGCAATCTCCGAGCTCTTAGCCTAGCGCACAGTCTATATTTTCGGACCGTTTAGCCCTTATTAAAGCGGTTCCATCCCATAAACACTTACCCGAAGCAGGACTTGGCTACGGCGAGGGAATGCTCTCCTGCGACAGGCGCGGAAGGGTGGGAAAGAAAGCTGCTGTCGAATGTTGAATGCTCCGACGGGTGGAGAATTGGAAGTGGTTGTGATTTATCTCAATCGACGTCTTCTAAATGCGACTGATTAAATGTTGTGTGTCGATGTTAACGTTCGTTGTTGTTGGCAACTATCATTTTCAGAAAATAAGAATTTGAGAAAATGAAATTTTGAGAAAATGAAATTTTGAGAAAATGAAATTTTGAGAAAATGAAATTTTGAGAAAATGAAATTTTGAGAAAATGAAATTTTGAGAAAATGAAATTTTGAGAAAATGAAATTTTGAGAAAATGAAATTTTGAGAAAATGAAATTTTGAGAAAATGAAATTTTGAGAAAATGAAATTTTGNTTAAATTTTGGAAAACTTTTATTTCGGAAAATAAAAATGTAATTGTGATTTTGGAATTTTTGAAATAAAAAAATCATTTAAAAAATACAAAATTTTCATTTGGGAGCTGCAAAGCGTCGAAATTTTGCAAAATTTCCGCGATATACATGATATACCTACATCATTCTGCAAAAAAGCCGGAATTTATGGAGGCTCGCCCTTTGGAATCTCACTGGAAATCAACCACAATGAAAATGAATATTTAGATTGCAGTTCTATCTATTATATTCATCCCTTTATTTGTGAATTATCAGAATGAATTTGCTGGAGTAAATGATGATTCCGTTCATCCTGCGAAAGATGTTACGATAAAATGTACGATTGTTTTAATCCGAAAGTCAATATTTGAAGTGTCCAGGGTACTTGAATTACTTGAAAATTACTTTATAATGGCTTCACTAGGCGAATTCCGGTCTTAAGAAACCACTCTTATAATTAACCTTTTCATGTCACGAACACAAACAATGTGGTGCCAACCAGGATTCGATCCCGGATCCCCGGTTCGAATCCTGATTTCTACGCTAACTCTAATGAATGTGTGGTTATAAAAAAACCTAAGAGTGTCTTAGGAAAAAATTATTCAGTGTAGGAAAACACCCATAAAGAAGGGGGGTGTGAAAAACCTGCGCAAACCTACCGATACTAACACCTAAAAAGATGCAATAGAAACAGTGCAATAAAGAAAAAATACAGATACAGTTATACATGTGGTACAATAATATGTACAAAAATAAGCATAGTGAAGTCGTTACAGCATACCTACAGAGTGTAGTTGATATGTATAATAATTGGATTAATTACAAAGTATGAAAATCCTATACAATAGCAATAATCAACATTTATGGCATATATATTATGATCAAAAGCAGTATTCATAGATATACCAGTCATGTGAAAACGAGTA
Source organism: Ladona fulva (assembly GCA_000376725.2). Taxonomy (NCBI): domain Eukaryota; kingdom Metazoa; phylum Arthropoda; class Insecta; order Odonata; family Libellulidae; genus Ladona; species Ladona fulva. Next base: position 218,963 of record KZ308861.1, on the reverse strand, counting down.
TTTAAATATTAAATGTCATGAACATTGATAAAAAATAAAAACAACAGCTGTAGATATACAAACCACTCAAAAACATGTAACTGAATATTTAATGTCACGAAACATCGAGTCAATTTACATTTGTTAGAAACACAACGTCAATACATTGCATGGAAGATACATTATCAGTGAGTACTGATAGACTTCCCGTTTCGCAGCATTTGCTTACGACTCCACCATCCATCATGTTTCGCAGATTTCGAAAAGCGCCGGAGCACTCTCCGTCCACGCAATAAATGGAATTAAGACCGACATCTTTCAACGCGCGTCGACTTCAAAGAGGGCCATTTAATTACCGTTATCTTACTCTTCGGACAGACAGACAGACAGAACTCCATGGGTCGAAAGTTGAAGAATTAAGGGACCAAATGCCTTTCTTATTCATCCACCGAGAGAGAGGGAAAGACCCTTTATAATTTTCAAAGATAAGTAGGATTATTCGGTCGAAAGGAAAAGCGAGATTTTTTCATTATTTTTTCTCTTGAAAGGGTTTGCTTGCCAAGGCTCGCGTCACGCAAGCACAAAGAACGGAGGAGGACCATCTCTCTCCTGCCCCGCGCACGCCATTACTCAGGGCCACCCCCTTTTACAGGGTGCACACGCCTTCCCTCTCATTCTTCGCGACACCTTCCATCCCCGCCCACTTCGCTCCATTACCCATCATCGCAAACCGCTCTCAAAATCTTTTCCCCTCAGAATCTCCTCTCTCCTTATATCTGCCCTACAAACGGTTCTTTCCCCTCTAACCGCTATGCCTCCGCCGTGTTTTCTCTCCCTCTCTCGCTGCCTTTTCTTTCCCTCCCTCCAACTCCCATCTTTCTCTACGGAGGATCTCTTTATCTGTCGGCGGTTTTTATTTTCTTTTTTTTTTTTGATCGTATCGCGTTGGAAGGCGGGTTGGAGGAGTTGGTTCTCGGAAACGCCGCCGTTTTTCGAATCCTCAAAGTCGTCTCCGCGTTCAACTTTCGGTTTCTATTCTGAGGGCGGCGAAAGACGTTAAAGCCTCGACTTTTTGCTAATAAAATGTTCCGCTTAGATAAACGCGTTTCCCAGCGATGAGAGCAGGTCTCAGCAGCGAGGATGAGTCGAGGAAAAGGGTGAAAGTTACTTTGCACTTTTAGGGTTTGCGTCTAGGAGTATCCGCAAGGGGAAACGGACGTGAAAAAAAAAGTCTTGCAGGTTGTGGCAAGATAGCTAAATTGGCTAGGGCAGGCACCCGGATAGCGAAAGATACTGGTTCGAGTCCCGGTCCTATCAGACCTTCTTAAGCCAGTTTCTTCTTGGCAATGAAGGTACCTTTTACTTTTATCGGTATATAAAATCATCTTTGAATATCATTTGATAGACTTTGAGTACCGTCGGTGTTTACATCCCTTGCCACACGCTGGAAGGCTACTTGCAGGGTATTCATGATGATGTAGATTTGTTTTAAACTCCTTAGCCCTCACACTTACTAGTATAGACGTCTTGATAGGCGCTTTCTCATTAGATGCAGCTGAGTTAACCCATCTATTCGCAGTTAACACCGTTGTCTAGGATGTGTTTACCCCTCGTCTCCAAGCAAATTCTGTTTTCGTGAAACATGTAATATTCCTTAAAAGTAAATCGTAATTGAACAATAATAGTGGTGAACGTTCGTTAATTCAGTACATGGATTAATTTCGGCTGTTAAATGATTTTTAAAATTAAGATTATAGCAAATTTCGTAGTAAATCCTAATTTCGGAAAATAATGTCATAAGAATTTGTAGTGTTTTCAAATGTGACACATTTGCCAAAAATAAAAATTAAGCCAAAAATAAAAAGGAAGGGGTTAAACCTCCAAAAATATCAAACTCAAATATTTTCAATTCACTTTGTTTTACTCAGTCAGCGAATGTGAGCTACTCCCTGACGTATGGTTATTTACTAGTAATGATTTCTCAGCAAATACTTATATAATATGAACGGGGCTCAGGAAATTTTAAAGAGATTTGAAGTCGTGCTTTCAGCTCAGCGTTCTTTTTAATCTGGTCCATCATACACACCGAATTATGTCAAAATCCTTAGATTTCGGCCCAAAACGGTAGTGATTCTTATGTTTTCCTCTGCAGAGATATCTCTTTATTTGCGTTAGCTGTTGTTTTGTTTTACTTTGCCAAAATGATTTAATATCCGTGCGAATGGGGGTAAGTTGGCTCTAGTTCATTTAAGTATAATCAGATCCTATTTTACTGCTTGTGATTCTGAGGATAAGCAACTTTTAACTTAAGAAAACGTTTGATTTGTTTAAAGTAAAACTTCAAGAATATCACAGAATAAAAGAGAAATTGATAGCTCTTTAAAAGTCTTTTAAGCAAATTTCAATTATAAATCGTTTAATTCTACCGTATTTACAATAAATTAAAAATCCGTGATAATACGAATATAGTATATATGATTGGAATTACGGCTGAGGAGTTTATTATTTCCCAAAAAGTAAACGGATGACGGTTTTCTTCTGATTTTTCTTATAAGATGATTATCGATAGGAATCCGAATATCTCCGAAGAAAATTCTCGATGTTCATGGTGCCATTAGATTCATGTTTATGGATTTAGATATCACTGATTATCATAAGCATCATTTATGCTCACGGCAGGTTTTATGCTAAAAGGACCGGCAGCAAGAGTTGAAATATGTAAACGGAGCGTGAGAAAGAGGCATACAGGGCTTATATATCATTGCTTCTATTCTTCGTTTATTTTCAGACTGTCAAGAAGATAAAATTGTCTCTTCCGTCATCCGGAATATTGCATCATTTTACAAGGAAGTCTCCGTTCGGTTGGAGTATACTTTGATCGTATTTATCATGGGAAGATGACTGATTGAACAGAAATGTCATTGTGATTATTGCTTTCCATTATGTTTACTGAAAAACTGCATAGAATCCCCAGAATCTTAATAACAGCAATTCTTCTTTAAAAGTATGGCGGGCTCCTGGATAGCTAAGTGGGTAATGCGTTCGACTTCGGTGAAAGCGGTCCCGGGTTCCATTCCCGGTGGGGGCCCATGTGCGAAATGACTAAAGCAGTCGATGTACTTTTAAATGATACTACTGTTAACACCTTCTCAATTGAATTTTACCTCAATTGAATGACCTAAGCTGTCGAAGCACTTTTAACAATACTACTACTATGGAGTATGGCTCGGAAATTTTAGAATTTTAATGCTAGATTAAATACGTCGGGTTAATTACGTAACTAAAATGGTAATAAATTTTAGGGTTACTGTATAATAAAATATTTTTTTTATTTTAAGTATTCCGGAGATATTCAAACTAAAAGGAAAAGAGGACAGGAAATTTGAATTTCTCCAAATAGGTTCCGGCAGCTAGACTTAATTTGTTAGTAATTTAAATCTGGCTTTAAAAGATTAAATTTGGACGAATAAAAATATGGGGACTTGATATCTAGTGCTTACTTTAAGCGTTGACTTGATAGGATATCTGCATCCGTATGACTCAAATATTCAGAGATGAAACGGTCGTTGACCATTTACCTCGTATATGAAGTTTCAGTACCTAAAATGAACAAATTGTTAAAAACTTTTTAAATATCGTTTTTGTTAAAATAACTCCTATTCCTGTAATTAGCTGGCCACTGTGATTCTCAGAAGCCTTTTTACCGGTGTAAATTACGGGAAGAACGAAAAATTTAATAACGACCATAACGTATATTTTTGATTTGTATTTATAGCAGTGAAAGTCATTGTGGTAATCATTTTCCCACTTTCGCGCACGATGGCAAAGCTATTGGATCCAATTAGTTATATTACTTTTGCGTCAGACCGTTTGCTTCTCCTTTTATTCAATCCTTTAAAATGTATTTATTGCATTTACAGCTTTAACCACATTATGTTTTCCATGTTCGGCCGGGTATCATTGGCTTGTCCGTGAACTCCCGTGTCCCGTAGGGCAATGTAGAAATAATGATAGGATTAGGGAAATGATTGATAATCGATTCAATCCGCACATGATGAAAATACTAAAGGATTAATAATTTGATTATGCTAGAATGCATTTATCTCAACATTGTAAATCTGTGTTGATTTTACAGCAGTTTTTTTTCCATGCATTAATGAATCTTTCTACGTGAAATATTTTACAGGATGAAGGTACGTTAAAATTGGGAATTGTGAGAAAATGCATAGATAAACTAACTTTAAGTTTCTTTTCTACCATTCGGAAATCTTCCAATTATGGAAAGTGGTTTGTTTAGGCCGGAAATTATTGGTATTACACCTAAAAATCACATTGTGTTCAAGTTACATTCTGCACTGAAATATCACTCGTATTTCCAAAAGCAAAATTCTATTCCATTCGCAATCTTAATGAATTAATCTAATTTATTCGTGATGCTTTCTCTTCAGGACAAGCGTGATATCAGATACACTCCTTAGAGCGCGGTTTCACGTTTCTTAGTTCGTATTCACACAATTCTTTATATATTTGTCATCCTTGTTACTAATGTTTTATTCTTAAGTGGAGATATATACTTGAATTATCATGCCGCAATTTTAACGTAATGAAACTGTAATCCTACATAGCCAATAAAGTTTATTTTCTGGTTCCAGCACCTATATGCAGCAATGTAACTATGGCAGCACGATAAACAATGCGTTTGAGTACATGCAATTCAAAACAACAAAAAATATACAAATGTCCATCCGTCCATATTTTTTCACATAAATGATCAATTGCTCCGAGCCGATTTCGTCTATTTCTATGAAATTCCGCACAATTAACCTTTGTAACTTAAAGGAGAACTGAACGGAAAATAATAGTTACGATAATACAAAATTTAATTTATAATTTGGCAACAATAAACGAAAATCATTCGTAAAGTTTTGTGATTTTTAAACAATAGGTCTCCTTGACGACCTGCGTGAATTGTTGAAATCGAGCTCATGCATTTCCCTTAAGAATGAATGGACAGTTTAGCCCCACGTAGAAATAATAACTAGATAATTACAGCATTTTTCCTTAGAAGTGTACCGCTAAACATTTTAAAANTCCCGCGTCCGCCTGCAGACCAATGGCAATATCTATTAATGAAAATATACAGAGGGACGAGACTTTGAAATTACCACGGAGAAATAAGAGGAAGTAAACACGAAAAATATGAAAATATTCATTGTGAAAACCTTTATGAATATATGTCATCGAAACTCCTCATATATCTTACGTTTATTGCCCAACGACTACCAAAAGTTTAACTCCAAACATTTTAAACCCATCTAAAGACCCTCTGTATAATTTATTAGTCCTAAAGTGTAACTTTTAATCCAACTTCAGCTTTCTATGTAAGGTTTACAATTGGAAGAAATTGATCTCTTTTAATCTTCAACTGCGTTTCCCACAAAATAAAATTATACAACGCTTTTATGTTTTCAATTTATAAGTATTTCAAATATACACTGTATCGCATCAGAAGAGATTTTAACATTCACGCAGTTAATATAACGGTTTGAATCAATCGTTAATAATTCGTAAATGTTTGGTTGCCAACAAAATATACTTGAAGCTGAAAAAAAAAGATTTTGAAAATATGCCCCCGTAGTACAGTATAGTATATTTTCCACTTTTTCATTGAGTCCTCATTACATCAGATGCTATTAGAGATCCCTAAATCTCCCTCAAGCACATAAGCATCGCATGACATGCAACGGGAAGAATGCTTTCAGTGCTTCTAATTACGTCCCGCTTCAACGATAACAAAAATCACGACCTTAAGAAAGGCATTCTCTCTCTACTCTGGCCATTGGGATCATGCCTGGCTGTGATGTCGTGAGTTGTATCCCGTTCGATAAATAACGCAACTTATTTCGGAATTCCGCGGAGGTTGTTTTTATTTGGACAGCTGTTGTGGAATTCTACGGCTTCGTCTATGGGTTAATAGTTTATGCACATGTCAAATACTCCAGAACGCGGAAAGGGTCCTATCGGTGATACGCTTTACATTTTTATAAACCCCAGTCCTTTCCTTTCGACCCGTTTTTTCCTCTTCTCCGAAATTCCACTTCCATAAATCCTATATCTCTTTTTCTCGTATACCCTGGCCTCCTTCCCCTGCCTTCTATCGAACACTCAGGTCGTCGAATAAAACCGCCCGCACTTCCGCCGACTTCCACGCCGCCGTTTCACTCACTCCATCCACGGCCTCGCCTCCTTCCCTTCTCCCAACAATGTAACCCTCAATCGCAACAATGAAGCCCCCTACTCCAACATTCCAATTTCTTATTTCAATAGTCGAACTTGAAATTCAATCCCTCCCATCAAACTCTTAGAAATCCCTTTCCAACAATTTGGAAACATATTCCAACAATCGGCTACCAAATCCCTCCCTTCCAACATCCAGTCACAACAATGCCTCCTCCAATTCAACCATTCAATGTTAACGGTTCAACTTGCAATCAAAACAATGAGACCTTATTACCAACAATGCACGCATCGATCATTTCGATTCAGCATCCTGTCTCAACAATTAATCATTTAATCCAAACAGAACTTCCTCGAATTCACAAATCAGCAATTCAATTCTAACAATCCATCTTGCAGCCAAAACAGTATTGATTTACTTCCAACAATCCACGCACCAATACTAAGTTTAATTAATGAGTCTAGAGAAGGTACGTTCTTACAAGATGTAACTGATATAATGTGACATTCCAATTACTAAACCGTTCAGATTCCGAGAGAAAAATCAGAGGAATACATGCTAGAATAAGTTTTGAAAATAATATTTGAAAAATTCATTTTTCCGTGAACTATACGCGAAAGTAGGTAATCGATTTGGATAGTAGGTTAATGGTACTTGCACCCCCTGCCCCATGCCCATTAGTGGCTAACAGGGTATATATAGATGTAGTTCCTTCAAAACCAACATCCAATCCTAGGAATGCATCCTCCAATACAGCCACTCAATTCTAACGATCAAGATAACAATGAAAACAATATGGTCTTACTTCCAACAATCAGTACACAAATCCTTCCCATTCAACAATCAGTTTCAACAATGCAACCACCTTAAATCCCAGCAATACCTCCTCTAATCTGACCACTCTATTCTAACAATCCAATCTGCAATCCAAAGAATATGACCTTTTTTCCAACAAACCATGCACGAATCTTTTCCATCAGAACTCCAATCTCAACCATACAACCTCCAATCCTAGTAGTTCAAACCTACTCTCCAATAATCCGGTTTCCAATAGCAACACCGCTTTCAGCCCTCTCTAAATAATCTTTAAGCCCAATATCCTAGCCTCCAATCTAGATATCTTGTTTCCAATCCGTTTCATCCGATCTTCTGTTTCAACAATCTACCAGCACATCAATTCAGCTTCAAACCCTTCCAATCCTGCACCACACGTAAGGAATGCAAACCTCGCAACCCAACCCTGGAAGCTGCAAACCCTTTCAATCCAGTTGTTGTTATGTCTCTTCTTAATCCAGCGGCTTGTCTACACAATCCAACCTCCCAATACAACAATCAAGCCTCCAATCCCAACTATACGACCTTCAAACTTCGTAATTCAACTTTCAACTGAAACAAGGATTAAGAAAAAGGTGATAACTTTGCATGGTGAATCCGTGCGGCTGAATCCCAAGGAATAACAAGTGTGAAAAATAAATGTGAAAAGCATTCCCTAACGGTGTGGAAGAGACGCAGCATGGAAGTTCAGTGGTTAGAATACCTTCCCGGAAAGTGGGAGACCTGGGTTCGAATCCCAGTCATGTCGTTGTTTTTCACACGTTATTCCTTTCAACTGAAACAATCAATCAATGCATGTACACTCACATTCCAACACGAATATTACCTTTCTTCCCGCAACCAATCTAACAATCGTCACCATCTAACTCCACTCTCAACAATACAACCCAAACTCCCAATTCCAACAATCCAACTTATAATCCAAACAATCTAACCCCCCCTCCAACAACCCGTATTCCAATCCGACCTCCTAATCCCACGGACCAACACTCCGTTCTACGAATCCCCCCCCCCCCATTTCCTCCCCATCTTATAATCCACCCCTCCCTCCAATCTCACTTCCACGGAATTCACCGCTCTTTCTCTCTCTCACTTTCCTTCAACTCAATGCATCGCCGCAACTTCCTCCACTTCGCTCCCACTCTTTAATCCCTCAAAAAACCCCTTTTTCTACCGCGTCCTTCCCGTGGATGTTTCCCACCACGGGATCGTTTTTTACGTGACGGATTACTCAGTTTTTTTATCTCCCTAACCGAAATTCATCATTTATCTTTCCCTCCCTCTTAATTAATGACTCTTTTTCCTTCCTCCCGCCGCTAAACACATCCCGCGCATCTGCAAGGTGTAACCGCACTATCGCTTATGACCGAACTCGCCCGTCATACAAAAAGACCTGGAAGAACCCATTCTCGATCCCGCCACGGGCGAATGACTTTGAATTTAAAAAAAGCGTCTGGTTTGTTTAACCATTTCATGGCTCAGGGATTGAACCGAATCGTTAACCCCTGAAAAGGCACGCGGGGTTTCACTGGACCCCAGCTTTTTGTCCCTGCGACAAAGCGAAGAACCCCTCTCCCCATTGGCCTCCTATGTAAATTACTTTTCCCATTTGGTGGGGATGCTCCAGTTGGTCCCGCATTCAGTTACGTTCCAGACGCGACACGGAAAGGTCATAAACTTTGCCTGGGGTGCATTGCACCCCGGTGGGTACTTCGTCCGAACTTTTTCGAACGGCGAGAAAAAGTTAAGTTTTGGAGACGTTCTTCCTCTCGGGTCATCCATCTTTACGCTGTGTGACTTAGGTGGCCTATCGCTCAGTATCCCGGATACTTTCATCCGCTTGAAATTCCTTAGCGCCTCGTTCGTCAACCAGTCAATGTCCTTGTTTTATTAGAGAGGTATCTGAAATAGTTAATTCCCATTCCTTTTGTATAATGTGTGGGATTGTAATAATCACATAATACGATTATTGGTTTTGGGAGGTGAAAATTGAAGGCGTCCAGAATACAGTTGGAAAGCTGATTCAGAGCTTTGAAGATTACGTTTTGAAATCCAGGATTTAATGTAAGATGTTTAGAAAAGGTGTCTAATTTCCATTCATTGGACTCTGCAATTCCTCTTTGAATTCTCATGGAGGTCACACCGGTTGTAATTAGGAGGAGAATCTTAATATATTTTTTGTCTCTCGACTGCTGTGTCAGAGCCTTGACTCAAATACTACTAATCAAATAACAAAAAAAAGCCTGTGTAGATTTCAGTTGGATCATATGCGATTTAGAGGTTTAAGAACACTCTGTAAGCCGTATTTCTGCAAGCGGAACTCGGGCTAAGAGACAAATGGGAAGCTCCGGATTACCGATTTCCGGGAACTCCCAATGATCATTTCAGGGGGTCTCTACAAAGGAAATGTGTACAATATTACCTTTCACTTCCTTTGTGGAAACCCCCTGAAGACTTTGTTTCCGAAATGTTCATGGGACTTCCCAGAAATCGGTAATCCGGAGCTTTCCGTTTGTCTCTTAACGCGAGTTCCGCTTGCCGAAATACGGCTTACGGAGTTTTCTTAAACCTCTAATTCATAAACAGCAGTATTCCAACCTTCTTTTACTTACTGATACCCGAGAAGAGAAGGATCTATGCAGGAAATCGTTGTATTCATAAAAATATCTTTTTTGGGATTGCTTACCAACGTTTGCTACTAACTTGTGAATTCATAACTATTTCATCATCAATAGATTAATTTAAAAACGTACGACAATTATTCAGAACAAATTACCTTTGAAGTTCGAAAGGTTTTAGTCAATTAGACGCCAAACAAACTACTTCTGAAGCTTCCAATTAAAGGAAGAAAATAAAATAAACAAAAGAGGATAATACAATATTACCGTTTACCAAATATAAAGACTTCATTCAAACTTATAATAACGATGGCTGGAAGGCCGAAACCCGTCGATCAAAACAATAGTGTGGACATACGATATCTACTGTTTCTCATTTATGTTACCACCATTTTGAATTACTTTTTGTGAGATCTGCCTTGAAAACCGGTTGGATTTTACATCTACATCTACATAAATACCCTGCAAGCCGCCTTACGGCGTGTGGCAGGGGGTGAAAACACCGGGCGTTCGGACTATTTTTTTAGCCTATTATTATCATGTATAGTTCGCGGAAAGAATGAATTCTTAAATCGACTCGTCCTAGCATCTATTTCTCTTATTTTGCGCTCATTGTCGGATCGTCCAAGGTAGCAGGGGGGTCTCATAATATCCACTATATCTTCCGCAAATGTACTTTCCCTAAATTTATCAAGCAATCGCAATCTAGCTTCTAGTCTCCTAATGTTCTCCTGTAATTATAATATGCATTAATTCAGTCGCTGAACTGATTCCGTAGAAGAGTGTCTCTAGATGGAGAAAAGAAAATGAAATTTGCCAGGTACGTTACACACACAAAGACGCACTTGAAAATCCTCTCTGAAAGTGTCTTTTTTCCTTTTAATCATGACTCTATCCACGTGAACACCCCGTGATTCATAAATGAAATTGTCTTTTCAATTATTGCGACCATTTCTCAGTACATTTTGATTCCGAAGTGAAACACCTCCCTTGGATTAGCCAGGTAAAGGTAAATAACATCAATTATACGCCATCCTAGAAATCTCTACTCAATTTAGTATCTCCGTAAAATTTGTCATCAAATAATTCATAGAGTTTAGTATAGAACAAAACAAAACGAAAAACGAAAAATATTTCAGTGAATGGTCCCAGATAGTAAATGGAAGAGCTGAATTTATCGGGAAATTAAGCTGAAAATTAAACGATTCCTAGAAACCGCAGTGTTCTATACGATATTTCAAAAATACAGCAAAAAATTTGCCATAATGTCTTATATCGTGACTAACGAAAGTATTTTTAACTTATACAACTCAAAATTGTTGTTAAAATGTTAAATTTCATCTCTTTTAATCCTTGTTAATTAAAAATATAGTTTTTTTATAAGTCCAAATGTTGAAATTATAATGAATCCACTATTTTAGTATTTAATATTTACGAAAAAACTAGGCTCGACTTATACGTAAAAAACAGATCTTTTTAGTAACACTTCGCGTGGTTGACCTATCCGCGAGATAGACCTTTACACAAATAAAAACGGTATAATATTCTGTTGTTACATACGTTTGGTATCTAAGAACGTGATTTTCCACAACAAAATATCCCCGCTCGTTAAAACACACAAAACTACGTTGAAACAACGGTTAATTTGGTGATATTTGATCGCTATGCAACATTGCAAGTGTCAACATGCTCCCCTTCCATTAAGAATTCTTACTCTCCGCACTTCTTCGTAATGCTTCTCTGAAGTAAGTCATAAGCTGTTGCGCGGTCATTAACCTTTCCAGCCTCGCGCAGGGCTTCCATCGCTAATTTTGATTCTTTTATGAGTGCAGGTCTCGAAAGGGTCGCTACTCCCTTCAAAGAAACGAAAATTGTTTATTGTCCACCTCTAGAAGCAACGGGGTCACGGGATAGGAGAACGTACTCTTGAAGGACTTCATGTGGGGCAGAAGTTGAAGGAGTAAAGAAGTTGGTTATTCAATGACGTCAGCTTCAGTGTATGGCGGATCGTTATTATATGCCGAGTAATATTTTTTCTAAAAAGTATTCTTTCAACATTCAATTTTAATCGTTCTATCCCACGAAATACATCCCTTTCTCTAGTCATATTTTCTCAGAGATGAAACGGAAGAAAGAGGTACTTGGTTAGTTTAAATCTGCAATAATGCTTGAAGAAGAAGAGCTTGAAGAAGCTTCCGTAATTTGACATAAAATGTATCGCATATACTTATAAATACACATCTCTCTCTTCGGTCAGGGTAATAAGTTACTGGAGTATTGGTCGTATAACCTTTTCAAAACTCTCTCAGGGATTAAACGCTAATGCTTTAATTACTATGGGTCGTGTATACTCAAAGTAATCAATGAAAATTGTTAGAATTACTAAGAAATAATTTTAACTATACATTCCTCTGGTAATTGTTTCCCTTTTCTAATCTTGGCATGACATTTTAGTCAAATAGATACAGCGCTAGAGCTCACAAAGACTTTAAAATTATTTAATTACACCGAAAATACCTTTTATGAAATTAAATATGACCCTATAATGAATACTTACCAAATGTATCGCTAAGTTAAAACATAGAACATAATTGTGGTTATGGTTATCCACATCCTACCTACGTTTTCTACCCGAAAGAATCGTATTCAATCGAGTAAATAAAACATATTGCAACTTAATAGTAGTCATTTAAATGTGCGCGAGAAGATTTCTGGAGAGAGAATTATATCATAGTCCAATTTGATCGTCGATTTTGATGACGTACACATTAGAGAAAGACAGACTGAAAAATCGTTCAGCTTATCTTGTTTTTGTGTTCTGTACATAAAAATCGCCATGGTGACAGAGAAATTGGAAGTGGTTGTGGACATGAAAAGTAACCATGGTAACAAGTCGATAAAAAGTGTACTGGTGTACTGAATCACCCGCAAAACAGAGATGTATTAAAATTAGGCGCAAACCAAAATAACCGCAACACGACCAAAGCAGAAACCATAATCAGGGAAACATTGACTCGCTGGATCCTTGATGCTTCTTGATTGGGGAAATTATGAAGGCTCTTAAAGTTTCCATGGTGTTTTCAATGGCAATCAACATTTATTTGGCTTCCTAAGGATTATTTTTCAGAAGGATTGCGTTAACTTTCGCATTTTATTCGCACCAGTGTTAAAGACTGGTTATTGAAAATGCCGCGTTTTTTTTAATCAGCCAATGAGGGAAAACTCGGTAATGGAAACGATTAGAGAAAACGAAGGCGTCCCGAGGTATTGATCATTGAAGAATTATCTCCGTTAATATGAAGCAGGTTACGTAATCTAATAAGAGTGAAAGAGTGAAATGGATGCGAAATTGCCGCGAATATTAGACGGCGGGAAGACTTCCTTCTCTCGGGTGGCACTTTCGCACGCTGGGATAACATTTGAAATTCCGCCATGTTAGCGCGACGCAGTCTCAATTTCTCCGGAATAAATTCCTTTCTCTCCCCGCATTATTCCCTCCTCTTCATCTCGAATTCCTTCAATCTCCCCGTCCTCTCAGCTGCTCTCATTAAGCCATCCCTCGAGAATCTCTCTCCCTCTCCTCAAATCTCCTCCCTTCATATACTCCGCTACACGACCATCATCCTCTACTCTCCCGCTTTCAACGCGGAGAGGGATTACGGAGAAGGCCATCATTTTCTCCCCAGGCGCGACCCCTCCCACTAATTTTCTAACCTTACCTCACCCTTCCCATTGAAGAGAACCCATCCTTGCCACCTTTACCTCTCGCCGCCTTCACATGCACCCCATACCCCTCCACTTTCCCAACCCAACCCGCCAACATACAGCTTCCTACCCAAAGTACAGCTTCATTCCCCACCTCTACTCCCCCTCCGCCTTCAAAAGCCCTTCCCACCAAGGGCCCCGCAAAGATACGAAGGGGCCCGATCCACTGACACGTTGAGACCCCTTTTGTGCGTATTAAAATGTTAGACTCATAAACGCCATAAACTTGGAATTTTAAGATTTGAGCGATGTTTTGTGAATACCTTACCCGTAAATTTTTAACGTAAGCTAATGTTATTTCTTCAAAACTCGAAAAACCACTTTTGATGAATGGCGTGAAAGCGAAACGTCTTTTTTTACAGTGTGTGATACTAATGAAACTTTTTATTCAATAATTACAAAAGGTACAGCGGAAGGCGATGCGTTTGGTAAAAAATTGTTACGACAAATCAGTGAGCGTTACTCAGATACTTCAGGATGCTGGATAAGAATCACTAGAAGATGGAAGATTTCAACAAAGGCTTAATTTACTTAATATGTTCAGAGAAAGTACGTTCATAGAAGATGTAGCCGATATTATGCGTCCTCCCTGTTACATGGGCCGTTCTGACTTCGAGAGAAAAATCAGAGAAATAGATGCCAGAAGTAGTCGTTTCAAAAATACTCGTACATTATTTTCACGAACGATACGGCGAAAGTATCGATCAAGGAAGTAGAGTCAAGGTGCATGCACCTCCCGCCACACGCCGCAAGGCGGCTTGTAGGGTACGTATGTAGATGTAGAACTTTATAACAGTACGTGCTACGGCCTTCCATTCTGGTGCGCTTTACCACGTCGATTATAATTTATTGTACGGTTTTAATTTAAAAAATTTCAAACGCAGGTTTATCTCAAGTATTGCCAGGATCGTCTTCAATGCCAACTGAGTTTTTAAGATATGAGAGCAAATTTTATATCAATATTCTTTTCTGTAACATAATATAAGCTTTAGGGACCCCACAACTTGAACCCTTAAAACCTTTGGAACCTTGAGAACTTGGGGCCCATGTCGGTTGGGGCCAAGGACCTCTTCTTCCCCTCCTTCATAATCTCATCCCCCTTCCTAACCACAATTCCCTCCCCTCCATCCCCTAAAACTCATCCTAAGCCCCAATTCCTATTCGGGCGGGTGACATAATCAAATGACGCCACCCGCAATTACCCGATCCCATTTTGCTGAAGTTCGGGAGGAACGGAGTAGATTGGTAAACGGAGAGGACAACCCGTGGGGAGCGCAGATAAAAAATGACGCGTCCCGGGAAATAATTGACTATTGAAACGGAAAGCAAATAATGGGAAGATCAGTCGCGAAAATGTTTCCGGAAGGCATTAAAGGAGGGCGGATTTTGCGGTGGGGGACTGGAGTAGGCCTTCTCTGCCTTTTCTCCCCCTTCTGGAAGGCTCTTAAGAGAAATGGACGGTCAGGTAGATGGTCTCCCAACGCTTATTCCCTCATTTTTTTCCTCGGTTTGAGCGGGGGCTCTCTTTCTTGAAATTCGGCGTTAAATTGCCTCTTGGCGAGGACGGAAAGAGTGGCTAAATAGGTGATTTCTTATTACCCGGATCGGGAATTAAATTTTCCTCCGCTGAAGATGCGGAGGTGGCAGCTATATTAAAAAAATACGGGAGGAAAGTATCTCTCTCTCGGAGATTATTATAAGTCTGAGGAGAATGTATTATATAGTTTAATTTATTCGGCAGCAAAATGAGTGGAATCAAAAAGCACTGCGAAATGGATTTTACGAAACGGAAAAATGGCCGAATTTCGCAGTCATTTTCGCCCGGGATGCGGAATTGCCTACGAAGGGGATTCAGTCAAATTGCTGTCAATTTGCACCCGAAAAGGTTTCCTCTATGAATCTTAAATTTTTAAAGTGTCGTGTACTCGGTCACGTCAGTTTTAAGCCGTGAGATAAAGTCTCCATGAATTTATATTATAAGTTTCCAAAGCCTCGAACTTAAATGAAATATACGTTATGGAACGCCATTTTTCTGATTTTTTTTTGTTTTTCATTCTCAATTGAATTCGGAGAAGTCGATGACTTCCTGTGAATTTTTTTTTTTTAGATTGCGAGTTTATTGAAGGAATGATAATGAAGTGAACAAAAAAATGATCGAATATATGGAAAAACTTGGAAATATTTCGCAGGTCTTTTATAAAACCGCAATCCCGTGGAAGAGTAGCACTAATCGGTGAGAAGCTCTCATTCAAATCTTATTAGTTAAAAAAATCTTATTAGTTGTACACATTTTCATTCATTAACTATTTTCTTATTCACTGCTCAATTATCAAACGCTTAGTTGTAAAGTAAAATAATTTTTATTATAAAGCGTATTTATAAACTAATATACAAAAAAGACCTCGAAATCATAACTTCAGGGAAGAATTACGTTAAAGTATATTTCAAAGGTGGTTTAAAATTGAAAATAATTTGTATATTTAAGTTTTAATCATTAGGATAGTTCATATACATTAAAAAATAATTATGATTAATTTATCAT